>CM008285.1:13899109-14499109 GCA_002319775.1 Fagopyrum tataricum
CCTAAACCACCGGTTTGCAAACCTAAACCGACGGTTTAGGTTTGCAGCCCAAGCCTAAATGGAGAGCATATAAATATATGAGAATAATGAGTTAATAAAGCACTTTTTGTATTGTTGATACCAACTAGGTCTTTAGTCATTTCACATTTATTTTTAACTTTAAAATCAAGGGTATAAAAGGAATTTTATAGAGAAGTTAAAATAGAACCCTATAAATAGGATTTATCTAAGTTCGGGTTCGGGTTTCGGTTCGGATTCCGGTTCGGGTTCGGGTTCCGGTTCAGGGTTCCGGTTCGGGGTTCCGGTTCGGGGTTCCGGTTCGGGGTTCCGGTTCGGGTTCGGGTTCCGGTTTGGTTCAGGGTCGGCTCGGGTTCGGTTCGGTTCAGGGTCGGCTCGGGTTTCGGTTCGGTTCATGGTCGGCTCGGGTTTCGGTTCGGTTCAGGGTTTGGTTGAATTTAGGGTTTTCTTTTGGGTTGAGTTTACCTTGCAATTACCAATTTGCCCTTCTATTTTATCTTTATAGATAAATAAAAGGGCCTAATTTGTCCCTTGATAATAGAAAGGACCCTCTTAGTGCTCTTCTTTACAAAAAAAAAAAGACTCACTTTTCCATCTGACCCAATATATCTTGCCCAATATCCCCATTTTATAAGTTCTGAAAAATAAATGAATTCATTACTAAAAAAAATGAAATATTATAATTAGTCATATATATGAGGAACGAAGACAATCTTAGTTTGGGCCAGCCCAACTACTACTACCCACATAGAAGGGAAGATAATAACGTGTGATATTCTTTTTCTTTTATCAAACTTGCATTTCATTTTATTATATGTAACATTATTCAAAAGTTCTAAGGTAATATGTTATTTAATAGTACATGCAATATTATTAGTATTAGTTAGTGTGAACGACAAGTTAGACTAAAATCATTAATAAACACAACATGTGACAATGTAATAATGCGTGAGTACTATAAATTAGATTATGGTTTGAAGGGACAAAGACTACTAAATTTCCTTATTTTATTTTGGTGGTCATCTTCGATCTGTTATAAATTTATACAATTTAAATATTTTAGAAAATAAAATTTACCAAACCTATATATTTATATATTCATAACACGTCTTCAAATTCTTGTATGGTCACTTTATAATTTTGTCCTATGTTATTATTTCATGAAACCACTTCCCTCCTAATATTATATATTAATTAACTTTTAATTAATAACTTATAAATTAAAATAGTAAATACTTACAATATTTATGATTTTAATGTTTCTTATATAGCAAATATGTCATAATTTATAACTTCATGAGAAAATTTTGTGGCCTAACTTTTAATTCATGAAGCCATGTCATAATTTATAAAACTTTTATTTATAATTTGACAAAAAAATCATTGCATTTAATATTTTTTTAAAATTAGTAATTTTCCAAGTTTATTAAAGGCTATTTTTTTTATGGATAACAAATGTTATTTGACAAAAAAATCTTCGCCATGATCATGCGTAAACATCGTCACCTATCTCCTTGCACGCAACCCTGTCGCCTTTTCCTTCGACCTTTCTCCTCCATGTCTCTCGTCAAGCTCTACAACCGACGAGTCTACGTCCTTTTTACGACCCTCACCGGTGCCGGCGTTGAACCCTACCAGTTCGAAGAGTAGCGGTCCTTCTCTTTTGTCTCCTTTGGAACCCGAATGCAAGAGATTATTTCTTCTTCCTCCCTTCGTCGATCGAGGCTGGTGAGCATCCTTCATTCTCTCTCTCTCCCTTCTTCGTTCTCCCTGGATAGTGTACTTCTCACTCCTCTCTTCTTGTGAACGCGGTAGAGTAGTGAGCCTTGCCGGCGAGCCCCAATCGGCATCCTTCTTCCTCGTCTACAATAGTCGTCGGGGTAAGGATACTCCTTCACCATTTATATATCTCACGTGCATGGGGAGCATGTGTTTATTGATGATGTTAGCCTCCCATAGGTTTCGAACCCATGATATGTTGTTCTTGTGTAAATTCTCAATTTTGCTTCTCGTGAGATTCGAACCTCATACCAATTGCACGGTGCCACTTTTCCAGAATTTCCAAATTCGAGCAGTTGACTTTGAGATCCAATTTAGGTACCCTAAACTCAACTTTCACCATTGAATTTTTTTATATGTTGTAGAGGGTAATGTGTAGTTTAATGTGTTAAAATTTGGGAAAGATCAAACATTTAGATTAAGACTTACGATGTTGGGAAGTTGGGTTCAAAATCAGTTGGTAGGAGAATTTGAGAATTCTGGCTAAGTGTTGGAATATTGACTCATGAAAGCAACTTTGGAATTTTCTATAGATCTAATGAATGAATGTTTGTTGTTTTTGATCGTTCAAGTTAGACGTAGACATGGTATAGTATGTTTGAGATTTTTTTTGGAATTTTTGGAATTTAGTTTAGGTATATCCTCGGCCAAAGTAGGACACTTGACTTGTTTCCGGAAGTAGTTTTCTTAGAGTTTTGGGTTAAGTTGTAAGTTCGAGTGAACTCTCAAACTCGTTTTGGTTCTTTTAGTGTTTTAATAATTGTTGAACTATATGGAGAGTTTTAGAACCGCTTTGGGCATTTTTCGGAATTTTAGAAAAAGTAGAGACATTTTGGTAATTTCATCAAAAGTTAGGGTTTCATATTTGTTCTTTATTAAAACTTCCTTGATACGGCGGGATTTAATACCCGGATCGAATCAATCTAGAGGCCTTCTAGAAGCTTCTTAGATGTTAGAAATATGTTGTTAAGATGTTTTCCCATCATGACCAGGCTTTTGAGATCATATTCGTGCGGACCGGGATATAGCGATAGTTGGATCTCGGACCAGTTCAGGTAATATACTTTCTATGGACTTACTTAGCTAGTTTTCGTAATTTTGGTGTGCGTTTTTTTAGTTGTGTGTGTTTGGTGGTTAGTAATGATAACTTGAGTATGATGATTTTATTTTCATTTTTGACCTAAGTGTATGCAAATGGGTCGTGGCATTACTGTCCAACTCTGACATCAAACTGGGAGGCTCTCCGCGACCAGTCCATTTAGGCATATGGTCAAATGCATTGTTATCACTCCTGATGGTTAAAGGGGACAGAGACGAGGGTCGGGAGACGCTCGTGCCACACATTAAGATGGATATAATTTGCATCACTTAATAAAAATAAAATAATTGGGCTATACGTGAAATCATGTTGTTTTGTTTAATTTCCGCTTTGATGTGTATTTGTGCTAGAGTAATGTTATTTGTTA
Organism: Fagopyrum tataricum; assembly: GCA_002319775.1. NCBI lineage: Eukaryota > Viridiplantae > Streptophyta > Magnoliopsida > Caryophyllales > Polygonaceae > Fagopyrum > Fagopyrum tataricum. The sequence continues at coordinate 13,902,373 of CM008285.1, forward strand.
TTTATAACTGCTAGCTAACAGGTCCTACCGTCTTGTTGTAGATACTTTGCAGGGTAGGACAAATGTGGAGTGATCCAGAGTAAAGTGGTTAGCCGAGTTCCCGTTCTTGATATATCGGGATGTGGGTTTTCTTTTGGGCAAGACTTTTCCGCCTTTTTTGGATATTTATATGTTATGACCGGCTGTCATTTATGTTTCCTTTCTTTTGCATGACTATTTCAATGCATAACCTTATTCGGTTTTCTTTATTTGTGTCTTGTTCAAGGATCTGGTGAGATTGTTGTCAAGCTAGGGTCGGGACCCACTATGAGGTCCTAGCCCGTGACATACCAAGTTTCTTAGAATTTGGGATATTACAACATGGTATTATAGCGCTAGGTTGACAACAATGACACTCGCAATCTACTAAAGAGCCGAATAAATAAATAAACAGAACCAGAAGGGATTTGAACTTTCTAAATGAATTTCGTTTTCAAAATTCAAGTATAGTCGGGTTGGGATAGTCGGTATGTGGGACCACCACTACTCTCCGCAGATCTCCACAACTTAGCATGAGATAGTTACCTTAACTGATAGTTGATTAATGATGTTCTAACCTTAGTCTTAATAATTCGTACAAATGATACGTACTAGATTAGAAACCACTACGGTTCGAGGTAGAGGTCGCCCACCTCTCCCCCTACCGGGTGTGGTAGTGTAGTAGGAATCCCGCAGTTAGGGGGCATGGTCGTAGAGGTAGACCTACAGTTGCGAGAGGACGGGGTCGCGATGCTACTTATGAGTCACCAGTGAATGAGCCCGCAATTGAGGTGAAAAAGGAGATTGTTGAGGGTGCGGCTCCCATTGTTAGGTCAGGACCTTCTAGAGCACATCCCACCGATTCAGGCCGCATATCGATGGGATTTATAGAGTTTAGAGAGTATGTTCAGCAGGTGGTTGAGGCGGCTCGGAGAGGAGGGACGAGTTTCAGACCCCCCTGAGGCATGGTAGGTCTAATGATGTGTCACAAGGAGTGACCCCTGTACATCCTGCACCTGAGAGAGTTGTTGAGGTTGTCTGAGCAAGCGATGAGCAGCGAGCACCGATGCTGGATTCGTGGTTGAAGATTTTCAACTAAATGCAAGTACCTCTCTTTGACAGGAAATTGGGATAAGAGGTGGATCATTGGTTAGGCCATGTAGAGACTGTTTTAGTGTTTATCCGTTGTCCAAAGGATCGTCGAGTAGAGTTAGTGTAGACCTAGTTTAGGGAGCAATCACAATACTAGTGGAGGATAGTCCAAGATGGAGTCACAAGATTTGAGCAGATGAGAAATTTATTTAGAGAGCACTTTTGCCCATCAACATTGAGATGGGAGCGACTCCGGAATTTTCTAGAGGCTTGGTACGATATTTGAGGCGATCAGAAAGTTCAGAGAGGGGTTGACACTACTTGGGTCAACTGCGCCTCTTGTGGATCAACATGTCTATATATTCTCAAGGAGATTGAAAGAGGATACCCGTTCTTATTTTGTTGGATTTCATTTTGAGTCCTTATTCGGTTATCAAGATAGAACCGCGGCGTATGAGAGAGACAGGACGGGTTCTAGAAGAGTTGGACAAATTAGAGGACCAAAGATAAGAAAAAAGATAGGACATTCCGGTCAAGTGACAAGAGCTTCTGGTCATGGTCGAGGTTAAATAGTTGGACGACAAAGTTTTCAATCTAGGGTTTAGTCTCTGATGTGGGATAAACGGTGTCACAACTGTGGAAGTTATGATCATCAGAGACCAAAGTGCGGGAAGCCTTTGGTGACTTGTTTTACTTGTGCTAGACTCGGACATAGGGCTATGTTTTGTTGGAAGGGTGCCTTCAACGACACAGGGACCTCCTTCTTCAAGTGCTCAAGGAGGGGGACAAAGACCGTCACATCACAAGACCTCTAGACATCAACAAAACGTAAGACACCAGGGTACCAACATTAGTACAGAGCCCCGGGAGATCCTCCTCCGCATAGTTCTACACAGGGACATGGCCGTGGTAGAGGTCGTGGTAGTGGTACAATAGACACCAAGGGAGCATATACCCGAGTATTCGAGTTGAGGAGTGTTGACCAGCCGACCATTCCTATGACTACATGTACTATTTTGATTATAGATGAGCTCATCTGAGTTTTATTTGATACGGGTTCTACCCACTCTTTCATTTTCGATGCTTGCGTAGATAGGTTACCCTTAGTCACGGTAGACGGACTACTTTTCTTAGTAGGGCTACCAGACGGTGGCAAGGTTAGAGGTTCATAGATGCCTAGTCCCTCTCGGGGACCGAGATTGGCTGGTAGACTTCCTAGTCATGCACCTAGTGTGTGAAGATGTTATCTTGGGGATGAATTGGGTGGTTAAGTATGGGGTAGTGTTGGACATATGTAGAAGGACAATGATTTTCACTTCGGGAGCAAGGCAGGTACATGTCTTCCGAGGATGGGATCCTGGAAAATCTAGAGCCGTCATCAGTGCAATTAGAGTGGCAAGACTGATCAGACAAGGTTGTGAGGCCTTCTAGTGTTATGATATGATGGAACAGAAGGGTCCAAGGTTGGACGATATTCCGGTGGTGTGCGAGTTTACCGAAGTGTTCAGGGATGACTTTCTTGGCCTACCACCACAAAGGAGTGTTGACTTCAGTATTGAGTTGGAGCCAGGTACAAGACCTGATACGGGGTTAGCCGTTAGTTGGCCCGATCTTTCAACACCAAGACTCGAAATGAAGAAAATGAATAAAAAAGATGAAAACTTGAAATAAAAATGGAGGAATGATCCAATGATTGTGAAGGATCGATAGATGGATAGATCTGGTCGAACCCTTAAGGCAACCAAGAGAACGATAGGGAAACAAAGGCCCTAACACACAACTTGGAATGACTTGAAAAAGCCCTTCCGCTATAATCTCACACAGAGGGGAAAACGATTGTCCCCAAAGCACGAGAAGTCACCCGGAGATGATTGAGAGCACCAACTTGCCAATCCAAGTGACACAACTCAAAACAGCGCCAAAGTTGCTTGGCAAAGGGATTCCGCTCACACGGTAAGGTGTCTCGATTCCACGAGAAGAATATGGGATAGAAGAGAAATAATACTCGAAAGTACTTGTGTTTAATTCATTCAAAGGTGAGTAAGAATGACGTCCTAGAAGGCCTTATATAGGCATGTTGGACGTCCTCTAGGGTTTCCTACGGGCTACGGGCTTGATCCAAGATCGAGCTCAATCTAGCTTAAAAGATAAGATCAAATCTCCAAGAGATTAGATCAAAAATAAAAGAGAAATAAAATAAACTAATGGGCTAAACTAACAAGTCTTAAAAAGCCCAAAACAAATAATTAAAAGGAAGCCCATATTTTATTTAAAAGATGTCCAAGAATGGGCTTTAAATAATAAGCAAGTTGGGCCTAATTTAGCCACTTAAATTAGCCGGAAATCTTCTTCCTTCAAATGCAGCCCGACGTGCTTCTTCTTCATACGGATCAAGTGGATCACGGCCCATTCTCTCCTCCAAGTCTCGGCCATGATCTCGGCTGTTTCGGCCATGATCTCGGCCGTCTCTCTCATGATCTCGGCCGTCTCTCTCCACATCTCGGTCGAGGTCTCTCTCCACATCTCGGTCGAGATCGTCTCCATGGGTAACTCGTCTCTTCTTGCTCATAGGCTCATAAGGGAGTGAAGTCGAGCTGAGAGATGCTCCTGCATCATTCTCCCTCTCTTGAAAAGGATTCGACCACGAATCCATGGAGTGTAATCTTGAGGGAACTCCGTAAAAATCTCTGGTTTGAGGGCTGAAATAGGACGTTCCAGTTGGATCTTTGTCTGACTCTTCGTCCTTCATCTCTACATCCTCAGTGTGCGTCTCCTGTGCTTCCTTTCCAGCTATTTCTTCCAACTCCTGATGGCGAGTTCTCGAATCCTGCTGGGACGTGTTATTCTCCTGCTCTGACTGTTCTTCGTCGTCCGTACCTACATAAATGGACAAAGTACAACATTTATTAGTGCTAGGTTTGAACATACATCAATAAGTCTCAAAGTCTTATCTCGAAGAGGATAGAAATACTACCTGAGTGTAGCATTACACAGATGCCGCGTAGGCTCCCGTGTAGGTAGATCGACTTTCACCGTCACCTTCAACTTGAAAATTTTCAGCTTGAATCCCTCAAAGTTAATGACAATGTCCAAGTGAGGGTATTCATTAGCCAGATGAGCCCAGTGATATATAACCAAAAGTTTGCGAAGGTCGTTGATGACGTCGTCAAAACTTTGCAATAAACCGATGTTTTGTATGGACAGCCAGATTTCCTTGTATACATAACTATAGGCAGCACATGTGTAAGGGTCAGCATCTGAATTTCTAGGAGGACCGTCATTGATGATGATTAACGTCTTCTTTCTCGCGTCCTCCTCCTTACTCTTCTTCTTCTCGTAATACTCAGTAACCTTAGTGGGAGTCATGGACTTCAGTATGAATTCCTTGCTCTGAAAAGTAAAACAATAGCGGTTTGTTTTCCCTTTATGTGTTACATCTCGGTCATATTCCCATGGTCTTCCGAGTAAGATGTGACATGCATGCATGGGTGCAATGTCACATAGAACTGAATCCTCGTATGCTCCAATCTTGAATGCGATATTGACCTACCGATTGATTTTGACTTCTCCACAATCATTCATCCATCCGAGCTTATAAGGCCGTGGGTGTTGAATAGATGTCAACTACAGCTTGCTAACAACTTCCGTACTTACTAGATAACTGCAACTTCCACTGTCAATGATCATGTTACATACCTTTCCTTGAACCAGACAGCGTGTGTGGAACAAGTTCTCTCTTTGATTATCTTCATCGAGAGCAGGTATGATACTCAAAGCTCTCCTAATCACAAAGCAGTCAATAAAATCAGCATTAACAACAGGGTGAGGGGCACATATATAACATGTCAATTCCTTGCCCTGTGAGCCATGGGAAACGGCCTCCTGTTCAGACTCAGTCGTGTCCTTCCCTGTATCATACTCAGCTGGATGCTCAATAAGATTAGTCATGGAATCAATCGCATCAACAAGGGATATCATATGTAAAGGTGTGACCAACTCAACAATGGTCTCATCATCTAAGCATTCAGCAATTGTATCTAGTCCATGTTCCAAAATAACATTCTCAGGAGAAACAGGGTCTATAATACTCAAGGTAAGACAATGATCAAGAACGATCTTACTGGAATGAAGGCATAATCCAGCTTCAAATTCTTCTTCTAGTTTACTCTTTTCCGCTTCATTCCTTTCAGCTATCAAGACCGGTCTCTCTTCTTCCTCTTCCTCAGCATCCGAATCCGACTCATAATACCCTTTGTCATTGAAGAACAATTTCCTTTTGTTGGGACATTCTTGCGCCATGTGTCCTCGTTCTTGACATTTGAAACAAGTGATGTCTCTAGCTCTTGTAGAGGAGCTAGAACCACTTCCCTGTGGTGTCGAGGTAGTAGCGTTGCCCGATGTAGAAGCAGTTGTGGGCTGAACCGGGGTCTTGACGTCCCGGATGGGTGTATCTCGGCCATTGTCTCGGCCGGCATTTCCTCTCCACGTGGTATTCGGAGATCGCTTGTCCTGACTTCGTAATTTCAGCCTCTTCTCCACTCTTACAGCAAGGTGCAACAAATCTGTCAAGTTAGAATAAGCATACAATTCTATTTCGTGAGCCAAGTAAGGGTGTAATATCCTAAGATAACGAGACATAGTAGCTTCCTCCTCTTCTTGCACATCGGCTCGAACTATAGCCATTTCCATGGCTGCATACACCTCTTCTGCGCTCATAGAACCTTGCTTAAGGTTCTCTAGTCGTTGGCGCAGATCTCGTCCATGGTAAGGTGGCACGAACCGGGCTCTCATGATAGCCTTCATCTGTTCCCACGTGGTGATGTCTTCATCTAACATTCTCCTTCTCTCCTTTAACAAGTTATTCCACCACATTAAGGCATAACCGGTGAATTTAAGGGCAACGTATTGTACCTTCTTAGTGTCTGAAACGTTATGACAGCTCCAGATCTGTTCTACCTTCGCCTCCCTGATAAGGTACACATCAGCATCACACTTCCCTTCAAATGGGGGTATCTTCACCTTAGCCTTAGAATATACTTCAGTCTCCAATACTGGATGTTCATCGTAGAAGTCCAACTCCCTCCGTAAGACTCGTCTAGGTTGCATGGGTCCCGGGTTGGCCCGAAATATGGGCTGACGAGGTGGTGGTGGGAGTAGTGGCTCAATCCGTGGGGCTGCCCTGGCGTTATGTGCCTCGATAGCATCTAATCTCTCCATGAAACGGGCCATCATTGTCTCGACGTCCGTACCTCGTGGAACTTCGGGTATCTGGTTCTCGTCTTCCCTTCCTGCAGACATGACTCAAAACAAACAAACACGTCAAGGTTAGTTAAAGATAAACTCTTAGACTACCATCTTCAAGTGTCTTGCTTGGTAACCTATCTCGTAAGCTTCGCAACCTTCTCTTAGCCGGTTTGCGAGGATCATTGTGAATCTACAAGAAAGATGTCTCAAGCAATCAACAAGTTAGTGCGTTCAGGCAGGAAGCAAGGTGATCGAACCAGATCTCAAAGGGAAAAGGCTTTTTATGTGGTGCTAGCTAAAAAAGAAAAACTAATCTCGCCTGCAAATTTTCTCAACCAACAAATCAATTATCTTAATTAAAAGATAATTTGCGGCCTTTTGAAAATTAAAATACAAAAAGAAAAAAGAACAGGGAATAAAAGAGAAAAGACAATAAGGGAAAAAAGAAACAAGCAAAAAGATACAAGGGAAAAAGGGAAAGGAAAAAAGGGAAGGAGTGCAATTTATGGTTGCCCTGCAGCGATGTAGGGAGCTCACAAGAAAACAAGTAGATATCAATTAAGCTCAAAGGGGCGCCTGCCAAAACAAAACTCGCACAAGATGCACAACCGCGAAAACTAAATAACTTAGCTCGCAAGTAACGTCTTTTTTTTTTGTACGGCCTTTGGCCTTCTCTTTTTTTTTTAACTATTCACTTGCGAGACTAACCAAGGCGGCGGCGGCGGACCGACAACGGCGGGGCGGCGGACCGACGGCGGCAGCGAAGTGGCGGCGACGGCTGCACGACGGACCGGCTGCGGGGTGGCAGACCGACAACAGCGGGGCGGCGGCGGAGCGGTGAGCCGGCGGCTGAACCTCTTCGGCTCAATTCAGATTTTTTTTTTGGTGGATCTCGGTTGATGGGCCAAGATAGGTCGGGTTGGGCCGGGGTTAGGGTTTAGCGACGCCGGAGGCGACGGCTGCGGCGCAGAGAACAAATCTCGGCCGGGATGGAGTGCGGGTTTCGGCCGAAACCGAGGGCTGGGGTGGCCGAGATCGGTGGCTGGGGTAGGGTGGCGGCTGGCGGAGCGGCTGCTGGGTTGGGCGGCGGCCGGAGAAGTGGCGGGAAGAGGGCGGCGGGGGCGTTTTTGTGGTGGACGGGTTAAATTCCGATCAATACAAGAAAAAGATCGAATCTTAGGCAAAAAATGTATTAAAATTAACAATTGGCCACAAAAATCCTTCTTTTCAAGAAATTGAATGCGGAATTGAAAATCGCAGAAAAATAACGAGAATAGTAGAAACTAACAGTTACGGATCCTGCTCCGGTGACTCTTTTTGTGTAGAACTTTCTTGACGGATCTTGAAAGCTCGAATTTTTTTGTGTTTTTTAAAAGACGTGAGAACGGTGTTGATGAACCTGAAGCTCTGATTCCAATTTGATACGGGGTTAGCCGTCAGTTGGCCCGATCTTTCAACACCAAGACTCGAAATGAAGAAAATGAATAAAAAGATGAAAACTTGAAATAAAAATGGAGGAATGATCCAATGATTGTGAAGGATCGATAGATGGATAGATCTGGTCGAACCCTTAAGGCAACCAAGGGCACGATAGGAAAACAAAGGCTCTAACACACAACTTGGAATGACTTGAAGAAGCCCTTCCGCTATAATCTCACACAGAGGGGAAAACGATTGTCCCCAAAGCACGAGAAGTCACCCGGAGATGATTGAGAGCACCAACTTGCCAATCCAAGTGACACAAGTCAAAACAGCGCCAAAGTTGCTGGGAAAACGGATTCCGCTCACACAGTAAGGTGTCCCGATTCCACGAGAAGAATATGGGATAGAAGAGAAACAATACTCGAAAGTACTTGTGTTTAATTCATCCAAAGGTGAGTAAGAATGACGTCCTAGAAGGCCTTATATAGGCATGTTGGACGTCCTCTAGGGTTTCCTACGGGCTATGGGCTTGATCCAAGATCGAGCCCAATCTAGCTTAAAAGATAAGATCAAATCTCCAAGAGATTAGATCAAAAATAAAAGAGAAATAAAATAAACTAATGGGCTAAACTAACAAGTCTTAAAAAACCCAAAACAAATAATTAAAAGCAAGCCCATCTTTTATTTAAAAGATGTCCAAGAATGGGCTTTAAATAATAAGCAAGTTGAGCCTAATTTAGCCACTTAAATTAGCCGGAAATCTTTTTCCTTCAAATGCAGCCCGACGTGCTTCTTCTTCATACGGATCAAGTGGATCACGGCCTATTCTCTCCTCCAAGTCTCGGCCATGATCTCGGCTGTTTCGGCCATGATCTCGGCCGTCTCTCTCATGATCTCGGCCGTCTCTCTCCACATCTCGGTGGAGGTCTCTCTCCACATCTCGGTCGAGATTGTCTCCATGGGTAACTCGTCTCTTCTTGCTCATAGGCCCATAAGGGAGTGAAGTCGAGCTGAGAGATGCTCCTGCATCAAGACCGATCTCAAATTCTCCATATTGCATGGAACCCATTGAGATGTTGGAGATCAAGAAGCAATTAAAGGAGTTGGATGAGAAGTGGTGCATCCATCCGAGTGTTTCCTTATTGGGTGCCCCGGTGTTGTTCGTGAGGAAGAATGATGGATCCATGAGACTATGTATTGACTACCGGGAGTTGAATCGGGTAAACATCAAGAATATCCTTTGTCCCACATAAATGATTTGCTTGATCAATTACAGGGAGTTGCAGTGTTCTTTAGGATCGACTTGAGGTCGGGTTACCATCAGCTGAGGGTGAGAGAGATGGACATACCCAAGACAACCTTTCGGACTCGGTACGGCCACTATAAGTTTTTAGTGATGTCATTTTGGGTCACGAATGCTCTAGCCGTATTTATGGAGTTGATGAATGAGATATTTATCGACTATTTGGATTAATTTGTGGTTGTGTTTATTGACGACATCCTGGTGTATTTGCAAAGTAGAGATGAGCACGCATGGCATTTGAGGACCGTGTTACGAGTTATTCAGGACAACTAGTTGTATGTCAAGTTGTCCAAGTGTGAGTTTTGAATGTCGGAGGTGTCCTTCTTCGGTCATGTTGTAATTGTTGAGGGGATCAAGGTAGATCCGACGAAGATTGAGTATGTATCTTCATGGCAACCTCCGAAGAATGTCAAGGAGGTGCGTAACTTTTTGGGCCTAATTTAGCCACTTAAATTAGCCGGAAATCTTTTTCCTTCAAATGCAGCCCGACGTGCTTCTTCTTCATACGGATCAAGTGGATCACGGCCTATTCTCTCCTCCAAGTCTCGGCCATGATCTCGGCTGTTTCGGCCATGATCTCGGCCGTCTCTCTCATGATCTCGGCCGTCTCTCTCCACATCTCGGTGGAGGTCTCTCTCCACATCTCGGTCGAGATTGTCTCCATGGGTAACTCGTCTCTTCTTGCTCATAGGCCCATAAGGGAGTGAAGTCGAGCTGAGAGATGCTCCTGCATCAAGACCGATCTCAAATTCTCCATATTGCATGGAACCCATTGAGATGTTGGAGATCAAGAAGCAATTAAAGGAGTTGGATGAGAAGTGGTGCATCCATCCGAGTGTTTCCTTATTGGGTGCCCCGGTGTTGTTCGTGAGGAAGAATGATGGATCCATGAGACTATGTATTGACTACCGGGAGTTGAATCGGGTAAACATCAAGAATATCCTTTGTCCCACATAAATGATTTGCTTGATCAATTACAGGGAGTTGCAGTGTTCTTTAGGATCGACTTGAGGTCGGGTTACCATCAGCTGAGGGTGAGAGAGATGGACATACCCAAGACAACCTTTCGGACTCGGTACGGCCACTATAAGTTTTTTAGTGATGTCATTTTGGGTCACGAATGCTCTAGCCGTATTTATGGAGTTGATGAATGAGATATTTATCGACTATTTGGATTAATTTGTGGTTGTGTTTATTGACGACATCCTGGTGTATTTGCAAAGTAGAGATGAGCACGCATGGCATTTGAGGACCGTGTTACGAGTTATTCAGGACAACTAGTTGTATGTCAAGTTGTCCAAGTGTGAGTTTTGAATGTCGGAGGTGTCCTTCTTCGGTCATGTTGTAATTGTTGAGGGGATCAAGGTAGATCCGACGAAGATTGAGTATGTATCTTCATGGCAACCTCCGAAGAATGTCAAGGAGGTGCGTAACTTTTTGGGCCTAATTTAGCCACTTAAATTAGCCGGAAATCTTTTTCCTTCAAATGCAGCCCGACGTGCTTCTTCTTCATACGGATCAAGTGGATCACGGCCTATTCTCTCCTCCAAGTCTCGGCCATGATCTCGGCTGTTTCGGCCATGATCTCGGCCGTCTCTCTCATGATCTCGGCCGTCTCTCTCCACATCTCGGTGGAGGTCTCTCTCCACATCTCGGTCGAGATTGTCTCCATGGGTAACTCGTCTCTTCTTGCTCATAGGCCCATAAGGGAGTGAAGTCGAGCTGAGAGATGCTCCTGCATCAAGACCGATCTCAAATTCTCCATATTGCATGGAACCCATTGAGATGTTGGAGATCAAGAAGCAATTAAAGGAGTTGGATGAGAAGTGGTGCATCCATCCGAGTGTTTCCTTATTGGGTGCCCCGGTGTTGTTCGTGAGGAAGAATGATGGATCCATGAGACTATGTATTGACTACCGGGAGTTGAATCGGGTAAACATCAAGAATATCCTTTGTCCCACATAAATGATTTGCTTGATCAATTACAGGGAGTTGCAGTGTTCTTTAGGATCGACTTGAGGTCGGGTTACCATCAGCTGAGGGTGAGAGAGATGGACATACCCAAGACAACCTTTCGGACTCGGTACGGCCACTATAAGTTTTTAGTGATGTCATTTTGGGTCACGAATGCTCTAGCCGTATTTATGGAGTTGATGAATGAGATATTTATCGACTATTTGGATTAATTTGTGGTTGTGTTTATTGACGACATCCTGGTGTATTTGCAAAGTAGAGATGAGCACGCATGGCATTTGAGGACCGTGTTACGAGTTATTCAGGACAACTAGTTGTATGTCAAGTTGTCCAAGTGTGAGTTTTGAATGTCGGAGGTGTCCTTCTTCGGTCATGTTGTAATTGTTGAGGGGATCAAGGTAGATCCGACGAAGATTGAGTATGTATCTTCATGGCAACCTCCGAAGAATGTCAAGGAGGTGCGTAACTTTTTGGGCCTAATTTAGCCACTTAAATTAGCCGGAAATCTTTTTCCTTCAAATGCAGCCCGACGTGCTTCTTCTTCATACGGATCAAGTGGATCACGGCCTATTCTCTCCTCCAAGTCTCGGCCATGATCTCGGCTGTTTCGGCCATGATCTCGGCCGTCTCTCTCATGATCTCGGCCGTCTCTCTCCACATCTCGGTGGAGGTCTCTCTCCACATCTCGGTCGAGATTGTCTCCATGGGTAACTCGTCTCTTCTTGCTCATAGGCCCATAAGGGAGTGAAGTCGAGCTGAGAGATGCTCCTGCATCAAGACCGATCTCAAATTCTCCATATTGCATGGAACCCATTGAGATGTTGGAGATCAAGAAGCAATTAAAGGAGTTGGATGAGAAGTGGTGCATCCATCCGAGTGTTTCCTTATTGGGTGCCCCGGTGTTGTTCGTGAGGAAGAATGATGGATCCATGAGACTATGTATTGACTACCGGGAGTTGAATCGGGTAAACATCAAGAATATCCTTTGTCCCACATAAATGATTTGCTTGATCAATTACAGGGAGTTGCAGTGTTCTTTAGGATCGACTTGAGGTCGGGTTACCATCAGCTGAGGGTGAGAGAGATGGACATACCCAAGACAACCTTTCGGACTCGGTACGGCCACTATAAGTTTTTAGTGATGTCATTTTGGGTCACGAATGCTCTAGCCGTATTTATGGAGTTGATGAATGAGATATTTATCGACTATTTGGATTAATTTGTGGTTGTGTTTATTGACGACATCCTGGTGTATTTGCAAAGTAGAGATGAGCACGCATGGCATTTGAGGACCGTGTTACGAGTTATTCAGGACAACTAGTTGTATGTCAAGTTGTCCAAGTGTGAGTTTTGAATGTCGGAGGTGTCCTTCTTCGGTCATGTTGTAATTGTTGAGGGGATCAAGGTAGATCCGACGAAGATTGAGTATGTATCTTCATGGCAACCTCCGAAGAATGTCAAGGAGGTGCGTAACTTTTTGGGCCTAATTTAGCCACTTAAATTAGCCGGAAATCTTTTTCCTTCAAATGCAGCCCGACGTGCTTCTTCTTCATACGGATCAAGTGGATCACGGCCTATTCTCTCCTCCAAGTCTCGGCCATGATCTCGGCTGTTTCGGCCATGATCTCGGCCGTCTCTCTCATGATCTCGGCCGTCTCTCTCCACATCTCGGTGGAGGTCTCTCTCCACATCTCGGTCGAGATTGTCTCCATGGGTAACTCGTCTCTTCTTGCTCATAGGCCCATAAGGGAGTGAAGTCGAGCTGAGAGATGCTCCTGCATCAAGACCGATCTCAAATTCTCCATATTGCATGGAACCCATTGAGATGTTGGAGATCAAGAAGCAATTAAAGGAGTTGGATGAGAAGTGGTGCATCCATCCGAGTGTTTTCCTTATTGGGTGCCCCGGTGTTGTTCGTGAGGAAGAATGATGGATCCATGAGACTATGTATTGACTACCGGGAGTTGAATCGGGTAAACATCAAGAATATCCTTTGTCCCACATAAATGATTTGCTTGATCAATTACAGGGAGTTGCAGTGTTCTTTAGGATCGACTTGAGGTCGGGTTACCATCAGCTGAGGGTGAGAGAGATGGACATACCCAAGACAACCTTTCGGACTCGGTACGGCCACTATAAGTTTTTAGTGATGTCATTTTGGGTCACGAATGCTCTAGCCGTATTTATGGAGTTGATGAATGAGATATTTATCGACTATTTGGATTAATTTGTGGTTGTGTTTATTGACGACATCCTGGTGTATTTGCAAAGTAGAGATGAGCACGCATGGCATTTGAGGACCGTGTTACGAGTTATTCAGGACAACTAGTTGTATGTCAAGTTGTCCAAGTGTGAGTTTTGAATGTCGGAGGTGTCCTTCTTCGGTCATGTTGTAATTGTTGAGGGGATCAAGGTAGATCCGACGAAGATTGAGTATGTATCTTCATGGCAACCTCCGAAGAATGTCAAGGAGGTGCGTAACTTTTTGGGCCTAATTTAGCCACTTAAATTAGCCGGAAATCTTTTTCCTTCAAATGCAGCCCGACGTGCTTCTTCTTCATACGGATCAAGTGGATCACGGCCTATTCTCTCCTCCAAGTCTCGGCCATGATCTCGGCTGTTTCGGCCATGATCTCGGCCGTCTCTCTCATGATCTCGGCCGTCTCTCTCCACATCTCGGTGGAGGTCTCTCTCCACATCTCGGTCGAGATTGTCTCCATGGGTAACTCGTCTCTTCTTGCTCATAGGCCCATAAGGGAGTGAAGTCGAGCTGAGAGATGCTCCTGCATCAAGACCGATCTCAAATTCTCCATATTGCATGGAACCCATTGAGATGTTGGAGATCAAGAAGCAATTAAAGGAGTTGGATGAGAAGTGGTGCATCCATCCGAGTGTTTCCTTATTGGGTGCCCCGGTGTTGTTCGTGAGGAAGAATGATGGATCCATGAGACTATGTATTGACTACCGGGAGTTGAATCGGGTAAACATCAAGAATATCCTTTGTCCCACATAAATGATTTGCTTGATCAATTACAGGGAGTTGCAGTGTTCTTTAGGATCGACTTGAGGTCGGGTTACCATCAGCTGAGGGTGAGAGAGATGGACATACCCAAGACAACCTTTCGGACTCGGTACGGCCACTATAAGTTTTTAGTGATGTCATTTTGGGTCACGAATGCTCTAGCCGTATTTATGGAGTTGATGAATGAGATATTTATCGACTATTTGGATTAATTTGTGGTTGTGTTTATTGACGACATCCTGGTGTATTTGCAAAGTAGAGATGAGCACGCATGGCATTTGAGGACCGTGTTACGAGTTATTCAGGACAACTAGTTGTATGTCAAGTTGTCCAAGTGTGAGTTTTGAATGTCGGAGGTGTCCTTCTTCGGTCATGTTGTAATTGTTGAGGGATCAAGGTAGATCCGACGAAGATTGAGTATGTATCTTCATGGCAACCTCCGAAGAATGTCAAGGAGGTGCGTAACTTTTTGGGCCTAATTTAGCCACTTAAATTAGCCGGAAATCTTTTTCCTTCAAATGCAGCCCGACGTGCTTCTTCTTCATACGGATCAAGTGGATCACGGCCTATTCTCTCCTCCAAGTCTCGGCCATGATCTCGGCTGTTTCGGCCATGATCTCGGCCGTCTCTCTCATGATCTCGGCCGTCTCTCTCCACATCTCGGTGGAGGTCTCTCTCCACATCTCGGTCGAGATTGTCTCCATGGGTAACTCGTCTCTTCTTGCTCATAGGCCCATAAGGGAGTGAAGTCGAGCTGAGAGATGCTCCTGCATCAAGACCGATCTCAAATTCTCCATATTGCATGGAACCCATTGAGATGTTGGAGATCAAGAAGCAATTAAAGGAGTTGGATGAGAAGTGGTGCATCCATCCGAGTGTTTCCTTATTGGGTGCCCCGGTGTTGTTCGTGAGGAAGAATGATGGATCCATGAGACTATGTATTGACTACCGGGAGTTGAATCGGGTAAACATCAAGAATATCCTTTGTCCCACATAAATGATTTGCTTGATCAATTACAGGGAGTTGCAGTGTTCTTTAGGATCGACTTGAGGTCGGGTTACCATCAGCTGAGGGTGAGAGAGATGGACATACCCAAGACAACCTTTCGGACTCGGTACGGCCACTATAAGTTTTTAGTGATGTCATTTTGGGTCACGAATGCTCTAGCCGTATTTATGGAGTTGATGAATGAGATATTTATCGACTATTTGGATTAATTTGTGGTTGTGTTTATTGACGACATCCTGGTGTATTTGCAAAGTAGAGATGAGCACGCATGGCATTTGAGGACCGTGTTACGAGTTATTCAGGACAACTAGTTGTATGTCAAGTTGTCCAAGTGTGAGTTTTGAATGTCGGAGGTGTCCTTCTTCGGTCATGTTGTAATTGTTGAGGGGATCAAGGTAGATCCGACGAAGATTGAGTATGTATCTTCATGGCAACCTCCGAAGAATGTCAAGGAGGTGCGTAACTTTTTGGGCCTAATTTAGCCACTTAAATTAGCCGGAAATCTTTTTCCTTCAAATGCAGCCCGACGTGCTTCTTCTTCATACGGATCAAGTGGATCACGGCCTATTCTCTCCTCCAAGTCTCGGCCATGATCTCGGCTGTTTCGGCCATGATCTCGGCCGTCTCTCTCATGATCTCGGCCGTCTCTCTCCACATCTCGGTCGAGGTCTCTCTCCACATCTCGGTCGAGATCGTCTCCATGGGTAACTCGTCTCTTCTTGCTCATAGGCCCATAAGGGAGTGAAGTCGAGCTGAGAGATGCTCCTGCATCAAGACCGATCTCAAATTCTCCATATTGCATGGAACCCATTGAGATGTTGGAGATCAAGAAGCAATTAAAGGAGTTGGATGAGAAGTGGTGCATCCATCCGAGTGTTTCCTTATTGGGTGCCCCGGTGTTGTTCGTGAGGAAGAATGATGGATCCATGAGACTATGTATTGACTACCGGGAGTTGAATCGGGTAAACATTAAGAATATCCTTTGTCCCACATAAATGATTTGCTTGATCAATTATAGGGAGTTGCAGTGTTCTTTAGGATCGACTTGAGGTCGGGTTACCATCAGCTGAGGGTGAGAGAGATGGACATACCCAAGACAACCTTTCGGACTCGGTACGACCACTATAAGTTTTTAGTGATGTCATTTTGGGTCACGAATGCTCTAGCCGTATTTATGGAGTTGATGAATGAGATATTTATCGACTATTTGGATTAATTTGTGGTTGTGTTTATTGACGACATCCTGGTGTATTTGCAAAGTAGAGATGAGCACGCATGGCATTTGAGGACCGTGTTACGAGTTATTCAGGACAACTAGTTGTATGTCAAGTTGTCCAAGTGTGAGTTTTGAATGTCGGAGGTGTCCTTCTTCGGTCATGTTGTAATTGTTGAGGGGATCAAGGTAGATCCGACGAAGATTGAGTATGTATCTTCATGGCAACCTCCGAAGAATGTCAAGGAGGTGCGTAACTTTTTGGGGTTAGTAGGTTATTACTGCTGGTTTGTGGAAGGGTTCTCAGTGATTGCCCGACCACTTAAATATTTTGAGGAAGACCACCCGATTTATGTGGTTTGAGCCAAGTTAGCAGAGCTTTGAGGAGCTGAAGAGGAGGTTGACTTCCGCTCCGATACTAGCCTAGCCAGAGGGCACTGAGGACTTTGTAGTGTACAATGATGCATCCGACCTGGGCTTGGGATGTGTCTTAATGTAGAGGGGCAAGGTCATTGCATATGTCTCTTTAGTTGAAGAAGTATATGGAGAACTACTTGACTCATGACCTAGAGCTAGCTGCAATGGTGCATGCCTTGAAGATTTGGCGCCACTACCTTTATGGGACGACGTGTAGATCTTCACAGACCACAAGAGCCTAAAGTACATATTTACTCAATGGGAATTGAATAGTTGCCAGAGGAGATGGTTGGAGTTGATCAAGGATTTTGATCTAGAGGTCTTGTATCACCCGGACAAGGCGAATGCAGTCGCCGATGCGCTTAGCCGAAAGACGCCTCAGGAGAAGGCGATAACTCGTTTGACCATCCAATCTCGGCTACAGAGAGATCTAGCTCGACTTGAGGTTGAGATTTGGTTCCCTGATTCGAGTAGTCGGTTGGGTACTTTGGAGTTATTACCTGAATTATTGGGCGAGATCCGACAGAGGCAAAAGAGTTGCCCAACATTATCCAGGATCCGTAATAAGATGTCTGAGGCGATGCACCGTAGTTTGTGATAGGTGTCGATGGAGTGATGAGATGCCACAGGTGTATTTGTGTTCCATTAGACAACGAGTTGAGGCAAAGGATATTGAGCGAGGCTCGTGCTACACCATACTCGATACACTCGGGCGCTAGCAAGATGTACCGAGATGTGAGACGTTTCTTTTGGGGCAGCCTGAAGCTTGATGTAGCTAGGTATGTAAACTAGTGTGCAACTTGTCAGCAGTTCAAGATTGAGCATCTTAGACCTAGAGGAGGCTCGTATTTCATTTTTATCAAGGAAACGTGGCCGGTGAGTCGTCTAGCCAAGGAGTTCATGAGACAGATCGTGAGACTACACGAAGTGCCAAGGACCATTGTGTCAGATAGAGATGGATTCTTTACCTCGAGGTTTTGGGAGCGAGTACATACAACATTGGGCACGAGTTTCCATTTTACCGTCGATTATCATCCTCAGTCCGATCGTTTGTAGGAGAGGACCATCCAGACTTTGGAGGACATGCTTCGGACTTGTGCACTAGATTGGGGACAAGTTTGGCCAGAGCACCTCCCTCTAATGGAGTTTTTCTATGACAATAGTTGGCATGCATGTATTGGTATGACTCTCTATGTGATGTTGCATGGACATAGGTGTCCGACGCCACTATCTTTGGATGAGCCTGGGGGAGCGAAGGGAGTCGCCCCAGAGCAAATACATGATCACATAGACTGGGTAGCTCTGATCTGAGAACATATGTTAGCAACACAGAGTCATCAGAAATCCTACACCGACAAGAGACATCGATCATCTAGAGTTTAGGGTTAGTTCCCATCTTTCGTCGAGATTTTCTTTGACGCGAGGCGTTCGGCGTTTCGACATTTATGGGAAGTTAAGTCCCTGATATGACGGATCATTTGAGATTTTGGAGCGAGTTTGAGAGGTAGCTTATCGATTATCGCTAGCACCCGCAGTGGAGGGTGTTCACCCAGTGTTTCATGTATTTCATATGAGAGAGTACATACCACCTACCGGACCCAAGACATTTAACTACAAGGACTTGACTATCGAGCCGTACCACACGTTCATAGAGTACCCGATAGCTATTCTAGGGAGGAGTACTAGACGTTTGCAGTCTAAGGAGATCCCTATGCTACGGATTCAGTGGTCTAGACGGGGAGTAGATGAGGCTACTTGGGAGACAAAGAACAGTATTAGGAGTACTTACCGTGAGTGTTATGCAAAGTTAATTTCGACCTCAGTGCCATCGGGTTAGTCATTAGACCCGTACTTATGTGTTGTCTTGTCTTGGTGTTTCTTTGCTAGTATGCTAAGAGTGTTAATATTGTGTATTAATTGAGTAGAAATAGAAAGTGAAACACATAGGCAAAGATATACCTCGAACTTGTAGACTTAATAGGCGACCTTCTTTTACCTTAAGTTTCGGGATGAAACTTCTTATTAGGGAGAACTGATGTAATACCCAAAAAAAATTTATCTCAAAAACCCGACTTGTGTTACCGAATTAGTCGATTCGAACAAAGTGTGAAACGAATCTCACTTAAAATTGGGCCTCAACCTTGCCCTTTTAGGTGGGCAAGCCCAATCTTCTCTGACCTCTTTCTTATTTAACTGGCCCATTCCCTTCTTCTTTGTGCATAAAGATCTGGCCGAGTTTTCTTCTTTTGGCGCGCGACGGACCAAAGACCCGACCCAATTTTCTCCTCTATTTGGCATGGGATGAAGCAGGACGGCCGACCTCCACTTCTGGGCCATGGAAAAGATGACGGCCAACATTACTTCCTTGCTCAGGCGTGCAGTGGCCCAACTCCTTGCCCCCCCCTCTTCTGGCTACGAACAACACAAACAACAAGATCTTCTCCACGATCGTGCCCGATCTTCCCCACATTTCCCGCGCAACCATTGTCACTTCTCTCCTTGCACGCAGCCCTGACGTCTTTCCCTCGACCTTTCTCCTCCACGTCTCTCCTCAAGCTCTACAACCGACGAGCCTACATCCTTTTTACGACCTTCACCGGCGCCGGCGTTGAACCCTACCAGTTGAAGATCAGCGGTCCTTCGTCTTCTTTGGAACCCGAACATAGGAGATTCCTTCTTCTTCCTCCCTTCGTCGATTGAGGTTGATGAGCATCCTTCCTTATCTCCCCCTTCTCCATTCTCCCTAAAGTGTGCTTCTCACTCACCTCTTCTTGTGAACGCAATAGAGTAGTGAGCCTTGGCGGCGAGCCCTAGTCGACACCCTTCTTCCTCGTCTGCAGTAGTCGTCGGGGTAAGCATACCCCATCGCCCTTTCTTTCTCTCACGTGCATGAGGAGCATGGGTTTATTGATGATGTTAGCCTCCCACAGGTTTCGAACCCATGATCTGTTGGTCTTGTGTAAATTCCTCAGTTTTTCTTCTCGCGAGATTTGAACCCCAGACCAGTTGCGTGGTGCCAGTTTTCTAGAATTTTTATATGCGAGCAATCGACTTTGAGATCTAGTTTAAGTACTCTAAACTCGACTTTCACCGTTGAATTTTTGATATGTTATAGAGGGTAATGCTTAGTTTAACGTGTTAAAATTTGGAATAGATCGAGCGGTTAGATTAAGATTAATGATATTGGGAAGTTGGGTTCAAACTCAGTTGGTTAGGAGAATTTTAGAATTTTGGCTAAGTGTTGGAATAGTGGCTCATGAAGGCAACTTTGGAATTTTCTATAGATCGAATGGTTGTTTGTTGTTTTTGATGATATTGGAAAGTTGATTTCTCTTAATGATTGCGTCTTCGATTTTTTTCTAATGTGTAATCATCTAACCTAAAGAAGATTTAAAAATATAAATATTATCTCATAAATGTGAAGCCCATGTATTTGTTTTTTTGGGCTAGACTTTAGGTCCACTTTTATATCACTACCGAAATAAAAACAAAAAGAAAATCAATCCATTGTCCCAATTGCATTTGTTCTTCTTAAACATTTGCTTTCACAAGGTTATTTTATATTTTAATTGCATTTGTTCTTCTTAAACATTTGCTTTCACAAGGTTATTTTATATTTTAAGTACATAAAAAGAAGGTAGTAACAAGGAATTTCAACTTATATAGTTGATCAAAATCCGTTTGTAATTTGCGAAACCCACTTATTTCTCCAAAAAATCTATGTTGCCCAATGATATAAACTTGTACGGCTCTGGTTTTTCGTGCATTGTTGTGAAGTCTTCCGAGTGTGGAGCTAGTTTCGGTGGTGGCTCGATTTATTCGTCTATGAAGGGTCGTGAATTTGTGATCGATTCCTAATGCCTCTTAGTTCAATTCCAAATCTGAGGTGTCCACAATTGTTCCACATGTTTTCAACCTGTGCACTTTCTTTGATGATGGACTTTGTCTTTCCACTTTTTTGTGACTAGCTCGTTCTCCTTCCCCTTTAAGATCTCTTTGATACCGGGATTTCCTAGTGTACTTCTCTGTATTTCTCTGTTTTGTTTGTTCTGCTCTTTCACGACGGTTTGTCCGTCTATCAATTTTTCGGCTTTTCGATCCACTAGATGGTGTTTCGTCTAGTGCATAGAACCGCTTTCCTTTATCAAAATAAAAAAAAAAACCAAAAATCTACGCATTGGTCTCGATAGTCAAACTGAACTGCGCATTTGGATCCCATACCTAAAGACGAACATGAAAAAACAAACACACAATTATTCTATCGGTTACACATATGTGTACCATAATTAAATTCGACATACCACACATATGGAGAGCGTAGTTACCTCATTGGTTGGATTTTTAAAATCGAGTACGTTCGGCTAATTTCATCTCAAACTCAGCTCCAATTACACTCACCAAGTACGCTATGACCCTAATAAAAAACCGAAACTATGGAATGTAATTTCCCCATATTCAACTTTGAATTAAAAAGAATCACTTTCGTATAGAAAAGCCATTGCGGTGTGTACTTCTCTTTGATTAGTGTTATGTGATTCGAAATCTCTTATGATAATTGTCTCATTTTTTGGACGAAGACATTTAGATCTTTCATTTTTATGCCATTTTTTAACGCGATTTCTAAACGTTCCAACGGTTTTTGCTATTTATCACTAGAACTACGCATGTAAAGTGCGTAGTTGAGATTTTCGGCTAGGGTTTCTAAATAAGCTAATGGGGAGCGTAGTCGGAGCCGCCTTCAAGTCGGTCCCAAGCCGATAACTGCCTATAACGTATTTGAGATTTTTTTTTTTCTTAACTCCTACTACGCGTACTTAAATTGTTAAAAGAAGACTATGCAGTTGAGCACCAACAACGTATCACTTCGTCTTCTTCGTCGAGACATTCTCTGCTCTCATTCTCTACTCTCGTTCCTCGTTCGTTTGGCCTCTTCTTTAGGTGGTGTTCTTCATTCAAAATTCGGTGAGAAATCTAACCGCCCTAATTTATTCCAGCCCTAATTTCTTATGATTTTGCGGCCCTAATTTGTTCTTCCATTGCAACCCTAATTTCATTCGACCCCTTCTTCAGATGGCTTAGTCTTCCATTGGTTCGTTCGTTTTGAGCAAGCCCTAATTTCATTCGTTTTGAGCGGCCCTAATTTCGCTCTTCTTCAGATGGCTTAATCTAACAACCCTAATCTGTTTCGTTCTGTTCCGTTCGTGTTGCATCCCTAATTTCGCTCGTTTTGTTCGTTTTGAACAATCCCATTATCGTTCGTTCGTTTTGAGCAAGGTGCAAGGAAGACAATTTGTAGGAAGACACCGTTTTTGCACCATATGCGTAGTAGTAGTAGTTATTTTATTACTTTTTATAAAAATCAATTATTAAATGCGTAGTAGTAGTTTTTTTTACATGAATTACGATTACGCTAGCCAAAAGCGTAGTTTATCAGCTTGGAATCCGAAGTAAAAAAATAAGCTACGCACGCGAAGTGCGTAGTTTTAATTACTAATAACAATTTCCGTCGATACGGCTATCAGCGTCCATTTTTAATACAGTTGACTAGAATTGTGTATCTATCACCTTCAATCCACTTTACTAGTATTGTGTATCATCACCTTCTCACTATAGAATAAGTATATAATATTGAGTAGATCGGTGTTTGGTTAGAAATAGAAAGAATCAACTTCTTTCTACTTTCTGTTTTGAAACCTTTCTCTCATTTTCTTTCTCTCATCTTCTTTCAATTCAGCACTGTCAGAGGACTGACATTAGGAACCCTAATTTCCGGCAATTTTCCCCATAAAAAACGGGTCTGTTCCAAATCCACACGCTTTCCGCGAAGCTCAATTTCTCATGTTTTCCTAAGCAACCACCAATCTGCTTCGATCTCTCTTCGTTAATCGGCATTGGAACATAGAAACGGGTTTGAGAAAGATTCGAGGGACATGAGAAGTGGCCGGAGAATTGGAGAGAGAAAATTGATGTTGTTATTGTATTGAATCAACAATGCGCCGATGGCTCAGTACAGGCAATCCGGCTTCGATAGGTCTGGGGGGAGAAACGCCAATGGTGCCGGTTCTGACCATGTCGCGATCGGTGTCCGAGCTTCTCACCACAATAACAAGCAGCATCGCTCCCGACGATCAACGCACAAGGGAGCCTCCGTTTTCAAGATCTCCATCATTACGGTTGTCATTGTCCTTTGTCTCGTCCTCACCCTCACTGCCTTCGCTTATACTTACGTTTCCAGAGATAAAGGTCAGTTGACATTCTAATTACCTTCTTGTTTGAATCGGCTCATCTATAGTAGACTAGTGTTGTTCCGCAATTTCCCATTGCCATTTACTCCAACACTCAACCAGGATGAATTAATACTTGCAATTTTTACAAAACCAACCAGATAGATCCTACCAATTATATTGAACTTTTTATGGGAAATGAGATCCTGCATTAATGTCTAGTTAGAAGCCGGCTGATATCATTTTATAGATTAAAGTATTACATATGCTAAGACGTATTGCACCTCATTTTAAGCTTAATCATCTAATAGATTGGGTTTAAGATTTTGAGTTCAGAGTTTAATTGACTCCTTCAACCTGTGACTCTTCCAAATCTATGATTGCCTCGGTTATGAAGCACCATGTCCATGTGGACCAACTACAGACGTCTCTCAAATCCATTTTACTGGCATATGCTGCATGATTGTGATAATGTTGCCTTCCACTAACTATTGTTTCTCTCAATATTAATTTTAAATGGAAGTTTGTGAAGTTTCTAATAACTTAGAGTTGATGCAGAGATAAACACTGATGATACTATCCAAGATTATGACTTCAAGAATGATTTTCTCACGAACGTGTCACGGATAAATATGTCCAAAGTGAAGTTTGGTCGAGGTTCAGATACACATGGGCGTGACTCAAGATATTGGGATGGAGATGATAGAAGAAGAGATGAGGATTACAATGAAGATGTGGTCGACAAGAGTAGTAGGGATGAACATTTAAAGCGTCGTCCTGGAGTTAAAAGGAAAAATGCTAGCAGGAAGTCATATAATTATAAGATTAAGGGCACTAATCATCATGGTTTATACAATGAAGCTGGGCGAAATGAACTAAAGTTGTACGAGGAAAAGTATGAGGCTTCTTTGAAAAATGTTGGCCAAACTGGTGAAGGACTTGACACTGGAATTCATGTTTCTGATGATGGAAGCTTGGACATGGAAAATGACGAAATTGATATAGATGATGAGTATGATGATGGGATTGATTTGCACGATGCTCGAACAGAAGAGGATGAAGATACTAGACACGATGAGGCAGTGAGTGATCCACAAAAGTCATACTCTGAAGAAGAAAGATATTCTACACCTATGGATCTAACAACTCGGACTATGGTTGAAAGGGATGGTGCTGCCTCCGAGCAATCAGCACAAAATAAAATCATAAGCACACATAGTGTAGATAACACTGATACAAAGTCTACAGATGTCCACTTAGGTCGAAAAACAAAAAGAAAATCTACATCAAGAAGGAAAAAACGTCACAAGTTTTCCTGTATGCTTCCCCTTTCTCTTTACATGTGTTTCTATTTTTGTGGTGGTATCAGGCATACATTTTATGTCCTTTCTCTTTACTAATTTTTCTGTGTGCTCCTCCATTTCTCTGGTTTTCATGTATGCTAGTGGCAGAACCCTTTTTTGTGATTTTTTCAATTATGTTTCTGCAGCTTGTAGGACTGTATACATGATTGTGAAAGGTATTTCCAACTTTCTAAATACCAGAATATCTGAAGAAACTGTTGACCCATTAACACACTTGGCGTAGACAATTATCAGTGCTCTGCATTTTACAGCATGATGTCAATCACAATCTGAAGTCCTACCAAAGAAAAAAAAAATCACAATCTGAAGCCTTTTTGTCAAGTAGTGAGAACTATTGCATTTGTCTGTTCATATTGATTCGAACTTATTGATTGGCCATGATGATATAATTGCCCTTTTGTGTTTTCAATATGGCAGTATCTGGTTGTTTTCAGTTATTGCTTAATTACTCATTGCATGTGTTTGTGCAGCATCAAACTGTGAGCTGAAATTCTTGAATTCTACTGCAAATCTTGTAGAACCCAGAGAAGATAGGAAATTTTCAAGATTTTCTTTGCAATATACAGAAGCTGAGGAAAAGCGTGATGAGTTGGAAAATTGGCAACCAAGATTTGCTGGACACCAGACCTTGCAAGAACGTGAAGATTCATTTCTTGCACGTGATCAGAAAATAAATTGCGGTTTTATTAAAGGCCCCCCAGGGTCTCCAAGCTCTGGGTTTGATTTAGCTGAAGATGATTCGAGATATATTAGTAAATGCCATGTGGCTGTTGTATCGTGCATATTTGGAAATTCAGATAGGTTAAGATCACCTACGGGCAAAACAGTAAGTCGAATTGGTAAACCTGTCATGTTAGTTTCCAATTCTGTTTGGATCTATGTGGGTGCTATTCTCAACAGATCCCTGTCCCTTCTCGGGAGCATGGAGGGAGTAACTATGACACAGCTTATGATCATCCTTTATTTCAGGTGAGTAGCTTATCAAGGAAAAATGTCTGCTTTGTGATGTTCATGGATGAAACAACTTTGCAAACTCTTTCTTCAGAGGGTCAAATGCCAGATCAAATGGGTTTTGTAGGGTTTTGGAAGATAGTGGTGGTAAAAAATCTGCCATTTGATGACATGCGGAGAGTGGGGAAAATCCCAAAGCTTTTGCCTCACCGACTTTTCCCATCAGCAAGGTAAGGAGTAAAATGTTGAAAGAACCAATGTTAGTTATGTCAGCTTGGTTTTTCTTTTGCCTATTACATTCTAGATGTTTTTTTCTGTAAAAAAAAAGGTCATGCTACTAGTTTATCTATGATCCTGCTTCATTGCAGTTAAAACAGGTGGGGTTAGATAGAAATTATTAAGCTTCTATCGAACCAACTTCCCCCTCAGCATGGTAAGAAATGGGAACATGAAAGAACCAAGATTCTTGTTATCATGCTAGCTTGGATTTTTCCCTGTGGAATTTATAGTTTCTAACTGTGTTTTTTTTCCTCTTGCCAGTGTAATTTTTTCAAATTCTCTTGCATACTAGCAGCCAAAGATTGAATATGTTGGCTTGTTTTCTGTAAACTGAAATGGTGGAATTTCTCTGTTTTTAGTGATGTTTATGTCAATGCGGTGTCATTCCATCATTGAAAATGTTATTATATTGGCAGGTATTCAATTTGGCTGGACAGCAAATTGCGCCTTCAACATGACCCTCTTCTGATCTTGGACTACTTCTTGTGGCGAAAAGGTCATGAATTTGCAATTTCAAACCACTATGACCGGCATTGCGTATGGGAAGAAGTTGAACAGAATAAGAAGCTCAACAAATACAACCATACCATTATAGATCAACAGTTCACATTCTACCAGGCAGATGGATTGAAAAGATTCAACTCCTCGGATCCTCAAAAGTTGCTTCCCAGCAGTGAGTTAATTTTGTTCTTTTCAGTGTGACTATGGTAAAGCCCCTCCCAAGCCATTTTCTTTCATCTAATTCATAATAAAATCACCTTTTCTGCTGTGCATAGATGTACCTGAAGGGTCATTCATCATAAGGGAGCACACGCCAATGTCAAACTTGTTTTCCTGTCTTTGGTTCAACGAGGTGGATCGTTTTACTCCTAGGGACCAACTAAGTTTTGCATATACGTACCAAAAGTTAACAAGGAAAAACCCGAGCAAACCATTTTATGTCAACATGTTCAAGGTAAAATCTTCACGCACCTGCAAATCACGAAGAACTTATTTGCTATCAAAAACTGATAGTAGTGTAAATTTCTTACTTTTGACATTTTATAACCACAGGACTGTGAGAGGAGAGCAATAGCAAAGCTATATCATCATAGATCAGAAGAGAAGCCTTCCGTTTCTCAGGATGCAACAGAATAGAATGAGTCATTCTACGCATATATATTCTGTTGCATTCATTCTTTTGATGACGTGTGTCCTTCGAATTGCATCACAAGTTCCCCGTTTCAGTGGGAAGACATGATATAGTGCCATTTTACACTGGAAACCAGGTTGAAAGATCCTGATTCCTGATCAAGATTTCCATGAAGCCAATGAAAAAGAATGGGGTAGGAGGACAAGATCTTCACATGGGTGGAAAAAGTACATTCCACATTACATATATTTTCAGTTTGTACCCCGAAAGAATCTGCTGTTGTAAACATGAGCTGATGAATGATGACTATATTTCTATGTATTCTTAAATTGGTAAAGGAAACTAGGTTTGTTTGCTGTGTGGGAGATGAACAAGTTTTTGATGGGTTATTAAAATTTTGTATTGTTACTCTGTATTTTGATTCATTTATGGAAAATATGCTTCTCTTGTCATTGATGAATGAAATCATAGTTCACCACTTTACCGTACATAATAACTGCATACAAGCATGTTTGCTATTAAAAAATACAAGTGATTATTGTTGAGTTTGAAAAAGTTCAGGAAATCATATTGCTGGTGGGATTTACTTTCAAGAATCAATTACAAACACCTCTTTTTCACAGGTTGTCCAACTAGAAATAGCCTCTTCAACACCTTGGAAAGCACCACCGCCCCAACCTTCTTGTTGTTGTCTATCACCGCCCTGTCACCACCATCAAAGCCACCACCGACATTAACAGCTTTTGATGAATTGAAGTCTACTGAAACAAACCCAAACTCCGAAAGATGGTAAGAAGAAGAGGAGGAAGAGTTGGACATGAATGTGGTTTGGTTCCTATGCAGCTCCTCATTGAACTCCTCCCACAACAAGTCCATTCGATCGTGATCATCCATTTCGATCAATCTATTATGATTCGAGCGAATCGCACCTTCTATAATTGATGAGCACTTCCTTGTGGCGGTGGTGACCATTGAGGCTGCTGAACAAGTGCTTGTATAGAAGAGGGGGCTCCTAGAAGTGGGTTTGGTGCTTTACTTTGGTTTTGCAGATTTGGCGATTTTCCGTTTGTTTTGTCTTGGGTAAAATTTTAGTTCAACTGCTACCATTTGCAATTTCTCCTTTGTTTATTTGCAGATTTGGCCCACATGATATTAGTACGTGTTAGCTCTTCCAATGAAATGAGTAATTTCATTTTGTAAATGCAAAATGCATTTCCCATTTGAACTTCAAACAAATAACACTTACACAAAAAACATTTAGTAACTTTGAGAATGAACCTTTGCTACTTAAACCTTAACTTTATGATTTTATATGGTCCAATTGTGACTGTAACATATCGAGAATGAAAACGCCCAACAAATAATTAAGGGGTGTGGAAGAATTTGTCTATTTAATCCTATATACAGGCGCTATCATTCAACTGGTAAAAAAAACATTTCAAAGCTAAAATTAAGAAGTCCTGTTTCAGATATACCAAACTGCCTTTCTTCTATCCTCTTTATCTTTTTTTTTCCATCGTAGCCCTAAAGCTCATTCCACTCTGCAGATTATGGTTCGAAGACGAACTCAACCCTTGATGTCAAATGAGTTTGGTGATTAATCAATTAAAGGGTTATATGCAGATACAGCTCCAAGACAAATCTGGTTCTGTCCTTGAATATGCAGGTCGATGGGGACATGAGATCATCAACATAACATCAATCCATATTCCGAAGAGGGACGCTCTCTAGGTCATAACCATTAACATCTTCATTGAAATGCCTGGAACTTCTTGGTGACAACATGCCTGATGAGTAGCCTTGTGGAAAGAGAGAAGTGTTACTCTAGTTAGTTAAACAATGGGAGGTATTGTGAAATACAGGAACACCAGAAAATGTCACTTACTATCTGACATGTCTTTGGTCCGGTGTAGAAGAAAAGTCCCGGAAAGTATGGTCACAAATCCACACAGCTCAGTGACGATCTGAGCAGCGTTTTGCCCATCCCAATCCTGCATCACACCAATTTTAATAAATCTAAAATTAGATGCCAATTGTTTTAGAAAGTTACAATTCATTAATAATTCAGGCTAAGCACTAATCATACAGGCGTTTAGATGCAGGTGAAATTCAGCAACATTTAAGATTAATTATTCAGTTTTTTTGGAAAGATAAAATGCAGCACAATATCCCCAGATGTTTTCTGATTAGAAGTAATGACTAGGTGTAATATACCGGTTTGAAATGTTACCTTAAACATAATAACGCTGGCTAAGATGGTCAGTGATGTGAACATCACATAATAAATGGGAGAGACGACAGCAGTATTGAATGTATCAAGAGCCTGTATAGAAGCAAATGTCATAACTTTCAGCATTTCAAAGATAACAGCAATCTCAGAAACCATTAACAGAAGGAAAAAAAAAACTTATTGAATATATTCAAATTATTCAGATATACATTCTGTATCATTTTATTCAAATATTCTTGACGATGAAAGACCATATATTGTGTTAATACAAGTTGTGACAAGGTCTTTTATCAATAAATGTTAATGTTAAATAGTCACTGAACAACCCCGATCCTCTCCCTATGCAGCTGCCTAGAGGGAGAAGTGGCAGAATCAGAAACGATTTCTAATTTAACATGAATGTTCCAGTTTCACGAGAGTAGAAAAGGTCACAATGAGCCTGCAACATTCTTTACTACAGCTAGCAAAGTCTTGTATAACAGTGATAGTGATGCCAGCAAGATTAGAAGGAAACGTGCAACAAGGACTGGGCTCCAAAAGAATTAAAATTATACAAAAAGGAAAAGAATAGCCCAGAAAATGAATTTGATCAACTACCAAATGGGCCAGAGTGACCAAATTTACCTTGTTTAAATAATTCATCTGTGTGATGATACAAGACATCACAAGCATAGCAAATACCCATGTTTGGGGATATATTAATTGGTTCGTTCCAGAGAATGTCAGCTTCAGAGCAATTCCAAGTGCTTTAACCCCCATCACCTGGAGTGAAACCAATTGAAATATAACTCAAGGAATCAATTATCGAAAAGAAATGAATGAGAATGGAAAAAAGTGTTAAAAGTCGTACCGACAAAGAGCCAACGAGTGAACAGATCCCAATGTAAACCATGACATTGCTATGCCCATACTGTGGGGCGTAGTGTGTAACAAGAACAGCAACTGCAGCTATCACCAGACATCCATATAGTAAAAATCCTGCAGCGAATATGTGAATGTCTCCATAAATTATAGAAGAGATAAAAAAAAAACATACAAGGGCGAAAAAGATCAACAGAAAATTTTTGAAAAAATAAAATAAAATCTAAACCTGGTTCTGTAGCAAGATCCCATAACTGGGCGACAGACTCGATAGGGCGCTCTCCAGGTGCATGCATAACGATTGTTGTTGAACCCACAACACACAGTATACAACCAAGAATACCAAATATGTGCAACCTCTCTCCTAAAATCAAGTGTGCAAGAGCAGCACTGAAGAAGACAGGAGAAATCATTTCAAAAAAAAAAAAAGAGATAAGGAGCAGAATAATAGTTTTTAAAAAAAAAACATTCACTTGCCTTATAATGATACTAAGGGCACCAAGAGGAGTGACTAAAATTGCTGGCGCAAATGCATAAGCAGCAAAGTTAGCAATTTCACCTACAACCACTGAAAGGAAAGTTCGTGTTAATATCTGCAAGAGGCAAGAAGTACTTCTGCTTATAAGTTTCTGAAGACAATCAAAGTCTATCATTACTCTAGTATCCTTCTTATAAGCCTGAAGCACCATATTTCACATTCAAAAGGAGCTTCTACAGAATGTATATGCATTTGTATCCCCAATAACTACATATGTAGAGGCCTCTAGAAAGGGAAACTTATCAGAAGCAATCTCATAGTTATAGGTTTTCTGGAAAGCAGCTCAATTAACATAATCTTGAGAACAGAACACAGTCTATTCCCACCATATAAATGATGTAATTGATAAGTGGAGAGGAAATTTGAATTATATACACGTATAAAAAAAATACGAAGTAGTAGAAATCTTGAATTATAGACGTACTGGTGATCATGCCAGTCCACCAAAGTGGCTCGAGCAAGTAGGAGTACCCGCCAACACCTGGACACACAATTTGCAATTTTGTTCAGTGCGTATCATAGTTGAGTGCAGTATAACAAATAATGAAACCAATGACTGAATCACATGAGCCGTGTGTGTATAAGACAATGTTATGCAAACCACAATCAAACTACACAATATAATCAGTTAAGAGAGCTAAAACATTTTGAAAAATTGGTGTAAACTATTTTTCTCCCTCATTAGATTGCCAATACCTGTCATACAAAGGAAATTGTCTACACGTTTTTCTCTGAACTTCAAAATCATAAAACTACTACCTCTATATAATACGCATACATTCTAACACCATATAGAGGAAATGACCCAAATATATATAGTTTTGCAGCTGATCTGCTCGACATAAAGTAACCAAGTATTGAAATTTAATTCAAAGCCACCTATTGTCTGCATTCAGATTCCAGATAAGCAAAAAAACACACCTCAAGACATAAACACATACAGAAATCATAAAAACATGTTAAATGCATGTTAAGTTGATTAAATACATCCAAGTGAACACTAAAAAAGACAAAATAAATTAAAAGAGATTACAACACATTGTAACCAAAGCTAAGCAATAATGTAAAATTTCAAATTAAATACAAAAATTCTCACCAGCTCTAACACCAGAAGCCCCAGCCTTCCGCAAACCCTTTTTCTTGATGATAAAACTGGCCCCAATGAAGAAACTAGAAGATAAAGCCAGAACCAACCCCTTAATATTATCAGGGGACATGCCCTCGTAAAAGCTTGCTAATCTCCGTGTAACTGTAGAAGCGTCCATAGCTCCCACTCTCCGAATAACAATATGCAAATTTAGGATGACAATATGCAAACTGAATCTATTCGATAGTAATAAATCCTCAAAATTCACCACACGGGTGTTGTAAAATTTGTCTTCGCAATCCACATTCCGCGTTCAAAGGGTAAATTGTACCGCAATTATGCCAAGCAACGGAGAAATTGGAAGAACAATTGAGGGCCTTTTGGGGCTGCCTAAGCAAAGGGATGAAGGAATTGTAAAGGGATCGATATTTGCGATGAGAAAGGAAACTTTTTCTTTAAGACGGAGCGGTGAAAGCGCCGACAAGAAACGCAGGCGTAGGGATTCAGAGGGGAAACCGGAGAGGGGTGAGATCTCCACAGGGAACCGTTGATGTGTAACTTGTTCTTTGTGAGTTGGGTCGACAGCGACTCATCAGAATTTCCTACTGTTATTTTACAGATGGTAAGATGGAGATACAGGAGAAATAAAAAGCAATAAAGCATAAACATAAAGTAACGCTTTCTTTTAAAAAAATACCAAAAATAAATTAGAAGATTGGCTAATAAGATGATAAAAACTAGGCTAAGATAGATTTTTAATTCTAAAATTCCTTAATTAAAGATTTTTTTAAAGGGTTTTTACCATTGTAAAGATTTTTTTTTACGTTTATTAATATTGTGGTTTCATTTATACATATATAGTTAATATCACTGACTTTGTATGTCCACGTATGTAGTCATAGTTATATGACAAACTAGTCAACAATTATTTTATTATTTTTTTCGTTATATGCGTACACTTTTTAACATATATATACATTCAACAATAAAGAAAAAGAAATGAAAACATATAAAAAAAAATACTTTTTATAGTTTTTTAACATAAAAATAATATAAATTTATTTTAGATAAAACCCGCACGAATACTAAACTATTAAGATGATAAAAACTAGGCTCAAATAGATTTTTAATTCTAAAATCCCTTAATTAAAGGGTATAAAGATAAATTAAAACTTGAAAATAAATACCTGCAAATTCATTCTAAAAACCCTTAATTAAACCAACTGCCTATCTTTATACACGAAGCTTCTCTCTCGACCAAGGGTAATTCGTATATGGATCTCATATGCAGTGATATACAGATATACTAGCCTCTATTTCATCTTAAACTGATTATGCAATTAGTCATATATTGCGGTCAGCTAATACAGTAATCCATACTGCTAGGTTGTCAATATATGAAAATAACCCTTGTATTCGCCTTGAATTCTTTCCGCAAATTATCGTTGATATGGCGGACTTAGATGTTTCATAATATATTTCATCTTTTGCTTTCAAAAAAAAAAATGTTCCTCAATCGGCAGAATTCACATCCGAAACTCCCAATTGACGATTAAAATCCTAACCGTCGTATTTCAACCTTTGATCCTCGTCAGAGTTCTGAATAGATGCATTGATCGTCATCTTCTCTCGTGTGAGTTGGATCTGCAGTAGTGCCTCCGCCGAATCTCCCGCCCAAGATGCAACCGCCGTCGGAGAGCCACTGCCCTCCATGCCGAATCAGAGTCACTATCACGTACATGCATCATGCGACCTGAGCTCTATGGCCGAATAATATTACGCATAGTATTCCAAAGAGACATGCAATCCTCCTGAACATACCTACTACCCTGAAACCGAAAGAAATGAGAGTATAACCAAACTAGCAGAGCTTATGAGGCTGGTCCACTTTCGGCAAAGCTATCAGTAGACAAAAAGCACTCACACACCAAACAAGCGCCCAAATCTCGGACAATAGCCAATACACCTTCATCAATGCCGTTAGTGGACCTAAACCAAGCCCAATGCATCTTTCAATAACCAAAACATCAAAGTATGGAGCAGAGTACAACTCTGGTACAGACCTAGTACTAAGATGTAATCCTCTCTCTAACTCCTGCAGGGAATGCCTCGTGTAACAAGGTATCGACGTGGGTCATGATCAAGCATACAAAGAAATCTATATGTATTTTGTTTTGATCAAATACCAAGACATCCCTAGAATACCAAAGGTAGTAGACCGTGGAAAAAAACGCGTACATCCTAGCTAGATCCGCTCGTCCAGCCCCTGCCATATATAGTGTGAATCAGCCAACCCAATACCTCTGATTTGGTGGTAACATCTCCTAGAATACCAAAGTCCGCACCAATCTGTCTCCAAACCTCACGTGCATATGTGCCGCCAAATATCAAGTGGTCATGGGACTCACTCTCACTCGTGCACCAACTACAAGTAGTGTAAAATCTAGGATTTCGAATCCTAATTAATAATGATTTTGACGGTTAATCATTGATGATATATATTGGGTTAACTTGTGAACGGTGTGAGATTTACGAGAATGAATTCCAATATTGAGTTTCTGGTGTGGAATTGACATAGTGAGGAAAATTTTATTTTTTCCTCCAGGAAATAATTTTTAACATCCGGTGTTATTTGAAGCATTTGGAAGTTCCAAATAAAATTTCAGTTGAGAGAAATGATCAGGACATATAATATGTTTTATAGTGAAATAACATGGAAAGACAAAACGGACAAAATAGTCGCTATTCCAATTCTTAATGGCTAAGAAATGCGGCTTAGGAATGCCAATTTTCCGAGAAAGTTGCGAAATAATTATCTTGATAATATTCCGAATTTTATATTCTAGTTTGGTCATGTTTAGAGACTGGAATTCATTACCCCGTTTCAATTAATTATTTGGATAAACATTATTATATACAAAATTATATATAATAAATAGACGTGGTTTCTAAACGTACCGGTGAAAATTGCTATTTAACACCGTAACTACGCACTCCACGTGCGTAGTTGAAAACTCACTCAACTACGCACTTGGGGTGCGTAGTAGTTAAAAAAAATAATAATAAATAAAATAAATTTTTTTTGCTTACTTCTACTACGCACTCCAAGTGCGTAGTTCAATTTTCAATTTTTTTTCTTCTCGGACTCCAACTACGCACCCCATATGCGTAGTTGGCTCCAACTACGCACTCCATATGCGTAGTTGTAAACCAGTCAACTACGCACGCGAAGTGCGTAGTTAGTAATTACGGTGACAAATAGTGATTTTTGCCGGTACGTCTAATAATCCCCTAAATATATATATAAGTTAAAGATAATGAGACGGAGGCTGTACGTCTTCGTCTCTCTTTCATTCCACATTTCAATTGTAAAAGTTGCACAGAAGAACCGAGTGAACCGAACAAATGTATGAATCATCTTTATCTAACCACAAATCATCCATCTTCGATCCATTTTAAATCTGTTTGTACCAACAAATTATTATCTCGTCCTCTTTATCGTGGTACAAATTTATTTTCCGTTTTGTTAGCCTTTTGGTTTAACCTCCGTTTGTTGCTATCGGAAAGCCGACGACCATCGCGAGCCGCCGAACGTTGTGTTTTACACCGTGCTCTTACTCTTCGCATCACCGGCATTCCGTATCTTCTTTCGGATCGTCAATCGGGTCAATAACGACTAAGTTATGTATTTATTCGTTTTCCGTATCGCGGTTTGATCTAACTTGACCTTAGGTTTGTCAAAATGGATAAATAGAAATGTCATTATGCTAGTTATTTTATTCTAGTGACTATTGACTATTTGTTTATTGAGATATGACGACATGTTGGTTCGAAAATTGCATGCGGGCAAAACGTTATTCTGGAGAAATTTAATTAATTAGTAAAAGGTTAGTTAATTAAATTAAGATTACCGGAAACGCTATAAGAATAATTAAATTCAATGAATGAATTTAATTGATTTTTAAAACGAAAAATTTAATATAAGGAATATGATATTCGTTACAAGTGTGTTGAAGGCTTTTAGCTAACTATAACTTAGGTTGCTTTGTGAGCGTATCCAAGTAAGTTTTCGGACTTACTTAGCTTCGATCTACAAAAAACTCGTGCATGGGAGATTTATATCTTTTAGTGTGAAATGTTTTGTTGCGTTGAGGTGTGAATGTTGAGATGTATTGTGATGTATTATGTATGAAGCATGCTTGATGTGTTTTACGATGAGCATGATATTGTGAGGTGTAAAGCATGCTTAATGTTATTATGATGTATATCATGTCATGATTATGAGAAATGTTAAATAAATATGTTTTTAGCCTGTTGAGGCGTGGTAACATGTGACATGATAAGCCCGTTTGAGACGTGTGATATGAGGGCAACTTGTAAAGGTCAATAACATGTAAAAATGGGTAATTGACGTTGAGCTTAGCCATTAGCCAAGTCGCTAGCAACAACAGTGATGCTGAGCCGATACGTCGCCCAGATCGCTAGCGTAAGTCAAGGCGTTGAGCTTAACCATTAGCCAGGTCGCTAGCAATTGTAGTGATGCCGGAGCTTGGTCAAGCCCGGATCACTTGCGCTTGGATAAGAATGACACCGAGTTAAGGAGTTTGATGATTTTACAACTTGGGTCGCACACGTAATTAAAATGGTAAATGTTTACATTAAAATGTTGCACGTGGATAGTGGGTAAGATTACAACCCTCCACGAGTAATCTTGACCCGAGACTTGATCATATTGACTTCAACCCAAGAGTAAAATGTCTGAATTAACCTAATCCGTGCAATGGTGATGCTCACACCAAAGCTAGAGCTGTATAAGCAATGATTCCCAATGTGGTCCGGGGTTGCTAATTGTAAATTCCATATTGCAATTACATGCATCATTCATAAAAGCATGATATCATATCATGAGCACGTTATATGGCATCTGAATACATGTATTGTGATGTGTTGATATGATCTCTCGTGGATAGATTATGGTCGGTAACTAAAGGTTTTAAACCGATTATTTTTAGGATATACTGATAATAGAACACCACAAGGATGTCAGTTGTAGGATGTGGACAGCCGGGGCAGTGTTAACCCAATGGTTGGTTGGAATTCTTTTGAAACTAATCGCTTGCAAGCGAGTCTTTTGTTGTCTGTGTGCAACTGTGTAAATGTGTTGTTTCCAGGCTGATGTTTCAGGACAGTTATTCGGTTACCATGTTTTAAATTGTCATTTTGGGATAATACTAACTGCATGCATGATTGTTTTATGTAAATATTTTCTTTATTTTATCATGCTTCTTGTTGCAAGGTTTCTATTTGTAAAGTTGTTGTCAGGCTAATTGATGAGATCGACTTTCTATATGGCCACATTCCTTCAATTCAAATTTCACAACCCCTTTCTTTTTGTTGGTAAGTAGACACCCCTCCAATATTACTTTATTGGTAAATAGACATCCACGCGCCATATTTGTCCATCTCCTCACTCGCCGGAGTTTCAACCGAAGACGCATCTTCCCTTATATCATGTTGGTCCTTTTTTGATACAATATCCTCTTCTTTTTTTTTTTCTTTTTTTTTTTCCAGTTCTCCTCCATTGTTAAACTTACTTAAACTCACAGACCTAACCTCTTCCTCCACTTGCTCATATATTATTGATTTCGACATACTGGTTTGCTTGTGAAGCTAGGAAATCAACACACTGATTTGCTTTACGGAAGATATGATGGAACCAAATACTCTAATTCCTACGGAAGAAGCCTTGACACTTGACAACCAGATTAAAGAGGTGCTGCCCGAGGTTCGGCGAGCCAACAACTTGTTACATGTTAGCCTTTTAATTTATTGACGAATAAACACGGTATGTTTGTGCATAACCGTCCTACTTACCATTTTTTTTATTGACTTCGACGAACGATAATTGAATGAAATTACCTAAATTACTCATTCATTAGATTCTTTCAAAATTTTGTCCATATATTTGAACCGGGTGTGAATGAGTATATCAGTCACAACTCACACGGTCACATAGTCGCCTCACAACGCAAATTCACATGGCACGGTTTCTTAGCAGCTTCCTCTTCGCTTTCTCATCTGTAAAATTTAGGGTTTTAAATTGCTCGACAATCGCGCAGGCAGCTTCCTAGCAATCGGCAACCCGCACATCACCCCATTCTTTTCCATCCCACCTTTTCTATTGCAACCCTATCCGTGCCCATTTCCCAAAGAAGTCAAAGAAAGGAAGATGAAAATAGGACTCTCAATCAATCCAAGTCAAACCCACAATCAAAGCTCCGACTTCGAACCCGACTCCAATGAGGAAAAAAGTTAGTTGCTTTATTGATTTTTAGTCTCTTCTGTTCGTAATTTAGCTGAACTCATCAATACAAAGCTTTTTCAAGTGGTGCCTGAAAGTGAAGGGTGGAGGAACCACCACATCCTCCTTGGTAATGCCTAGTAGGCCACTCCAGTTTTTGCGATTCCTCTTGTTAAACATATAAAACCAATAATTAATACTTTTCTTCCTCTTGACTTTTTGGGGCCATTCGGTTATTTACATAGTATTTATTAGTTTATCCTTTGGAGTTTGGCCTAGCTGATTTGTTGATTCACCAGGTTAGCTGCAAGTCTGGCTTCCCAAATAGATACCAACACCCCTTGGTTCATGCAAAAGGCATCCGGAAAATCTTGAATCTGGTGAGTTTCTCTTCCTGATCTATAAATTTATGGTTCCTTTCGAGAATTTGAGTCCTTTTGACGTTATTTCTGATGCTCCGTTGACCTAGGTTATTTTTTAGGCTAGTGGGCAACTGGGTAGGATCTATTCCAATTGAAAGTTAATCAGTTCTATTTGATGGGTTGTCATCAAGATTGGAACGTTTTGGACTAGTTCTCGAAATCAGGATGAGATTTGATCTTTGTGCTAAAGGTCTGAGGTGAATTTGCTTTTGATTTGACTGATAAAGTTCATAAAGCTAGAGTCATGTTTCTTGCCTATCGGTGGCAAGAGTTATCTGTCTAGTAAATTAGCTAAAACATTGACCAGGTTTAAAATCGATGGTGATTTAATATAGATTTCTTAGCTGGGAATGACAAGCTGAATTTGTTTGGTTGAATTAGTGATTCATTTATGGATGATAGATTGCTGTCTGCCATATATTTTGCTTAGTTCTTTATTTATAAGTTGGTTTTCTCAATGAAATTATCTAATTAGTAGATCATTGTCTTATTAGCCATCTTTTACCATTTTCATAATGGCTTCAGGTTGAATTGTTCGTGAAATCTTTTGCATCTTGGAGGAAATAGAGATGGAACCTGGTGAAGGGCTAACTGAAGAAAGTTGGGGCAAGCCCATGCCTTTCACGGGGTTAACTCAAAGCTCGTTGTTCAGCAACCAACCTTTTGATGTAGCAAACTCGCAGCAACGTGAACAAAGCTGGGAAAATACTTTGATGTTAGATGATGGGGCCAAGTTGGAGTCTTTGTTCTCTAAATTCAGTCAAGCTGGATCCTCAAATGATCAAAACAAGATTCCGAATGCAGAAGATGATCTGAGGAAAGAGATACTTCAGAACAGAAATATTCAGGATTGGGATCCGCGAGCTACGCTGAGCAACCTCTCCTTCTTGGAACAGAAAATCCATCAGCTACAGGAACTCGTGCATATAATTGTAGGGCGTAGGAGTCAAGTGTCAGCGGGTGTGGACGAGCTTGCCACCCAACAGCAACAGCTCATCACAGCAGACCTTACATCAATCATTATACAACTGATATCAACAGCAGGTAGTCTTTTGCCATCTGTGAAGAATGGCCTCTTATCCTCTAATCCTTCTACTGGGCAATTCAATGGAGGCTCAGTACAGCAACCCATGTCTGATTTTAAACCTCGTGTTGAGAATAGTCATGTGGAGCCCACGAGTTACAACTGTATGGATGCAGACTTGAAAGACGAGGATGACCCCATTGACGAAGAACACCTTCCTCCTGGTTCTTATGAGATTCTACAGCTGGAAAAGGAAGAGATTCTTGCTCCTCATACACATTTTTGTACAATATGTGGGAAAGGATTCAAGAGAGATGCTAATCTTAGGATGCATATGAGGGGACATGGGGACGAGTACAAGACACCGGCTGCACTGGCAAAGCCCCATAAGGAATCCGATGACTTGGAGCCAGTTTTGCTTAAGAGATATTCCTGCCCATATATGGGTTGCAAACGAAACAAGGACCATAAAAAGTTTCAGCCTTTAAAGACAATTTTATGTGTTAAGAATCATTACAAACGAACACATTGTGACAAGACCTACACTTGTAGCAGATGCAACACCAAGAAATTCTCAGTCATTGCAGACCTCAAAACCCATGAAAAGCATTGTGGCAGGGATAAGTGGCTTTGTTCTTGTGGTACCACTTTCTCGAGGAAAGACAAGCTATTCGGACACATTGCGCTCTTCCAAGGCCATACCCCTGCCATTCCTCTTGAAGAGAATAAGGCCTTGGCTGGCTCATCTTCAAATCCAATTGAAAATGGCGAAACGTCTAATAGTAAGTTTGAAAGCATGAATTTTAGCTTTTCCTCTGATAATTCTATTGGGGTTGGTGGTATACAAAACATGGTTGATTCTAAAGGAAGCATGGATGATACTTACTTCTCCTCTCTTATGGGCTTCGACGGTTGTAACATGGCTGGGCTCCAAGAGTTCTCGCAATCAGCTTTTGATGATTCTGGAACTTCATTCCCGTTCCTAATATCCGGTAATAAGGATGGTCTGCAATCAGGTGCTGGTGATGTTGATTCATAGATCATTTCAGTTTCCATGAGTTAAATTTCCCTGTGGCTTATTTCATGTTTTTGTTTGAAGTGGCTTATTTCGTGTTGAGTAACACTCTTGAATCCCTAATTTGTTAGCTTACATGAAAAAAGTGCTTCTCCTTTCTATAATTTCTTCTTTGAATGAAGATCGATCAGGAAATGGCCAGATTGCCTGTGGGGCATCAAATGCGGTTGTTTTTTCAGTTCATTATCCTTGGACTCGGACTACCAATATGGCTATAGTCTTTGAGTAAGACAGTGTCTATATATCTACTACAATATGAATAATTTTAACAGTCATGAAGTATGTTTGCAGACTCGAAGGGGATCATTGTATGTAATGATCTGAGATTCAGGTCAGGCATATTGGGATAAGGTTCGCCAAGTCCTGTTGTTAGGGCTCGTTTGGTATATGTGTTCTTGTACTAATGTCAAACCACTTAGGGCTCGTTTGGTACACGCACACGGATTGTATTGGAATAGGATTCAAAATGAGGAATGACCTAATCCGATCTGTGCAAGAATGGATTGGAACTAGGATTCGAAATGAGGAATGACCTAATCCGATTCATGAAATACGGTGTTCGTTGAAGATCATAAATTAAAATTTTGGGTTAAAAATATTTGTTATCATAAATTGATGGTTGATGTTCTAAATGACCTGAATCTCTATAATATTTATAAAAAAAGATGAGTTGGACTGACCCAAACCCATGACAATTATCACGGAATGGAATATATTAGAATAACTTGTTTTTTTGAAATCGTTCATCCCACTATCAAACACAGAAATCGGTTTGAGTAATTTTGAAACCAATTCTTGATTTTTTGGAAACCGTACCAAATGAGCCTTTGATAGTTTGATGACATATTTCAGATTTTTGGTCTAATATACAATTGAAACATCACACACAAAATGGACCTGTTTGAAGTCACAAAGCTCGGTGGATTACCTTTCTTTCTGATATTGATTTCACAGAGAGAAGAAGATATTGATGATAAACCAGGTTTTTCAGAACTTGGGTTTCATGAGTAGTAAGACACAATAGAAATCACGGAGTTGGCAGTATCAGCTTCAAGCCCATTGCATTCTCCACTCCCTTCAGTGATGTAGCCTTTAAAGCCCCCGGATATAATTTCTCCGTCTGAATAACGTCATCCAAGTAAGACCAGGCTCGTCCTCTAGCCAAACTATCAGGCCACAAGAATCTCTTGGAGAATGGTTTCACCAGACTTCGACGGAACTCTTCTGCAGTCTCGCAAATCAAACCCTGGAAAACCAGATCATATATATATATAAGTGCGAGAGTTCACAAAACATGAATGAAAATAGATCATAGATGAAAAGGGACAAGTTAAGAGATTTACTTGTGCCATTGCTTGGATCTTCGTGGTAGAATCATCACTGAGAAGGACGAGCTGTCCATCATTCTGAATTCTCTTCAAGTAGAGAGCATGATCAAGTATCTGATCATCCTCCATAGGATTCGGAATTTGAATCCACCACTTACTTCTTACTGCACACTCTTCAATCCATTGGGATGCCAAGTATGCATCTGTGTTCTTTCTAAAGAAGCTGACTTGCTGTTTCATATCATCCAACTCATTTAGCACTGTTAATACAAAAAAGTAAATCACATCCCAAGTTTACAAAAAAAATTCAATGCAACAGGGTAAAAAGTTTGAGCTGAATATATTACCAGTCTTAGGAATGATTATTTGTGTTCCCTTGGTACCTTCAAGGAGCTGTAGTGCTTTTCTTGAGGTCTTGTTGAGGAGGGAGGCAATGTCTACAAGCATTGTCCACCTCTTTACTTGCCGTTTGGAATGTTTTTTCTGCAACAAACCCCACATACTTAAGCAATGTAATAAATATAATTACACTGTATTGAGAAAAGAGACGGTTTAGATTTATCAGAACCTTGTCCTCGGAATTCTCATAAGCGTTCTTCTCAGGATAATCTACAAATGAAGTTCGAAATGGTGTCCTTTTGGGTTCTTGTTTTCTAAGAGAGATGAGTTTTGTGTATCCTGCTGATGGATGCATAGCTGATATAGGTGTTTGATTCTCCTTGTCGGAACAGGCAGACAAGCTAGCATCACTGTATGTATGAGTGTAACTGGTGCTCCTCTGAGGAGAATCAGTAAACAAAGCTTGCAAAGGCATCCTTTGTTCTCCTTTTGAAGGAACGGACAATTTCATGCACTTTGCTGATGTATGACTTAGAGATTTCTGCTCCTTTTGAAGAAACATAGGTGTTTGATTCTCCTTGTTGAAGCAAGCAGACAAACTAGCAGCACCAGAAGTACGAGTTTTAGAGGTGCTTTTCTGAGAAGAATCCACAGATAAAGTTTGCAAAGGTGTCCTTAGTGCTTCTCCTTTTGACTGCATGGACAATTTCATGCACTTTGCTGATGAATGCTTTGCTGATTTCTGCTCTTGATGGTCTTTCGGTGTCGGAATTTCCTTGTTGGAGTAAGGAGACAGGCTAGCATCAAAAATATCTTCAGAGACACTTTTCTGAGGAGAGTCTGCAAATAAAGCTCGCAAAGGTGTTCTTTGTGTTTCATTTTTTGTCAGTCTTGAAGATTTCGTATTCTCTTCTGATGGATGCCTAGCTGACTTCTTCTCTGTAATTACTTTTGGGGTCATATTCTCCTTGTTGGAGTAGGGAGACGCTAAGCTATTCTCCGAATCAATGCCATCTTTCAATGTACCTAACTTCCACTCGGCTGCTTTGGTACTCAGGGCCAAAATTTCCTTTTTCGGCGTGATATACTCTTCTTCAAAAAGAACCCTTTTGATTGGATCATACTCTCCCACATTCAGGTTTGCAGCTTCGTTGTTACCAATACTTGAGGCTGACCTATAAGGAGAGCTCCCTTCAGATGGTTTGTCACTGCATATTACTTCCATGGAATGAATAGAACTTGGGCTATGAGACAAAGATGACAAATGCACTGCCCCTGGAATTCCAGACCAGAAGCTCCATAGCAAGTTCTGAGTTACACCATAACTTGGTTCCTCCAAAGAGCATTTTGTATTTTCACCTTCTGTTTCCTCATTGCTTAGAGACCAGAAATTCCAAGCTGTACCCATCTCTTCATCATCACATGGTGGTGTCAGATTCTCATTTGTCTCCTCTGCAAATGATTCACTGCTTACTGCATCATCCAAATTCTTCATCAAATTAGATGTTAAAGCAGGTTCACTTGAGCACCCCCATTGACTGTCAGTTAGAGAAGATAGTTGTGAGAAAAATAGATCTTCTGAGCCCTCCTTTTCATACTCACATTCAGCAAATGATTCACTTATTGCTGCATCATCCAAATTCTTCATCAAATTAGATGTTAAAGCAGGTTCACTTGAGCACCCCCATTGATTTTCAGTTAGAGAAGATAGTTGTGAGAAAAATAGATCTTCTGAGCCCTCCTTTTCATACTCACACTCTGCAAATGATTCAGTTATTGCTCCATCCAAATTATCTATCAAACCAGATGTTGAAGAAGGTACACTAGATGACTCCCATTGTGTTTCAGTGGGAGCTGATTCTTGTGAGAAGAGGAGATCTTTTGAACCCTCATTTTCCGTTTCCTCCTTTTCATATTCATTTTCCTCTAATGGGTTGACTGCCAGGTCCCAGAAAGGATCTGTTGACGATCCAGAGATATCCACTTCTTGTTCTTCTCCATCTTCTTCTTTTTCCATGATTTCTGAGATGCTCATTCCATCTTCCAACTTCAGCACTGATGACATTCCTTCGTATTTCTCCACCATATCATAAGAATAATTGACATCTTCATGCATTGCACCTGAAAGTTCACTTTCTTCTGGTGCAACTAATAGAGTACTTCTATCTAGAAGCAACGTTTCTGAACCATCCCAAGCAAAATTCACAAACTGCATATCCCTACTTTCTAATGGCATATCCAAAGCTTTCATTGCTTCTGGTAATGGAACCGTAGATAAAACATCTCCGTCCTGAGAGGGTAGTTTCAAATTTGAATGATATGTTAAGTCCTCTGGGGGAGAATCCACTAAATATTCATCTTCGTTTTAGCATACTAGAGTATACTTATCCTAATAAGTAACGCCAGACGAAACCACACAAATGATGTTAAATTGAGCACATTGTTTATCACATACCGTAATTCCATTAGGTACCTCCACTTCCGCAGAGGCTTCAAACTGGTTGGAAACCAAAGCCTTTATAGCTTCCAAGGCAGAATCCAGTGAGCATTCACATCCACCTGATACCACATCTTTTTCATCTTCATCTTTATCCTAATAGCACAAGAAAGAAATCAAATGAAAATCATAAATGCTGTAAAAAAACTATTTAAAGATGAGTGATGCTCTTTGATACAT
Source organism: Fagopyrum tataricum (assembly GCA_002319775.1). Classification (NCBI taxonomy): domain Eukaryota; kingdom Viridiplantae; phylum Streptophyta; class Magnoliopsida; order Caryophyllales; family Polygonaceae; genus Fagopyrum; species Fagopyrum tataricum. The sequence continues at coordinate 13,946,919 of CM008285.1, forward strand.
CAGCAGAATTTCATTTAGTACCTTCATTTCCTTTGAGGTTTCAAACTGGTTGTACAATAAATCCTTTGGAGAAGCAGAATTCCCAGATTGCATTTTATTTTCCAGTACCGGAGCATTTTCATCCTAAGGCAAAAAATGAAGGAAACAAATAAAAACCGTAAACTGACAAATCATACTCAGCTCATGTCTTAGAAATATTTATCACTATATATAAAGCTTTCCATACTGCTTTAATCTCTTCTTCCTTTTCTTCATCTAGTGGGGGAAGGAAAGGGCTAATTGGATCATACGCCTTATGGAAGGGAATCCAATGCAGCTTATAAACTCTACTGGATAATCCAATTCTCAGTGCATCACCTTCATTGACATCCATCGGAGTGTTCGGTTCAATCCTCTTCCCTGATATCCATGTGCCATGTACTGAACATGACCGAATAACAGTAAATCAGGAGCCAGAAAAAAATATAAGTAGACAAATTAAAGACCTAGGTAAGGAGATAGATTCGTTAACAGTATCACGGAATTTCTTTCAGAATTATATGCAAATTGTTGAAACCCTACAACTGAAATGAACCATAATGCTTTTACTGAAATGAACCATAATCCAGATCAAATAAAAATGTATTAATGGAACATAGACCCAAAGGTGTAGGGAGAGAAAGAGAAGCATTACCGGAGGACAAATCGGTGACAGAAAGGCGTTTGGAAGAGGGTTTAGAGTGAATTTGGAGGTGGAATCGGCTGATGCTGGGATGCTCCAATCGAATGTCACAGTCTGGGTGTCTCCCGACCACCAAAATCTGGTCCAATTCTTGGCAGACCTTGCTCGAATCTTTTGGTTGCGTCTCTGAAAATGATGAACCGGAGTTGATTAGAAATATGTTCTTGAGGATCGCGCTGTTCTTCACCACTGTGAACACTGGGATTTCCCGTTGTTGTTCGACATTTGCTTCCATGTCTCCGTCGGAAGCCATTGGAGGAGCCCTAAGAGAGAGTGAAGAGAAGGTTTCTTGAATGGAAAGTACAGATGAAAAATCAGGGTTGAAGGGTTTTTTGGTGCATTTGGGGTTTTTTTTTTTGAAGAAGCAAACGATTGATGATACGCCTCCTAACGCCAACGGCTACCTTTATTGTTCAATTTTTGAATTGCTAAGCGGGCTGGATATTTCGATGGGCTTAGACTGTCTACAGCGAATACACAAAACTTTTTCGTTACAAAAACAGGCCAAATCTATGTATTTTATCTGTCTAAAAAGGTAAAAGAAATTCCGCGGTAATATGGTAATATTTTGAATTGGCATTCTCAACGCTAATTCTATCATTTTTATATATCAAAATAAAAAAATATGATTATTTATGATAAAATTATATTTATAAAATAAATTATAAAATATTAAGATATTACTCGTTCGTAACCTTAATAAAATAAGTTATATAGGAATGTGAGACGTAGGAAAAAAATCGTATAAACAAAGTGAATAAGCAAATTAGTATATCCGTAAAGCGTATTAATATAAATATTGATAAAAATCATGAAATGTGATGAGATCCACACGTTTATGGGCTGCACATTTTGGAATTGTAGAGGGATGAAAAAAAAGAACTTCTGGACTGACATCAACTTAACATGTAAAAATGAACATATTCAGGTCATTATGTTGGCCGAAACCAAATCAAGTAATGAGCCGGATGAAGCAATTTGGAAAAACGCAGGTTTTGACAATATATGCTTTATGTCAGCCAAAGGATTCTCAGGGGGGCTATGTCTCTTATGGAAAGAGATGAAAGACGAAAAAATTGAAATAATAAAAAAATAAAATAAATATCTTATTATCAAACACCCAAACTTACGAACAAATTTTGTGATGAACATTTTATTTATTTATGCTCCATCAAATGAGCAAAATAAAAATGAATTTTGGAACCAACTTACATCCGAAATAAATTCTAGTACTATCCCAGTACTAGTTATCGGAGACTATAATGAAATCCTAAATCATATGGACAAAAAAGGAGGAGCTCCAATAACCAATCATAGGTTCGAAAGACTCCAAAAGTTCGTACAACAATGTAATATGATTGATCTCGATACAAAAGGAAATGAATTCACTTGGAAAAAGAAAAAGGATGGTGAGGATAACACATATGAAAAATTAGACCGAATTATGACCTCGATGGAAGTAATCCAAAAATATCCTCAAATTCACACTCGGAATCATGCATTTACGTCCTCGGACCACTGCATGATTTCTTTTAACCTTCATAACTCACCAATTTCTTTTAAAAACAAACCCTTTAGATTTGAATCAATGTGGATGCAACGACAAGATTGTGAAATATCATAAAAAAACATGGAGAACACAATTTTCGGGAACCCATATGTTCAATCTGGTTAAAAAAACCAACTTACTTAAAACCAAACTGAAACAATGGAGTAAAGAGAAATTTGGAAACATCAATAGACAACTTAAAGAAATTGATGAGCAAATCGAAAATCTTCAAAAACAAACATTTATGTGTTTCAAAAAACAAAAGAATGAAAAACTAAATAGACTCAATAAAAAAAGGGAATGTCTGTTAGACTACCAACATAAATATTGGATGCAAAGAGCAAAAACAACCAACTTACAACTTGGTGACAAAAATACGAGTTTCCACCATAGAAAAGCTACGGGTCGTAGAAATAAAAAGATAATAACATCAATTACTAAAAATGATGGATCAATTCTTTCGAAAGAAGAAGATATAAATAAAGAATTTATGGATGACTATGAACTTAGATTCAAGGCATCGGTGATAGACCAAAATAAACTAGAGAAACAACTTGAAGTCATCCAAATGGAGATAACGGAGAATGAAAACATAGAACTAACAATGTCGTTCACTACAAGAGAAATTAAAATGGCAATTTATGACATTGGCAGCGATAAATCACCTGGTCCGGATGGCATGCCGGCCGGTTTCTATAAAAAAATAATGGCATATTGTTGGACCTGCAGTTACAAGAGCAGTCAAAAGCTTTTATAGAACTGGGAAAATCCTAAAACAAATTAATCATACCTTTATCACCCTCATTCCAAAAGTAGACAATCCATCAATGACTATCCATTATAGATCCATTAGTCTATGTTTAACAATTTATAAAATCATTGCAAAAATCCTAGCTAAAAGACTATGTGTAGTTTTGCCAAAATTGATTCACCCTTTACAAGGTGCTTTCACCCAAAATAGATCAATTCACGATAATGTACTCATCGCGCACGAAATCTTCCATGGATTTAGATCCAAAAAAGGCAAAGAAGGATTCATGTCAATCAAACTCGATATGGAAAAGGCTTACGACAAAGTGGAATGACCGTTCCTAAAAGCAGTCTTGACTAAATGTGGATCTGGAGACAAGTTCAAAGGATGGATCGAAGAATGTATCTCAACGGTATCATACTCCATATTAATAAATGACTCCCCAACAAATATTATCCTTCCAAAGAGAGGCCTACGCTAAGGAGATCCGCTATCTCCTTTGCTCTTTAACCTAGGGGCAGAAATTCTGGCTAGAAACATACAAAAAACTAGTAATGAAAACCAAAAGATAATAGGGTTTCCAATCTCAAAAAATGGATCCACCATTCCTTTTTTGGCTTTTGCTGATGACATAATAATTTTCACCAAGGCAACAACGACAACAAGCAATATGATTTTATCCGTTTTAAATGACTATTGTTCGGTCTCAGGCCAGCTAATTAACTACCACAAATCAGAATTTCAAACAACAATAAATGTAGACCCGGCAACTAAGAGAAGAATACATGCACATATGGGAATTGCAGTAACAAACAACATAGAAAAATACCTAGGATGCCCGATCATAAACGGGCGAGTAAATAAAGACACTTTTAATAGCGTCATCTTAAAAACTAGACAACAACTAGCAAAATGGAAGGCTTCATCCCTCTCTCAAGAAGGTAGAATAACCTTGATAAAAGCCAACCTAAATACAAAACCAAGCTACCTAATGCAATCTTTCATGCTTCCTTCAAGCATTGATAAAGAACTTGATCAAATAAATAGATCTTTCTTTTGGAACAAGGGACCAAACTACCATCCCCTCTTCAGCTGGGATAAAATATGTAAACCAAAAATGCTAGGAGGAACAGGAATCAGGAAAGCAAAAGATATGAACAAGGCCTTACAAATGAAACTACTATGAAAAATAATGGCAGAACCAGACAACATTTGAGTTAAAATTATAGAAGAGAAATACCTCAAAGGAACATGCTTATGGAACTACAAATCCAAAAACAATACGTCATGGCAATGGAAAAAACTAATAAATCTAAAAGAAGACTTTGAAAAAGGCATCCGATGGAGTGTTGGTGATGGAAAAACCATTAGATTCTGGAAAGATCGATGGATAACCGACCAACCTTTAGAAAACTTGGTGAATGACAAAACATTGATCAATACGACTGTTCTAGTAAGCAATTTTATAACAAATAAACAATGAAACCAACAAGAAATTCTTCAACTAGATAGTCTATTGCCACATGACATTATTAGAAAATTAAACACGTACAACCTTCCTCAAAATGAAATACAAGACAGGTTGTATTGGACGCCAAATGAAAAAGGATGGTTCTCTACCAAATCAGCAATGGACCTTATCCAACACCGTAAGATGGGAACACAAAGTGATAAAACATGGATTTGGGATATTAACATAATGCCAAAAGTTAAAAATTTTCCGTGGAAATTGTCCCTAGATGGTATCCCAACAAAAGAAAACCTAGAAAAACAAAAGGTCCCGGTCTTAATGCACTGCGAACTGTGTCAACACCCGATAGAGAGTGCTAAACACCTCTTTTTTAAATGCCCGTACACTCTACAAAATATTAAAAATGATAAAATTAAAACTCTCTTATCCAACTGTGATCCAACATTCCAAAAAATAATGGACATTATTTTGGAGATAAAAGAAATATGTAACCCGACAGATTAAGAGAAATAGTGCTCACATGGTGGAATATTTGGATAACGAGAAACCAAACAATTTTTAACAAGAAAAAAAATGCCCCAAGACTTAAATCCCTTAATCCAAAAACAAATTAATGATTGGGATGAGGTAAATTCAAAAATACCAAACTGTAATACAGGGTCCCAACGACAAAGACGAAAAACAAAAAACATCAAGTGGAAGAGACCAATTTTGAACTCAGTCAAAATTAATTTTGATGCTTCTAAAAACTCAAATGATCAATGTGCCTTTGGCTTCATCATTCGAGACCACAATGCTTTAACACTTGCTACCGGAATGGGTCGATGTGATGCAAAAACTATCCTTCAAGCAGAAGCTTATGCTTTGAGAGAGGGCCTCCAAAAGGCCATAAGTTTAGGACTCAACACTATTGGAATCTAAGAGATAACCTTGAACTTATTAACTCAATTAATCAGATTTGGAAACCTCCATGGGAAGCGGATATGATCATCTCCGACATCTCCATTTTGATCTCAAGGTGTACACAAGTTAGAGTCCAACATGTCTTTAGGGAAATCAACACCTTCGCAGACAAGCTTGCATCTCTTGGCCATTACTCGGATACGGGTGATGGAGACCTTCCACGGAACGTTGAAGACCTCATATGAAAGGATGCTTTGGACGATCAACTTCCAGATGTTGATCCTTCTTGTTTCTCTTACCTTTGTATAAAAAAAAATGGGCTGCACATTTTATTTACTCGTATGGCTTCGGTCAATTCTTTCATGAGAGGAGGCCTTTTCGATCTTCCTCCCTAAAATTGTCAAACTTTGCCATCATGAGACCATCCGGATCTCTCTATATGTTTGGTGAACTTCAAAGAAGACAACAACTTAACACCTATAGTGGTAAGCGGTAACAACAGGGGTTCATCGATCGATATGTACTCGAGCATGCGACGATGTCTCTTGATCATGTGCATTGGATCACTGTCAATTTCATGCTCATCGGGTGGATCAGATTCATAATAACATTTGCAATGTGTACTCTAATCTCATAATGGTGTATCATCTATGCTAAATAGTTTTTGTATAGAAGAAAATATGTTCTTTTATTTATATGATTTTTTTATTGTGTTAATTTGTGTAAATTTATGTTCGTGGAAATTTGAATGTGTGGTTTTTGTGAACTTTTTTTTTTTGAATAAGTGTTTGTGTAAATTTTATTAAGTTATTTCGTGTATATTTAGTGTGTTAGTTTTTGTAGGTGTATGTGTGTTCGTTTGTGTAAATATTATCGATTTATTTCCTATAACTATTCGGTGTGTGAGTTTTTGTAAGGTTTTAAGTGTTGCCTTACTTGTGTATCAATGTCTTTACGAAAAGTTAAAATTTTTACAAGATACTATGTGTATCAATATGCTTATTCTCTTGTCGTCTCTCTCCTATTTTGACTTCGCAAAGGATCTGTGAGACGATCTCATTTGGCGACCCTCATGACCGCTTTCGCCTCCTTTGGATGATCTTGCTACTTCCCTCCCATCGAAAATCACAATTTGCTCGATCACCATGTACAAAAATACTTGCAACTGAACGAGATGACGAAAGATTCCATCAATTCAGATTCCATCAATTCTTACTCGATCTCAACGATATTCTTATGTTCATATTCGATCCTTTGTCATTGCAAAGGATCCCTTACCACCACTCAACAATGTTTAATTTAACAAATGGTGGATTTAGACATAAAATATCAAATATTGGAGTAGTTGTTCTCTTTTCACTCTCCATTTCCAACAAAAATCCAAACCAAGCATTCCACTTATAAATTACAAGGCATTTTATTTACTCCATTATTTTACTTCGTTTTGGCATTATTTGTTGGTTTTCTAATGCCATTTTCTACAACTCTATGATCTTTCTGATTGAATTTCCCTCTCTCTCTATATATAAACATTTTCAGGTTATTAATCTGAACATTCAAATTATCTCAACAAAAGAACAAAACAAATTCAGCAATCTGAATGGTGTAATTAATTAGTATAATGCTATAAACTACAATAGAGAATAAATTTAACAAGTATGTATCGGCATGTTCATACAGATTCCCATGCAGAAGCAGTGATCAAAACCCTATCTTGCCATCCAACAGAAATAGACTTCCCATTCTCCCTCTCAAAAACCCTAAACCCACCTCCACAGTTTAAGTCGCCTTCAAACTGTGTCTGGCAATGGCTCCTCATCCTCAACAAAAGCTTTGCCTGCATCGTCGTTCTCGAGCTCAGCTTCATTCCGCAAAACCCATTGCTCTCCATCATCTCCTTCCACCCATCCAACCCGGAATTCATTATAGGTTGATGATGATCATCTTGAAAGCAATTAACAATAGCATTCTTGATCTCTTTTCCAAGATGGTTCCTTTCTATGCACATCCTTTCAAGGCTTTCCCTCGGAAGACAATCGTCTAAGGACTCAAACATGGCCGCGTAATAGCCCAAAGAATCCATGAAGCTATGGCCTCCTCGTTGCACCAATACTGTAATGGTAGGGTTCAATGAACGTATGGATTTTAATGTATCCGAAATCTTTAATGATGTATGTAAGCAAGAAACTAAGTTAACTGCAAGTGTTTCATTTTCTCTTCTTTTCACAAGATTGTGAGTGAGCTTGGAGCCTCTCAAGAGCCCTTGGAACTCGAAAACTATGTTCTTGAACCCTTGTGAGAAACTCACAAGACGAGATTCGGTCTCCACCAGCTCCTCCAAGCTCCTTGCGAATCCGGTTATCCGAAGTGATATTGTGTTTGTTGTAGTTGCCTTTTCTGATAGAGATTGTATAAGAGAAGGCCATTGGAGACCGTAAGCCAACTCGAAATCTACAACGTGTAGTTTCGAATTGTTTCTTTCTTCGAATCCCCTCTCGAAAGCTTCGAGTATGGCTTGGTTGGCTGTGAAATGGGAGAATTGGTAGCAAGGAGAGACTCTATATAGATGTGTGAAGCCCAAGAACTCTTCAGATGTAGTTGGATCCTTGATGATCATATCATACAAGGGTGATTTGTTTTTGAGTAGCTTGGCTAACAAGGCTTCTGCAAAATATGCAGCTACCCTTTGCATTGAATCGCCTGTAAACGAGGCAGTTTGGTAGATCTTAGCAAGATCAACCATGGATGAGCTCAAGTTGTATTCATCTACAGATGCCGCGGATTTGAGCAAGAGATGGATAAAGTAAAGACCTTTCTTCTTGTCTCCTTGATCAACAAAAGATGATTTAGCCTCCTTGATCATCTCTTGTCGGAGTTGGAGAAGCCGCAGAAGCTCCCCTTGATAATCATAACTATGATCACCTCCATCCGAAGAGCCGCGAGAAGTAGAAGACTCGTGATCATTACTCCTCTTTTGTCTTTTGTTGTGATTATCATAAGCATGAGAAACCAAGGAGAGGCTGAGATTCAAAAGCTGTTGCTCCTCCTCCTCCTGATCTATCATCTCTAAACCTTCCATCAAGAAAGAAAAGAGACAAAGAAAAGATATGGAGAATCAAAGGGGAAGTATGGTGTTAAAAAGGTTATAAGAAATGTGGGAATGGAATAATTCCACAGAAATTCCTTGTCATTACTTAAGAAAAGCACCAAACATGTACCAAATAAAGGAGTATACAACTTTTACTTGAGTAGTATATTGAAACTTGGAAAGGCATTTCAGGAAAAGAATATATATATATAAACTAATTGTTTTCTTGGTTTCTGGTTTTGAGGTGTCAAACTCCAATGAGGATAAGAGAGAAGAGTATCTTTCAATTCTTGTTTAGATTGAACAGCTTTTGAGTTATCTCTGTCTATGATGCTCATATATTTTATACATTTTAAAATATTGTTCATAGATATTGAGGGATTAATTTGTGTTTGTATTAGGGTCCTTTGGCAGTTCAGAAAGATCATATTAAAATAAGATGCCACAGACAAATATAATAGCAAGCAAAATCAGTTTGGAATCTGACCTACTTCCCTCTTTTTAGATCTTCTGTCTGCAACCCATCACCTGAAATTTGACTTACCAATTTTATTCCGGATGAACTTCACTAATTTTGAAGATATACACAAACACATGAATCATGAAATATTTTCTCTCTATATATATATACTGATATACATATATATAATATGATCTTGAGAAAGACAGTTTGCAAATTGAGGCAGATATAGAGGGTGATATGCCCTAAGAATGAGCAGAAAACAAGGAGACAAAGTGTGCGAACTCACACGGATGGAACGCTAATCTCTGTACGTGTCTGTAAAAAAGAAGACATGTTAATTATTTAATTCATGACTTTACTGCATAAACCAGCTAGCAAAGACAGCTACAGCATCTCCTGCACATGTCTAGGGTTATTCTCGATCACTGTACATATTGAGTATACTCTTGAAGGAGTTGAATGTGAAAGCAAGAAATGTTGTCACAGAGAAGAATGAGTAATTCTAGAGAGCTTGCTGATTTGACCAGTTCAGCTTTGATTGATATAGAAAAACTAATATTGCCCATAAAGAAGGGCATGATTGATTTAATCATAAGTGGGAAAAAGTAAGTAATAATTTGGTTTAAGCATATCTCTGCAACAAAGACTTTAGATTGGGTAGCAGATTCTCTTCCATTTCTTCTTACCTTTCCCCTTTTCTTTAGGAAGTGGACACGTAATTTCAGGATCTCTTCTGCCCATAAAATAGGGCATCTCAGATTCCTTTTGAGCTCTTCTAAGGGTCATTGGAGAATAACTCAAAATATGGAATAATCTGAGACCAGGATCTGAGGTGACAATGTCAAAAGTCAACACCAGATCACCTAGCTTCTGTGATTTCATACTTTTGCTTTAGTTAAGATGATTCCGGGAGGGTTTCGTTGCACGTCCTAGCGCACATGCGCATTGAATCCGAACCCAACACATAAGTTCAGTTAGGTTTCATCGTCAAACCAATTGACAATAACCATACTTTTGCTTTAGTTAAGACGATTCCGGGAGGGTTTCATCGCACGTCCTAGCGTACATGCGTGTTGGGTTAAAACTCAATTAGGTTTCATAGTCAAACCAATTGACAATAAAAGGATCACCAACGTTATACACTATACTCGTTATCGATGTGAGAACATTTTCATCTTTCACGGTTACATTGGATAATGGCTGGCTCAAACTCATGTCTAAGAACAAGGGCTAGTAGAGAAAGGGCATAAAATCCTTTTATCAACATGAAAGGTCAGGGTGCCCTTTCTCTTAATCTCCCCATCAAACAGACACCAATAAAAACAGTTTAATGATATGCTTTATAATGTTCAAATTCCACGACCTAGATGGATTTGGTAAGGGAAAGACAAATTTGTTTATAATTTGCATTTATCTTCAAGACTTCGATTCCTAATCTACAAATTGTCCTTTTTCCACCTAAAGCTTTTTTGTCCTTGTCAGAATCCAAAGGCAGATCCACAACAATTTGGAATATTGAAATACCCAATTTCGTAGTGGTTTCTTCCTTTTTCAGATAAGCATTATTTTCCTGGTTTTAAGATGCTCATAATTTCAAGCTTTAATGAGGTGGGTCATTGCCTACCCACCACCATTACATTTCTTCTTCTACCTTCTCTTCTCTTTCCACGCCTTCTACATAGACTATTGCAACGTATCCACTTCATTAGTCAATCGGGCACGCCTTTGCATTATCACATACCACCCAAACACACCCTGACATTACAAAACTTTCAAATGTGTCCACAATTTTGGAAATTTATAAACTATACCTCTGATTTGGGAAATTCTATGATTGTTGCTTATGTCTAAAAATAGTCACATGGATCATGCGGATGTAAAATTTAAATGACAGTAAATTATTGAGCTTCAAGGGTTACAGGATGAGCAAAGAGTAAAGAGTACAGAAGAACGATCATGGTTACCGGCACACTGTCATCTTCTTTGGATTGTGGAAGGAACAGCAGCTTTAGTCTTTCTCTTGAAGAAGAAATATAATGCAGATCCCAACAGAGGCGAACTTGATGCAATGGAGATGTATATCAACAACCACAGTGATCTTTGAGACAAGCAACGAAGCTGATTCATTTGTCTTCTAAGGAAGTTGGGCTCGGAAACAGGAGGTTGTTTAGTGGTTTGGGGGGTGGGATCAGAACAGTTGGCTTCTGTCATATTTTCAGTTACCTCCTTTGAATCAGAGGTGTTTTCATCAGTTTTTGTCGTTGGCACATTTGCTATAGCAGCTACAGTTCCATCTTGAGTGACATTTACGAAAGGGCCATGATCTATACACGAGTTGGATGAAGTAGGTTTTATCTGCAGCCATAGTGACAAATAATGTAGACTCAAGCATCTTCAGTTTCAATATGGCTAAAAACTGATTATATTGAAGTAAAGTTTTTTTTACCTTTAATTGTGCATATGGGCTTGAAATCAAAATGTTGAGGAATTCATTGACAGCTCTTACCCACCTAGAAAATAACAACGAGTTGCCTCAATATGGCTAAAACTCAGATCAAGTGAGGCAACAGCCAACTTCTTTGACATCTAGAAAGAAATTACCATAGGGTAGATGCAGTAATTCCTTCAAAGTATGCAAGATGCCCACCATGCTGTGTTGTAGCTAGGACAATGTTTTTATTTAGCCTTAAAAACAAATGAAAATATAAGCCTTTGAAGCAGTGTGCATCGGTAAAATCAGGGGAGGACATATGAAAAAACAAGCAAACAGAAATTAGACCTGCATTCATCCCAAGGGATGGCTTCCCTTGAGCAGAGGGGATCATCCAAAGAACTAATGCAAAGCAGTGGAATGGACACATTGCTCACAAAGTTGGCGCTACTGCATCGCCTGTAGAATGTATCAACAGTCTGACAAACCAGTGAATGAGTTTGTACCATGGCAGTGATTTTGTTTTGGAAGATAACAAGAATGGCCATACCTCATATTTTCCCACGATAATGGTGGCATGGTGGTCAAAATCTCGGATACGGAATGACTGTTTAAGGGCAGATCAGGAAAAGTTGGAATACATTTTTTTCTTGTTACATACTTTTGTCTTTGCAGGACAAAAATAACAACATTGGTGAAAAGAAGGCATGTAGGATGTGTGATACTGGCATGTGGCAGATATTCAACATTAAACCTTACCTTTAGAATACCTTCCCAATTTGCAAGACGAGATATATGAGACTGATGCCTGAAACCATTGATCGTCAAAATAAGCTCAATGACTCAAATCCAGATCAGGAATATTAAATGTTATGCCACAGTTGAGTGATTTGGCTTAACCGGAGTATAAGACATACAACTTTGCATAGCCTTGGAGACCAATAGCAAGAGCTCTGTCATAAAACTTCTGCACTAGTCTACGACCTATGAACCTGTCACCGATCTGTTCAGGAAGATAAGGCATACAAAATAAGGGTTATTGGCAAAAGGGTTTAGCCAGAGTACTCTAATATGCCCTTTAACACGAGGTTTCTAATGCAGGGTCCATTAGATTTCTCCCTTAATAGTAAAGATTAGAGAAATGCCCTTTTCCATGCACTGATGAACTCCAAACACTTGGAACTAAGTTGCATAATTACGGATGAGAATTTCAAAAATTTCTAGTGCATGAAGTTTATTGAGAAGTGCAATAGAGAGCCAATTGACAAACCATCCAAGGGAACCCGAAGGCCAACATAGGGCTAGGCAAACCAAAGCTTTCGCTAAATAGACTCAATTGTACTCGCTTATATGAGTTATATGGTATCTTGGATTAGTTGGATAGAAGTCAATCATGTCTTGATGTTAAAAGCACTCATAAGGATTGAGATGATACTTTTATTTTTGGTAGGATGAGATGATACTAAATGCTAAATAGATCGATAGAACTGGAGCTTGACTAACCAAAAGATCCCATGGTGAGCAAATAGCAACTGCTCCTGCAATTGGAATGTCATCCCCATCTTCTCCAAGATATTTCACCTAAACAAAAGGAAGCAGGTTCATAAGCTCACTTTCCAGCTAACATTCAGTCGGACAGTGGAATGGGCCACTTCTAAACAAAAGTGAAGAAGTAAAGACTACTAATTAATAGTTATTTATGTGTTTGACTGAAACTGCTGATATAGAGCTATATTAATAAGAAAATGATTCACCAACAGAAAATTCATGAGAAACATCGACTTGAACATTAAAAGCCTTGAATATACTTGTCACCACAAGAATGTACTGTATCTAGACTGAAACTTGACATACCAAAACATTGGCACCAACGCTCGTTCCAATCACATATAAAGGAGCAGCTGGATATTCACTGTGCAGATAACGAACCAAAGCACGGATATCCTCCGTCCATCCAGCATTGTAAAAACAATCAGACTGCGGGAACAAATTTTATGTTTAAAGCATTTTATTTCCTAGAAAAAGATAATGGACAGGAAATACTAAAGAACTGGCTGATGTATAACGTACAAGTTATCTATTTAAAATTTCCCTTCTAAGTAAAGAAAGGACATTAATCGTGTTTAATTATTAATAAGAAAAATACTCACTGTAACAGAAACTCCACCGAGGCCTCTGTGATTGGTAATAACAGCATTCCATCCAGACTTTGCAATATTGTAGACAAGATGCTTCAAGTACTGCACATGTAAGCCAAATATATGACATAATTAAATTAACAGGTTGGAGGGAACTTCAAAAATGCCAAGAGAGAAATTTTATAGCACAGAACCATCATAAACTTCTCAGAGAGATTATCTATTCTCAAAAGGGAGTGAAGACATTAAACCACTGATGCCTCAAAGCGAATAGCCCATCCTCATAATGTAAATTATATTCACAAGCACAATAACAACTCCATTTACATCACAAGCAAAAAAAGAAGATTTACAAGTTATTCTGACATATGGTTCCATTTAGGAAAATATATGTTCATATAATCATATAACACCAGAAATTTGGCAGTTGCCTAGAACCATCATTATGCAAAGAATTATGGAACAGAACTTACTGCAGAATTAGAATCACTGCTTAACCCTGGAACCACAATGATGATTGGTGTTTGATCATCTTTACTGATATCATTGCTCATATAAACATCACCGTTTACAACTGTAGAATCACCATACGCCAATAAGAGCTACAAATTCTAGTTGCGAAACTTGTGAATATAATAATAGGCTTGAATTTACCATCAGAATTGAGTAGCCAGTCCAGAGCGATAGTACCACCATCAGCAGTTTGAAAGATTTTTCTGGACAAGAAGGTATGCATACAGAATCAGGCTTAAATCAAGGAGAAAGGAAAAAATAAATACATACATTGATGATGTTTAACTGATGATTCACCTTCTGTAGCTGAAAACAGGAGGCCTTCCAAAGAAATTTAAGAAAATAGTTTGCAAATGGGGACTTGCAAGCCAAGGAGTTGCCAAATACCTGCAAGCTTTCAAAATTTTCCAACAAAAAATTCAACCGAAAATCTCTTATCTACAAATAAATTACAAAATATACTCCAACAAAGGAGGGGAAGATGGAAATGTTCACCTGCCGTGCAAAATTTTACACCTGGATACAACTTCATTGTAGAATTTGGAATCAGGATTAAACGTTAGGGTAACGGGTTGTCCTCTAAACATATAGAGAACATCCCCGATCCAATGACACTCCAAGAAATTGTACAGAAAGACAGCGAAGATCCCCGCGAATGCGACGAGGTAGTGCCATATCGGAATCAGCAACAAAGATTGGAATAGCAATTCGTATGGTGATGAAAATGGATTTGGGGATGAACAAATCGAAGAGTTCAGGGGGAGAAAGGAATGAAAATTCATCGGAAGTGCAGAAAGTAGGATGAAACATTCAACGGTTGAAGCTACGGAGATGTATGAAGTGTGTAACTATAAAAATATGAAATATCAATTGAAATCACGAACACGGCCCCGGGCTGCCGCCGGGCCTTCGACTAGCCTAATTTTCTGTCTGAGTTTCATGGAAACATTTTTTTTCGTTTTTCTCGTTAAAAATGTACTTGTTAAACTTTTGTGGAACTTTTAATTTATAGGGATATTTCAGATAATGTACTTGTTATTTTAACCTTTATAAATTATGTTTAAGAATTTTCAATTTTATTTGAAATTTTGTTTTAAACTGAACTATATGAACAATTGAAAGATCGAAAAGTCTTAATTTTTTCAAAGGTGTACATACTGCCTCAGTCGTCCAGAGTAATCAAGTATATTCTCTGATATCAAATGCTTAACTACTTTCATGAATAAGCTCGATTGATTTATTTACTTGAGAACAATGTTAAAAGGATGCTTTCTCGCGATTATTTATAAGAGTTACATTTTTCTTCTCGGTGTATCCCCAACTTAACTTCTTATGCATTCAAAAGTTTTTGCAAGGTATGGACACCCTAACCGGGGTTTGTCTTCTCTTTGATTCATCTATGAAGAATTATTTTTAATCTTTCGACAATCCTTCGGACCTATATCTTAAAATTTGTCAATGATAAGTATGAAAACATTCCAAGTTGTTGAGAATTTCATGAACTAGTTATTGAAAAAATCGTGAAACTTCAACCAAACTATCGTTACTTCAAAATGTGGTGTCATGTATAACATATGTTAGGACAATTGTCCAAAACAAATTTACTGCTTGTATATTCCTACTCATGTGTCCTTGTTTAGTCATGGTAACTAGCAAGGAGCTACATACTCTGGTTTACTTAACCCTTTGAATCCATCCATTTTAATTAAATCATTCTTGAAATGTCTATTATCAGACGTTTATGAAAAAAGGAGGTTTAAAATCGATAAAAGTCTTCAAAGGTTTTACGGAAAAGGAAAATAGTAATAAAAGGAAGGAGGAGGAGGAGGTAAATAACATATTTTCTTGAATGGATGACCTTACCATTACCGACTTTGATCAATTGTTTCGGATGAGCCGAGGCTACAGTCATGGTCCCCTATCTGATCGCGTATGCTCGTGGTTGTGTTCGAGTCTCCAAAAATCCCTCATCTAGGTGGGGTATATATCGTGGGGTCCATATTTCTTGAAGTGGTGTATTTTGCCTTTATTGTGGATTTTTGTTGTCGTGCACACCGGCGGCAAAACACCGCGGTAGTTCGGGTACCCCATGTTTTCTCCATGATTCTGTCATCTTCAAGCTTTCAACACCCTCTTATTTGGTTTGTTTGTACGGTCTTTTAGGATGCTTTTGTTTTTTATTTAATATTTTCTTTTCAAGATGTTGTTTCGCTGTCCCTTTTTGGTGTCTTGTTGGCTCCTTGTTCCTTTTGCCATCTTCGGCCTCTCGATACACCAAATGTATCTAGCGTAATCGAGTCACTTACCCTTTCATTGAAAAAACATATTGAGGAAAGAAAACAGATAAATATTATTTACTAGTTATTGTTGATAGTCATTTCAAAGGTATAATAACCTTAAAATGTTAATTTATGAATGATAGAAAGTATAATCCGGAAAATACAATGGTAATTAGGTAATAAATGTGCTTTAATAACATTTTAAGCAATGAAATATTAACCATCATAATAGGAAAGTAGATAATAACATTTTTAATAGGCAATTTAAGTATATATTTAGAGGTTCATCACAACCGTTAGATCTATTTAATCTTGTGGTCGAAATCGGTTCTCATTCTTACCGTTACAATGGTTCTTAACTGATCCTAAACCCTATATATATAAACCAATGATATATGAGTAGATAAAGATATTAACGTGACAATAAAATAACAAAAACAAAAGCTTAGAAACAAACATTTTATGTCTTACAAACACATAAAAATAAACATATTTAGTCTTACAATCTCGATCAAATAAACATACTTAATTTCAAAATTGAAGAACGATCAATTCATTTTGCAAATTAACAACAATCGAACAACATAACCAATCAAGGAAAACAATAATAAAAATTTGTAAATCAGAAAAAGTGAAAGAATTGGAATAGCACACTCAACATTCAACAAAAAAGATTACACACTAAATTAGTAATCAAATATTTAAATTCAATTTATGAAATCATAAGAAGAATGGAAGAAAATGGAGAGAAGACTCGGCCGGCGGAACAACAACATTTCAACATTATAATTAAAGAAGAAGAAGAACAACAACAAGAAGAAGGCTTCGTCCAAGGATAAGAATAATTAGATCGGTGTCATGCTTCCGGCAACCACAATCTCGCAAGTGGCCATATGACCCAAAACCCGAATCGGTTGTATGGACAAGACTTTAGGTGCAAATTCTAAGCTAGGCCCGAATATGACCCGAAAAAAGGGACACGTTTTTTTAAAGGTCAAATTTGTCAAGGTCTACCTACCTATAATAAGTAATCACGAACATTTTTCTCGAGAGTCAATTTTTTTGTGGGAAGGAGAGTCGATGAGTGGTCTCCGGCACATCTGAAGCGTTATATTGCATAAAAGAGCTAAATAGTAAGCAATCGGGGGATAGCCCGGTCCCATACACCATCATCCAAAATACAAACAAAACCCTCCGGCTGGTCAAGCAATACATGATAGCCCATAGGCAATTTATAAGAAAAATCCATAAGAAAATTCACATTTCTATTCACCTCGCAGTGGGCGTCACAAAACTAGATAGACCAGTATGTCTCTTTGAAAGAAGTCATGGCATCTTCGATTCAGACTAGCAAGAGGATGGTAATTAGAAATGGGTTTTTTCAATAATGTTGTGCCTAATAGAGAATCCGTCTCCAACATTACTGAACGATACCCACAATTCCACACAAGTGTTAATCCATGAAAGATACCCCATAATTCATCCATTGGTACCGAACATAGACCAACATTCACGCAAAATCCCTTCCGCCATTCCCTTTGTTATTTCTAATAACCCCGGCCGACAGTAGTAGCATGTTCATCCGAATGACGAACTCCATCCGTGTTGATCTTCATGACTCCAACATTGGGGCCCCCACTTGATTAAAGTCAGGGATTTGGGATGACTAGTAGTGTGTTGATCATACTTCTCCCAATTCGTCATTGTTAACTTTGTTACATTGTGAATATGCTGAGCGCGATTTGTTTCAGAAACTTGATTGTCGTAGACAAAATCATTGCGCCACTTCCAGGTCCACCAAAGACCTACAATAAAAAAAATTCTTCCACAAAATACAAAATATATAACGAGAAGGGGAGAGAATATTACCTCGAATCCAATGAGCAAAAGGCATATCGTAAAAATCACCCAAATCCGACGGAGGAGACAATTGCACCCACATTGAACGGACAATAGGACAATGACGAAATAAATGCTCAAATTTCTCCGGTACCAAACGATAACACGGAAACAAGGACGAGTTACTGAGGTGTCAGTGTTGTAATTCCTGACCAGTCAACACACCACCTTTAAGGATTATCCAAAAGAACACTCGAGCTCGCTTCTACACTCGAGATGACCAGACCACCGCAAAAATGAGAGCATCATCATGTAAAGCAACAAACGGATGCCGAAGAAACTAGTCTATACGCAGAGGAAACGGTGTAGGTTCCCGACGTTTTCTCGAGAGTCGATGAATGAATGCTATATTGAATTTGAACTCTCTCATATGCATGTCTAATTTTATTACGTTCAATTCGATAGACCATTAAAAGACATACTTTTGATTTGCACTGCATTTTCGAAAATAAAAACATTTTCAGAAATTATACAACAAGTATCGTATAGTAGATCAATCATATATACATGTTATATTTTATTGTGATGATGTATAAGAAAAGGATTGTGGAAAAGTGAGGAGTATATAACGACTTAAATTGAAAGATATATGGCGGTATAAAACCACATGAAATTGTGGAAATAGAACCACCAACATATTAATGTTATTATAATCTTATATATAGGAATAAAAGAGAATAGGAAGAAGCAATCAAAACAAATATCAGAAAACTAAAAACCCTAGTGGCGAAATGGTAGTGTGGCGATTACGACGTTGTAATCTTCGCCGCCGTGCTTCCCCTCCGATTTACTCGTGATGGCTAGGTTCTCATCGCCCTAGTGTGATAGGTTTTTGTTCTAAATTGATTGTTCACGATGAGTGCATTGTTCTTAAGAGGGGAATTCCCAATGAAGATTCTGCGCAGAATGAATCAAAGGTCCTAATTGGAAAAGTGCAGAACAGGATACCTTTCAATTCTTATGCTTTGAGAGCAACTATGAAAGGGGCATGGAGGCTACAAAAGGACTTCAATTTTCGGGAACTGCAAAATAATTTGTTCATATTCCAATTTGCAACGAAGGAGGACAAGGACCATGTGATGACAACCGGTCCTTGGGCTTTTGTTAAGTCGCTTCTTGTGTTACAACTCAACCATCGAAGATTGAATTCTTGAATGCTCTCTTTGATATGCACCCAACGAAATCACCGGGCCCGGATGGTCTCCCTACACTTTTTTCCAACGACATTGGAACATCCTTGGTAATGATATCACTAAGTTTATTGCTGACTTGTTCAATGACATTCGTCTTCCCAATACCCTTAACCATACTTTATTTTCGCTTATCCCAAAGTAAAAAACCTGAGTTGTATGAAGGATTTAAGGTCGATCAACTTGTGTAATGTCTTGTATAAGATCTTCGCAAAAGTCCTATGCTAATAGACTTAAGTGATGTCTTGACAATGTCATTCCCATAATCAGAGTGCGTTTGCCCAAGAAGACTTATCACTAATAATGTTTTAGCATCTTTTGAACTCTTCCATTACATGAATACGAGGGAGGGAAAGTAGGGTTTTATATATGGCTTTGAAGCTTGACATGGCTATAGCGTATGATAGGCTTGAATGGGGTTTTCTTAGAAAGTGTATGTGTGACACGAGCTTCATCAATCAGTGGATTAATTTAATTAGGAAATGTGTTACGACTATCACTTTATCAGTGTTGATCGAAGGTATTCCTATGCATACTATTATCCCTTCCAGAGGGTTGCGGCAAGGTGACCACCTCTCTCCGTTCCTCTTTCTGATTTGTGCAGAAGGGCTCTCCTCCTTGATCCGGGAGAGTGAAAGTTTAGGAAAACTCCAAGGTATTAAGATTGCTCGTTCTACCCCTTGCATCTCTCACATTTTCTTTGCATATGACACCGTTATTTTTGCGAAATCGACTTGCCAACATAGTAGTGAAATTGTCAATATCCCCCAGTATTAAGGAGAAGTGTCATGCCAACCGGTAAACTTCGCAAAGTCCGAGCTATCGTTCAGCAAAAATGTGGGTGCCGAAAGAAGAGTTGCTATCCAAGAGATGGTTAATGTTAAGGTGGTGGGTGAACATGAGAAATACCTTCGTGATGCGGGGTTAGTCGTCAGTTGGTCTGATCTTTCAACACCAAGACTTGAATTGAAGAAAATGAATAAAAAGATGAAAACTTGAAATAAAAATGGAGGAATGATCCAATGATTGTGAAAGATCGATAGATGTATAGATCTGGTCGAACCCTTAAGGCAACCAAGAGCACGATAGGGAAACAAAGGCCCTAACACACAACTTGAATGACTTGAAGAAGCCCTTCCGCTATAATCTCACACAGAGAGGAAAACGATTGTCCCCAAAGCACGAGAAGTCACCCGGAGATGATTGAGAGCACCAACTTGCCAATCCAAGTGACACAACTCAAAACAACGCCAAAGTTGCTGGGCAAACGGATTCCGCTCACACAGTAAGGTGTCTCGATTCCACGAGAAGAATATGGGATAGAAGAGAAACAATACTCGAAAGTACTTGTGTTTAATTCATTCAAAGCTGAAGAGGTTGGACGTCTACCCTAAGCCTTATATAGGCATGCTGGACGTCCTCCCTAGGGTTTCTACGGGCTATGAGTTTGATCCAAGATCGAGCCCAATCTAGCTAAAGAGATAAGATCAAATCTCCAAGAGATAAGATCAAAATTAAAGAGAAATAAAATAAACTAATGGGCTAAACTAACAAGTCTTAAAAAAAGCCCAAAACAAATAATTAAAAGCAAGCCCATCTTTTATTTAAAAGATGTCCAAGAATGAGCTTTAAAATAATAAACAAGTTGGTGCTAATTTAGCCACCTAAATTAGCCCAAAACTCTTCCACTTTCTTCTCTTCTTCCAACACATTGATTTTGGCCCTTTTTGGAACGTTTGGGTCGTCCTCATGTCTTTCCTTGGGTTGGATGTGTATTACCAACTTCGGGCTCTCTTCCAATGCTCCTGTCTTGATAAAGCAGTTCTCCAATTCATGCATCTCTTTCCCAAGTTGTTCTCCTATTCGTTTGGCTTGAGCTCTTGTGATGGGTCTGGTGGTAGATGGTGCATAAGATGCTCCTGCATCACTTCGGCTTCCAATGATGGTGGGGAGGTTGAAGAAAGCAATCTTAGAGAATGTGAGGAAAGGGGTGTGGAAGAAAATAAAAGGTTAGAAAGAGACAATGTTATGTAGGGCGGGTAAAGAGGTTCTTATTAAAGTTGTGGTACAGTCTATTCCTTCTTATACCAGGTCGTGTTTTGAGATGTCGGCGGGAGTTTGCAATGATATTGAAAGCATGGTAAGTAGGTTTTGGTGGGGAGGAAGGGGGAGAAGCGATGGGCTAAGTGGAGGAGGATGTGTAGGCATAAGGATGATGGTGGGTATGGTTTCTAACATGCATGGTTTTAGGCTTTACTTGCAAAGCAGGGTGACGATTGTTGGTTGATCCTTACTTCTTGATAGCGAGGCTACTAAAAGCGAAATACTTTCCTTATGACACTTTCCTTTCGGCTCGAGAGGGTTTTCGACTGAGTTTTACGTGGAGAAGTCTTTTGAAGGGGTTGAATTGTTGATTAAAGGATTGTGCTAGTCGGTTAGGAACGGGACCTCACTGAACATGTGGGACGATCAGTGTTTTCCTAGACCCATAAGATTTAAGCCCGTTTGTAAGTCGATAATTGTAAGCTCGGAAATGCGTGTGATCGACTTAATCGATTGGGGAACCGCCTCATGGAAGTGATCTGGTGTTCGAGGTCCTAGGAACGGTCTATGGAGAGGTTGTATGTAACATTCCGCTGGTGAGTTATGAAATCGTGGATTCTCCATATTTGTATTATACAAATAATGGGGTATTCAACGTCAAATTTTCTTATCATCTATTTATGAATGTGGGTTTTCTTGCTTCCAACAAACTGGTCCATCTTCTCACACTAGGAGTATGAGTATCCAGAGGAAGCTATGGAGAATTAAGTCTTTACCGCATGTTAAAAATTTCGCATGGAGGGCATGCGCTGATGTGGTACCTTACAAGGCAGCGCTACTCAAGAGGCGGGTGGAGGTTGATCCCTAGTGTCATGCTTGTGGATGTCTAGAAACTACACTGCATGCTACAGTGACTTGCATGTGTGTACAGTCGATTTGGGAGATCCTTCCAAAGGTGTTGCAGTGTGGATTAAGAGCTAACAATATGCTTCATTAGTTTGAGTTGGCTTCTTCTATGTCCTCGTCATCGGAGATGCAACTATGGATAACGCTTATATGAGTTATTTGGTGTGCTCGGAATAACACTATTTTTGAGAAAGGTGATTGGGATCTTCCTAAGATTTAAACGGACACTTGCAAATTAGTGGAAGAATGTAACAGGGATGATGGCTCTCTAGTTGAGGTAGATGGAGCGGTACAGACACATCCGGTAAGATGGAAAAGACCCGTGGCCGGAACAGTGAAATTAAATTGTGATGCTTCAGTGATAATGACAATAAAGAATCACAAAAGATATTTTGAATATGATGATCTTAATTAATCTAAAATAGAAAGATTATATATATTCATATCTTCTCATACATTCCTGGCCCGCAATCAAAGCAACGGATAACGACATTGAAGATTGGAACATTACGTTGATAACAAGTAGAGGGAGGCGATACCACATGTAGATTTGATAGAACCACTGGTAGATCGGTGGTAACATTATAACCATAGGACCACCGGTAAATTGGTGCCAATGGACCAATGATACATTTAGATGCCAGTAGATTGACGGCAATAAAGTTTGGTAGGTTGAAGTCTTTAATCGAACCTACTCTGATACCATGAAAGATATATAGTGGGATAAAACCACTCTTTTATTGATATTATAATAATCTTTATATAGGATTTACAAGAGAATAATAACTTATAATATAATAGATAGGAAACTAGACAACAAAGATATTATCACGATCTTAATTTATATTATCATGATCGATCACGATCACAATCTCAATTTTATTACAATCACGATCTCACTCACGCCTCAAAGATATTTTGAATATGGTGGAGAATACCACGCAAATGGTGAAATAAAATCACCATTAATCAAAGATATTTTGAATATAATGAAATCTAAATTAAACAAAATAAAAGGAATATAACCTAATTGGTTCAATATCTATTCATATCTTTCAATAGAGGATAAAACTCCCTCGGATACCATGAAATATACATGATGGGATAAAATCATATAAATAGTGAAAATAGAACTGCCAATATATATTTACATAGGATTAAAAGAGAATAAAAAAAATAACAACCATCGATGCATGCGTAACTTTACCAAAATCAAACTTTAAAGTGCTTTGCATCCATCTCAATTAATTATTTGAGATTATGTTTCATTGTGTGTATTCACCTAACGTTCACGAAAATATAGTACGATGTGTGTACAAAAGATAAAGTATTCTATACAAATGATGTTTATTTTCAGCTTAGACCCATACATAATCGTGACTGTTACGACTGTATGAATAACCTATCTTCTTTTATAAAACATCGTACGTTACCTTCTCCCACATTTTTATCTTCTCAATACCAACCAAGTACGTACATACCAACTACCTCTTATGAATTCAAATGATTTGCATTGCGGTCTCCTTGAGCAACGTCCCCCGCTATGGAAGACAGTAGTGGTGGCTTCATTACCGGCGGGTGTTATGTTCGGGGCAGCGATACTCTCCCTGGTTGTTCCGTACGTGCAACACTTGGGAGTTCCGCATGCTTGGGCTTCTTTCGTATGGCTATGTGGTCCAGTTTCGGGGATTTTGATCCAGCCTATTGTGGGCTACATCAGTGACCGGTCTACTTCCCGGTTTGGCCGGCGAAAGCCGTTCATCATCGCCGGAGTTGGGCTGGCGTGTGTCTCAGTCTTGACAATTGGCTATGCTTTGGAATCTGGTGTGGCTTTAGGCGATTCTATGGGTAAGAGTTTGAAGCCTAGAGGTGTTGCCTTATTTGTCATTGGCTTTTGGTTCCTTGATGTTGCAAATAATGTCATTCAGGTAATAATCTCTTGAATGTTTAACAATCTCTTGATGTTGCAAATAATGTTTCATAAGAGTAATGTATCCGTGATAGCTCATAATTAAAACCTATTTTTACCGATTCAACATTCATGACTGAATTTTTTTTCTAATGAGAGTGATTATAGCTTTGGTGAAACGGTTAGATATTTACTTAAAATTTTCTTGTATAAGTTTACAAACATATATTTGAACGACTTATGTACTAAATTAAGACTATTGTTTGCTTATTTTATTGGGTCGGGTTTTATAAGTTGGAATTATTCGGTCATTTAGTTCAATTTATTTTGAATTATTGGGTCATTTTGATTTTCGGGTCATTATCGAACTATTATGTTCGAGTATAATCAGGTTAGTCATTTCGGGTTCAATTCGGTTAATTTTGTTTTAAACGAATTAGTTTCGGATATGTCCTTTATCAAAATTTTATGATCTCGGACGGGTTCAGATTTGTCGGATCCGTTTCACTCTCACTAGGAGGAGGATAAAACCTAATTGTACTTGTATATATCCACCGGAATTTTTCATTAACTTACAAATTATTTTTAAATATTAATATTGATTTAATTTGCAGGGTCCAACAAGGGCTTTGTTAGCTGACCTCTCAAGGGAAAACCATAGGCACATAAGAATTGTGAATGCCTTGTGCTCATTTTTCATGGCAATAGGAAGCATCTTGGGCTACTTAGCAAGCTCATACAGTAACATATACAAACTGATCCCCTTCACTCACAATGAAATTTGTGATGTATTTTGTGCAAATCTCAAGACATGTTTTCTTCTTCACATCATCTTCCTCCTAACTATCTCAACTTTCGCCCTCACAATCATCTCTGAACCTAAATTCAAAAATGCCCTTAACAAAAATCAAGAACCATTCTTCAAGCAATTGAAATCCGCCATTACAAACCTTAAAAAGCCGATATGGCTACTATATCTCGTTACTGCACTCAACTGGATCGCATGGTTCCCATTTCTACTGTACAACACCGATTGGGTTGGCCGAGAGGTGTACGGTGGAGATGTGGCGGGGAATCCGCAGGCCAAGGCGTTGTACGACGCTGGTGTACGAGAAGGCACCTGGGGCCTCATGCTAACTGCTGTAGCTACTACTGTCATGTCTTTGTTCATTGATCCACTTTCTAAAGTGCTTGGAGGGAGTAGGAAGTTATGGGGTTGGATGAATTTTGTTCTAGCTGCTGTGTTAGCGGCTACTGTATTGGTTACCGAGCAGGCAAAGCTCGCTAGGCGGTCTATGGCAGCTGGTGATCTTCCTTCCTCAAGTGTCAGGACAACCACCTTGTACTTGTTCGCTATCATGGGAACCCCTCAAGCTGTAAGTGACTATGGTTTTTGTTTTTTTAAATTTTTTTGTCAGGATTAAAGATATGTGTCAGATTTAATTTATTATAAGAGAAGCTTCTCTGTTCTTGAAATCACCTTGATTCTCTCATCAAATTTGACACAAACGTTCGGAGTTTCATCCTAAAATCAATTGACAATAAGGGTAACTTATATGTTACCAATTGACAACAGGAGTAACCTAAAACTTATATGTTAGGTTCATATGATGATATCGTCAACGTGGGACATTTCCACAGTCAACAGATGGGTAAAGAACTAGGAGTATCAGGGATGCAGATGCTTTGATTCTATTGTTAGTTAATCACTTGTGTTTTTTATCGAACAGGTGACACTTGGTCTCCCTTATGCTCTTGCATCTATCTTTTCATCAGACTCGGGAGCTGGTCAAGGTACACGAACTGTTCTACCATTGTTTCGCCCTATTGTTATCACTTATCAGCTAGTAACCAACTCTAAGATTGCATTGCAGGGCTTTCATTAGGAATCTTGAACTTGTCCATTTCGATACCACAAATGATGGTATCCGTTATCAGCGGGTTTTGGGACTCTTTGTTTGGAGGCGGTAACCTCCCGGCATTTGTGTTAGGTGCTGTTGCTGCGGTGCTTAGCGGAATCTTGGCTCTTACTGTGCTGCCTTCGCCCAGCTCAAATACTTGATTGGATTTACTTCTCTTTGCTGCACATTGTAAAAAAGTCACATAGTCTTGTAGTGAGATTTTACCAACTGAAGTCACTTAATATTAACTGAACAATCATGTGTTCAGAAAATTTTCTGTCAGTAGCTAGCTTCCAATAAATCAAAATATCTTTTGATTTCATGCGCTATGGTTGAGCAGATAACTACATGTGCTGCTACGACTTATGCTTACTACATCTCTACGTCATCGATCTAGGCACTTCTCTTCGCCACAAAACAAAGGCGAAAAGGGAGAGGAGAAGAACAAAAACATAGCATTACAAAAGTACATCTACTAGGAGAGAAACAATAGTTTCAATAGAAAAACTTAATGACCGCCTCCTCCGGCGACTGTGATCTTGGCATCAGGTGGTGGCGACGGGAGCAAGGTGAATATCAGCAATGAGCTAACGGCTGCTGCTACGGCTCCGACCGCAAAGGAAGGAAGATTTCCTCCTCCAAATAGTTTATCCCATGGTCCACTTGTCGTAGACACAAACATCTGTTTACAAAAGAGTTATCAAGATTTAATTAATTACCTGCATTTTGGATCTTGGATCTCACGGTAATTTCAACTAAAAGCTCACCTGTGGTACGACTACAGCAAGGTTGAGAACTCCTAGAGATAAACCTGCAATTTTTCGAATCAAAATCAAAATTGTTGTTAATTACTTGTACTTAGTTTAATTCCTTAGAAATAATCAATGGTTTTATACCTTGGCCTGCGCCCGAAGATGATGAAAATATGGAGGCAAGAGCAAATGGAACACTGTAAGTAATCTGTACATACAAAAGCGTTTGTATCAAAATTAAATTTCACCCAAGATTATGAAAATATGTTAATTTATTTTTATATTCTTCTCATAACCTTACGACGTTGGATGATACACGTTGCATGACTTTTTCAATCTTTTTATAGTTATTTTACAATTTTTTTCCGGAACATTTCGCATGTCATTCTCTTTTTATCTAATCCCGATGTCAGAATAATGGAAACAGAGAAAAGGATACAGAAAGCCTGTTTTATTTAACTCGAATCTAAATATATCTATAAATATGAATGTATACGTAATTACCGCAAGAGGAATGCCCAAGAGCGCATAGATGGCGAGGGCGGCAGCCCTGACGTTAGCAGGAGGGAGCGGGATGACTGCAGCGCCGTCAAGAAGAGCCTGGTGGCGGGCATGCTCGGCCATCTTGGAGACAACAACCATCATAGCAAGGCAAACGGCGAGTATGAGATTAACGATCCCCCAGAGTCTCTTGACGCCGCCGAGGAGTCGGGCTAATGGCTCGATGGCCAAAGACATAACGCCGAGCACGACGGAGTTGACCATGAGCCCAAGTGACCCAGCGTGGACCCCAACGTCATATCTGCTGTCCATGACGTCACGACCACCGTACACCTCCTTTCCCATCCAGTCTGTGTTGTCGAGGAAGTAAGGGAACCAGGCTACCCAATTGAGTGCTGTGACTCCCATGAGTATCCACATCGGCTTCTTGAGGTCCTTCAATGCTCCAAATAACTCGCCAATGAACGGCATACTACAGCACTTTCCTACACTCGCTTCGACGACGTCGTTTTTGGAAGATTTATTTTCCGCGGCTTGCGACTTCTCGGCTACGCAGGTGGAGGCGAGGATTGAGAGGGTGATTAAGAGGGTGATGGAGATGAACACGTATGACTTCACGTTGGCGCAGCTGACATCACATGCTTCTGTGCGGGTGAAGGGGAAGAGCTTGTAGAGGTGGCGGGAGCTCCCAGTCCCGAAGCCCATGACGCTTCCCACGGCCATGAAGAACGAGAAGAAAGAGTTGGAGGCCCGAGTCCTATCAAATGAAATAATTAAATTGGATATTATATAATTTATACTTGGCTATAACATATATATAAATTTCAATTCGCACCTAGATTGGTCCTCCGCGGCAAGATCAGCGAGGAAGGCGCGGCAGGGGCCTTGGAGCATGTTGTTAGCGACATCGAGGATCCAAAACCCAATGACATAGACGATGATGGCGCGGGGCTTAGGAGTGGAGTGGGCGGCGTCCCCCGAAGCATGGCCGATGTCCGCGGAAAACCCGACAAGGAAAAAGGCGAGTGCGACGAAAGCAGAACCACCGAGAATGAAGGGGCAGCGGCGACCAAAGCGGGAGGAGCAGCGGTCAGAGTAGTAGCCGACGGTGGGCTGGACGAGTAGGCCCGAGATAGGCCCGCATAGCCAAATGAAGGAGGCCCATTGGTGGGGCACCCCAAGCTGCTGCACGTATGGGGTTAGGAGTGAGAGTTGTAGGGCCCACCCGAATTGGATTCCCGTTGCTATGGACGCCACTAAGAGCATCTTCCAAAACGGACTGGGCCTTGGCGGGCCGGCCAGCTCGTGAGGGTGGTCGATGTGGAGGCTGCTGACCGCGGCTCCTTTGGGCGCTTCCATATGCATGTATACTATAGAGTGCACGTACACGTGGTGTGTAGTAAAACACAGTGAGTAGTGTTTGGAGGTAGGTAGATTTTGGGTTACTTGGTTGTAGGTAGGACGTATATATATAGGCGAAGGTTGGCCGAAAGGGATCTATAGATGGAATGCATGTGTTTGCATGGTAGGTACGTGTCGTCACTTTTTTACAACTTTAGAACCTTTTTGACCAACAACATATAATGTTCCGCCATCGATCAATGTTGTTACTATTGTGAATTTGCGGAGTATGGCTAATTATACAATGTCGTATTTAATTTACTTAAAAAAATTGTAATGAAGAATATATATTATATAATTTACATAAATTCAATAACACCTTTAATATATCTACTCAACTTTACATTAAAAATGTAATAATTATGCACACATTCGATCATTGTATGAAGATATTTTTTGTTAATTTTGTAAAACATTTTCTCAAACCAACTTTCCTAAAAATATATTTTGTGTAGATTCATTGTACTGTTTTACTTTGTGTATTTTTTTTAATTATGTGTTAGTTTGTGTACTTTTAATTCAATTAAATTTATATCCATATATGTATACATACTTTTATATACATATATAAAAAAGCAAAAGACATTCGCATCACATATCATGCTCTAATGAACTTCGCGTCACGTGTCATCTTCTCGTGCATTTTTGTAACACCCCAAATCCGTAGGACTCGGAGTGTTACTGGGCTAGGATCTCACAATGGATCCTGACAACAATTTCACTGATCTTACAACAAGGCACCGATAGATTAAAACAAAACATGAAACTGATATATATATATATATATATATATATATATATATATATATATATATATATATATATATATATCAAAAAGGTAATACAATGTACCGCTGAGTACAAACAAAACCATACTGTACAACAAAAGAACTCATATCCCCGATAACGCCCCAGTGTACGGAGCCCTCAGCGGATCACCCACTCTGTGTCACTCTGCAGCTCTCCTATCCTGCAAAGTATCTACAACACGGTATAAAACCGTTATCTAACCATACACATATATAGGGTTATGCTAGAGCACAAACACACATCAGAAATCTTAACACATCATCATGCTTTCACACATTTACCCGGTTCATTATCTTTATAAAGTCCATCAATCAACTCGTATATAGATATTCATATAAACATATGTGACACGAGGAATATAACCCTCTGGGTACTATAACCAGCTGGAGTGGTGCCTGGAACACCTCCCCGTGTACCCTAAGGGAATGGAGAGTGTCCGAACCGTTTACCAGGTCTGGCCTGACCACAGAGAACCCCCAACTCCCAGCGGGATGAATGGAAAAGTTGTCACAGCCCTACAATGGGCAATCAATACATCATAGGTCGGTGACCAACATAACGCTTGCTATAAACATATAACAAACACCACTCATGCACAACATCCTATAAAGGAATGGCAACTAAGGAAGTCCCACGGACTTACCTCAACCTCGTAGTCGTCTCAACTGGATCAACCCTCAACTCAGTCCACTCCAAACTAGAGGATAACACGGCCTATACAAGGCATACATATATATCAAACTCCTATCACACAAAGGGTCACACCTAGACCCAAGGGATCCATAAGGATCAAATCCAACACGTAAACCTCAAAGCCGTAACCGGCACATCTATATCATACTCCTCAACATCTGCTACCTAGCATGCTACTACCGCTCATACTTGGAAAGGAAAGGATCTACCTAGCTCTAGGTAGATCCGGGACAAGACGCACCTGCGTAAAACAAGGGACGCAGGGGCGGAGCAAGCAACCCGCGGGCGCGGCGGAACTCAGCCGCGGGCGCGGTGACAAGGCTGCAGGCGAACGCAGGCACAGCGCTGGCGCGGGCGCTGCGGCACGGCTTCCAGGCGCGGGGGCGGCGACAGTGCAGAACGTAGCCCCGCGAGTCTTCTTCCACTCTTCACGTGATCAAATCACGTCTTTATCATCCCAAATTCATACACATGCCACAACATACACATTTCAACATCACCCTATGCTCAATACATCTAATCCTAAGCTAGGAAAGGAAGAAACAAAGGAAGAAGGAAGAGAAGAAGGAGAAGAAGACTTACCACTGCTGAAGGTCTAGGCAAGCAAGAGCACAAGCACAACTCAGCTGGCTTCACAAGCTCAGCAGGCTTCACAAGCTCAGGAACCACAACACTAGCATCAACATCAACCACAAAGCACACAACTCTCTTCAAACTCTAAGGAAACCCAAACTCAAGCTCAAGGAGAAAGAAGAAGAAGCAAGAAGGACATGAAGCTGTATTGAAAATGTGATGAAACCCTTGCTCAACAAGGTGAAACGGAAGAAGTAAGGAAAGGTAAAGCACGAGTCAAAAGAGTCAACAAAACCGGCTGCAGCCGCCGGAAACCGCAGGGGCGGGTTTCCTGGCCGCAGGGGCGGAACAACAGGGTAGCTGCAGGGGCGACCTCACAGACCCGCGGAGGCGGCTAAGGCCAAAACTAGCTCCCAAAACTAAGGCTCTTACAATTTTCATTTTATAATTGTACTAATAAATAAATAAATAAATATTGATATAGACGATAAATATATTGTTTTTATTTTTTTCCTTATCACAATCTTCAATATATTTTTAAAATATTTTTATTGATTTATTTTTAAAAATAATGTTCCCTTATATATATAAGATGATTAGATATTTTCTTAATCTAATTGTAATATGTAAATATATAGTTCTTATATTAATTAAAAAATAATCACTAATTAACAAATAAAAAAAAATTATAATATAAATATTACATCTTCTTCGTTTTTTAAGATACTATATAAAACTACCTAGATAATCCTTTTTTAATTAATTTCTTATATTATTTATCCAAAAATTTAATTAATTTAACAATAAAGTTTAATTTTTATTTTTGGGTTAATTAATCAATACCATTATAATGTAACTATAAAGTTTGCACGATCATTGACCTTTTTTTTATATACTTAATATATACACGTTTTTTTCCGTTTTTTCTTACAAAAATTTTTTCAAGGCACGAAGTTCGCCCTGCTCTAAAGGCTATGGACAAAATATAGACCTGAATCTTAGGGTCAACCCGAGTCCGCTCCAGAAAAACGGACCAAAATAAATCTGAAAAGTCGTGCTCAAGTCAGGATTTACCCGGATTTACTTGCATATCATCATATTTCCTCTAGATTGTGTGTTTAGGGTTATTGTCGTTAGTTCATGTTGACGTTAGGTATTGGACTGTCCCGTTTGATTCTTGGACCCTTCCTTACCAATAAAGCATGTTTAAAGCGTGATTAGCCCGCTTGACAATAAAATAAAATGATGTTATGTATCTCATCATTAGTGAATTCCCATATGCGTTGACACATTTATATCAAACTTGGTTCTTTTGAGAAAGGTATTGTATATTTTATTACACTATATATTCATGCCTAACTAGGACGGTTCATTTTCCGGTCCGGTCCGACCGGAACAAACAGATCCGGTCCTCGGTATAAGAATTCCGGTCCAAAACCGGTCCGGTCCGGACCGATATTTTTTTTTTTTAAATTTTTTTTTAGTTATAAAATATTGTAAATATATTAAAATTTTAGTGAAATAAAAATATTAAAATTAACTAATTAAGTTTCGGTCCGATCCGGTCCGCAATAGGCTTGGTGTTAAAAAAAATGAGGGGAAAAAAAAATCAGGTTCATCCGGTCCTGGACCGGTTTTGGACCGGACCTGCACCGAATTTTCCGGTCCTTCTTTTTGCGATCCGGTCCGGTCTAGAATAACTTTAATGTTTTAGCAACAACTAGGATACTCTAGAATTTTGTAGAACCTGTCTCTCGAAATCTTCTAAAGGTGATCGATGGTCCATAACATGGGCATATATAAAATAAATTTATCGGTGTTTTGGTCGTATAAGTTGTGACTTAGCCTCGAGGGTTTTCACTTTGGCAATTCGAGCATATTATGAAATAAACTTTAGCTATGGATCGAATATATATAGGCAAATGCAGTTAAAGGAAGCAAAAGTTGGTGGAGAGGTTAATTGTATTCGAATAGGTCCATCACAACTGAATGGGACTTCAACCATCCACGTACGCTATTGTTAATAAATAATATATACACTTTATGCTCAATCGTATATAGAGATAGATTGCGAATATGTTCCTTCTTGACGGATTTCCTTTATCCTTTACGTTTTCCTTTATCCATCGCTGGTTTACACATCCGTGTTCTATACGTGATTTGTAATTTAGCTTCTTTTTTTATTGGAGCATGTAAAATAAGAGTTATTTCAAATTTAAATATATTTTCCAACTTGTTATCAACACATGCATTAAACAACGAACATGTATTTTTATAATTATCAACAACACATTAAAAAAACACAAATTGATTTATTTGTATTATAAACAAAATAGAAGAAATTAATTGTTGCATTAAACAAAATAAGTCGATTTATTTGTGTTGTCAACAAAATTTTAAACTTATGTTTTTTTTTCCTAGTGTCAAAACATATTAAACAACAAAAATTGGGTTTTTTTTTATAAAGGAAAGCGGTTTGATCCACTGGACGACACATCGTCCAATGGATCGAAAGGCCGATGAAATCGGCAGACGGGCTAACCGTCATGAGGGAACCGGAAACAAAAAAAAAACTGGTTATTTGTGCTATCAACAACAAATTAAATATCAAAATATAAGTTTTTTTTTATTGTCAACATTTTGTCGTACCCAAACAAAAGGCAATTTTGGATGACCGATATTGATTGGACGGCGTCTCTTATTTGTAAACCGGGTATTTAGGAGGTTCGAATGACTTTTGTTTGATCAGCTTGAACCCAATGACTTTTGTTTGACCCGCTTGATCCAAAAATGACATTAACCGAATCCGGATATCAGACTTATTCGTTTGATCCTAATATCCGTTTTATCCGGACATGTATTTTCTACTTTGTTTATCACAAAATATAATAAAAAAATAATCCAAAGACACAAAATAAAATCTAAATAAAAATGATAATCTATATATGATTAAAAAAAATGAGAATATAAAGTACATTATAATAAGAAAATAAATATAAGGTTTTAAAACAATATATATCTTTATCTTTAAACTTTATAACTTCATAAAATACAAATAAAAAAAAATTGAGAATGCTAAGTAAAAGTAAATAATTTAATCTTGATAATATTTAATTTTAGTCTTGAAAATATTAATAAATAGAAAATTTTATTATTAAATATTATCATCAATTAATTATTTTTATGTTAATAAAAGCTAATTGATTGTAATTTCATCAAAATTATTAAGAATAATAGTTACACAACAAAAAGTATATTAATACAAAATTATAATATAATATGAAACTTTTTATATTCTAAAAAGAAAATTATATATAGGGTTAGGTTCAAGTGAGAACATTTCTTACGGTAGGGAGAAAGAACATCTACCAACCGTAAGATAATTGGATGAACGTTTAACGATTTACACCCACCATAAGAGTTATTGGGTGAGTTTCACTAATACAACAAAAATTATACACCTTCTGTTTATACATTATTAATTATGGAAATATGACAAAATTTTATATGCAATTTATTATCAATCGGAAAGATAAAATATTTTATTTTTTGTTCATCGTCTTATACGTTATAAGATTTTGATCGTTACTTATATATGTCAATCATTATTTCTAATTTTGTTCGTTACTTATACAAAAATCATTCGTTATGTTGAACATTAGTTAGACATTTTGATCATTAGATAGACATTTTTGCATGTAACGATAGTTAACTGTAACACCCCAAATTCTAGGAGCTGAGGATGTTACGGGTTAGGACCTCACAATGGATCCCGACCCTATTTTGACAACAACTTTATCGGTTCTTCCAACAAGGCACAAATAAAGGAACAAAAATAACATTTTTATGCATTAAAGAGTCGAGGAAAAAAAAGAAAAAAAGAACAACCGGTAACCAACGAATTCTATAAACTAAAATGGCAATAAAGTTTGCCCAAAATGAAAATTCCGAAACTAGAACCAACAAATACGGAAACCCAGTTGGCCACTCTCTCACTTGTTTTTCCGACGATCAAACCGGTAAGCTACTCTCCCTCCTCGGTTTCTTTCGGGTATGCACCACGTTCTAAACATCTCCCCCTTGCGACCTTGATAACAGGGCATATGCCACCATCGATGCCAAAGACGAACACATCCTCCTTTTCACCGGAGAGTCGACTGGTTTCCCGTCGGTAAGTCCCCCCCATGGTCGATCCCACAAAATAACAACAAGGAATAAGAAATAAAAGTGACGATGTGCAGGTGTTGGAGATGAGTTTTGAACCCCACTCCCCAAGCCATACATGCTAGCATGCCTTGTTGTGTTGTTGGTGTTGATAGCAAGATTTGAACTCAGAACCATAGGACATAACCGAAATCGCCTTGTCGCCGCCTTTTGCTTAGAGTGAGAATCAAACCCCTGACCTTCCCAATCCTTTGTCCTTATCGCTTTGCACTTATTTTGTCACCTATGGCATTCGAACCAGCGACGTCTGGGCAATACTTAACCCTCTCTTTTGATGTTGGTGAGAACCGAACCGGCGACATCCTGCTGCCTTATTGCCGCATGATTTCGATATTCCGGAGAATCAAACCAGCGACCTTGCACTTCCTGCTTGGTGCCTTCAATAACCTTGTAATCGACAATATTTACCGTGCGGAAGGTTTGAAACCTCGATATAAATTCCGTATTTATTAAATTATGAAAATTTTATAATTCTCCGTATTTATTAAATTATGAAAATTTTATAATTCTCCGTATATTTAGATATGCAATAAGATAGCGGAAATATTAGGAACTAGATCGAACTAGAACTTGGGAAGTTGGGAATAGAAGTTAGTGATAAGTTAAATGATAAAATCTTGCAGGAATTGAATGATAAGTGGAACGATTAGATCATACGGAATTGTGGAACTTAGGAAACAATAAGAATAAGACTGGAAACGTACGGAATGAGGAGACAATACGGAATGTTGGAATGGACGTCTAGGTCTCGGAACCTAGGACTTAGTGATTATTAAGAGTAAAGATGCAAGATATCTTACTCTAGAAGTAACATTATAGTGAAATGAGAATACTAAGATGTCGTTACATATTAGCCAAGTTTTGGAAACCATCGATTGACGGATTGAGAGTAGATTATTTAGACCGGAATAGATAAGGTGAGTTCATTGGACTCACTTAGTTTCAGCAATAATATTAAGCGTGTGTTGAGGTAGTGTATGTATTGAGTGTTAGATAATTGAAACTTGACTAGACCACTACACCTTTAATATTGGAGGGACCCAAGTGTATGATAACGGGCTGTGACATCACTGTCCAGCGTTGAATGCAACGGGAAGGCTCCCCGTGTGAGAGCCCTTTCTTTCGGACCGAGATCGGACCATGGCCGAGATTGTCTTTGGGCCGAGATTGGTCTTGCCGCACCCGCGGGCACGTGTGCCGCCCCTGCGGGTTTCCGCCTCTTCGGCCCTGTGATCCGCCCATCGCGGATTACGGCGGCTGCAGCCGGTTTTGTTGACTCTTTGACCCATGCTTTACCCTTCTTTACCTTCTTCGTTTCACCTTGCTGAGCAAGGGTTTCCTCATACTTTCCAATCCAGTTCACGTCCTTCTTGCTTCTCCCTTGTTCCCTCTTGATCTTGTTTTGGTTGGAAGAGTTTGGATTGAGTTTGGATGTGTTGTGGCTTTTGGTGGTTGATGATGGTGAGTACTGTTGTGCTTGGAAGCCAGTAAGTGTTTGGTGATCAGTGCTTTAGCTAGCTACAGCCGTGGTGAGCATCTTCCTCCTTGCTTCTTCATTCTTTCTTCTTCTTTTCTTGTTCTTCTTCTTCCTAGGATTAGATGTTTGAATGTAGGACTGATGTTGAAATGTGTATGTTGATGCTTATGTATGAATCTGGAAGAGAGTGGAAGTGTTTGATCTTGGGAAGAGCTGAAGAGAAACCGCGAGGTTTCATCCTGCATTGTCGCCGCCCCCGCGGCTGAGAGTCACCGCCCCTGCGGTTACCGTGTCACAGCGCCCGCGTCGTGCCAGCGGCGTGCCTGCGTTTGCCAACGTCCTTTGTCACCGCCTCCGCGGCTACGTTCAGCCGCACCCGCGGTTGCTTGCTTCCGCCCCTGCGCCCCTTTGTTACGCAGGTGCGCTTTGTCCCGGGTCTACCTAAATCTAGGTAGATCCTTTCCTTTCCTAGTTGAGCGGTAGTAGCATGCTAGGATTCGGATGTTGATGAGTATGATATGGAATGGCCGGTTAGGGCTTTGAGGTTTACGAGTTGGATAAGATCCCTTATGGATCCCTTGGGTCTAGGTGTGACCCTTTGTGCGATAGGAGTTTGATATCTGTGTATGCCTTGTATAGGCCGTGTTATCCTCCAATTAGGAGTGGACTGAGTTGAGGTTGATCTAGTGAGACGACTACGAGGTTGAGGTAAGTCTGTGGGACTTACTTAGCTGCCATTCCTTTATAGGATGTCGTGCATGAGTGGTGTGTGTTATATGTTTATATCATGTGTTATGATGGTCACCGACCTATGATGTATTGATTGCCCATTGTAGGGCCGTGATAACTTGCCCTTTCATCCCGCTGGGAGTCTGGGAGGTTCTCTGTAGGCAGGCCAGACCTGGTAAACGGTTTGGGCACTTCCCATTCCCTTAGGGTACACGGGGTAGTGTTCCAGGCACCATTCCAGCTGGTTATTGGACCCAGAGGCGAGGTTTATATTCCTCGTGTCACTTATGTTTATATGGATATTATATATGAGTTGAGTATTGGACTTTATAAAGATAATGAACCGGGTAAATGTATGAAAGCATGATGATGTGTTAAGATTTCTGATGTGTGTTTGTGCTCTAGCATATTCCTATATTTGTGTATGGTTAGCTAACGTTTTCATACCGTGTTGTAGATACTTTGCAGGATAGGAGAGCTGCATAGTGATCCAGAGTGGGTGATCCACTGAGGGCTCCGTACACTGGGGCAGTATCGGGGATATGGGTTATTTTGATGTTCAGTTTGGTTTTGTTTTTACTCAACGGTACATTGTATTATTACCTTTTGATATCTATATATATATCAGTTTCATGTTTTGTTTTAATCTATCGGTGTCTTGTTGTAAGATCTGTGAAATTGTTGTCAGGCTAGGGTCAGGATCCATTGTGAGATCCTAGCCCAGTAGCACTCCGAGTCCTACGGATTTGGGGTGTTACACCCCGCGACCAATCCAACAGAATATACGGGTGGAATGCATTGAAATCAGGCATGTTGGTTTACGGGGGCGAGAGTTGTTGTAGGATTTTCGTGCTACTCTGAAAAGTTGAACAAACTAGAATGGAATCACCAAATGAAAAGATAATAACCGGGACATTGATTGTGCATGCTGTTGTATTTACCGCCTTTCTTATATGTGTTTGTGCTTTAGTTCCTCTTATTATTAGAACTTTTAGCTAACGGTTTATACCGTGTTGATAGACCTTACAGGTTAGGTTTCTGCCGAGTAATCGGGAGTGAAGTGACCAGCCGGTTTTCGTACTGTGGATTAGTATATGGGCGTATTTTCTTTCACTAGTAAGATTAGCTGCATATTTTCCTTTTTGTAAAGCATGGCTGCCAAATACTTTTATTGTCAATATTATGATTGAACATGTTTACTTTTAAAGATATTAGGATTTAATTTATGTGCCTTGTTGTAAGGTTCGTGTCTCATTGACGTCAAACTAAGGCATGAACCCACTGTGAGGTCCTAGCCAGTGACATTTCGGGTTCTCAAAATTCAGAGTGTTACGATATGTAACGTTCCAAATATTTGAGAATAACACTCAAAATTGTTGAACCAAGTCAAGAAGTTTCGGTCCTTAATGTATTAGTAATGGTCACATTTTGTACATAATGATAAAAATGTGTACATAATGATCAAAATTTGTACAAATCAAGATTTGTATGACTAATGTATGAATAATAATCAAAGTTTGTACATAATGATCGAAGTTTGTATGACTAATGTTCAAAATAACGATAAAAAAAATTGTATATAATGATCAAAATGTGTATATAATGATCAAAATTTGTACATAATGATCAAAATTTGTATGACTAACATTCAAAGTAATGATCAAAGTAGCGATTGATAGTCTGTATGACTAACATTCAAAGTAACGATTAAAAATTGTACATGACGTTCAAAGTAACGATCGATAGTCTACGCTAAAGATCGTTAACTTGTCTTTTCTTAAAAACAAAATTAACGTTCGTTAGTCTATGTTAACCTACTAGCCTGACGGTCATTAAATTATCGATCGTTAACACAATTAACTATCGTTACATGTAAAAATGTCTACCTAATGATCAAAATGTCTAATTAATGATCAAAATGTCATACTAATGATCAAAATATCTTACTAATGATCAAAATGTCTAACTAATGTTCAACATGAACGATTGATTTTTTTATAAGTAACGATCAAAATTGGAAATAATGATCGACATATATAAGTAACGATCAAAATTTTATAACCTATAAGACGATGAACAAGAAATAAAATATTTTATCTCTCCAATTAATAATAAAATGAATTTAAAATTGTCTTATTTCCATAATTAATTTTATATAAACAGAAGGTATAATAACTTATGGTTGTATCAGGTGAAACTCTTACGGTGGGTGTAAATCGTTGAATGTTCGTCCAATTATCTTACTGTTGTTAGAGATTCTTACTCCCCCGTAAGAAAATATACTTACGTGTATATAAGCGGTTTCATTAAAGGAGATGATCTTATAATAAAATATTAATTTGCTTCGAAAAAATGACTAAAGTTATAGTTATTATAATCATCATTACGTATATTGATAAGCTTATTTTTAAGACTTTAACAGATATCTTATATCTAACATGGTTAAAAGAGTTAGATTATTAAAACATCATTATATAAATTAGAGTATGTAATTTTATACTTGTAATCTTGTACTATGTAAAAAACTAAAAGTTATATTTAATATCTTTTAAACAATTAATTTGTAGAATTAAATTATAAAATTAAATTTTATTTTAATATAAAGTTATTTATATCATTTTCTATAGAAGTTTTTTCAAAAAGTTGTTGTGTCAACCTTTTTTTTTACTAAAATTACGATTATCATTATCATTATTATTTATATCAATAAGAAAGTTATATTTAAGACTTTTACCACATATATTATCGTTAATAGGGTGATAAGAATTGAAATTAAAAGCTCGTTATAGACCTATAATAAGTCGGATGAAACGACCGTACACCATCACCACTAGCATCACCATCAGGTCGGACTTAACGGAGTGCCTACGATTATATTTAACTCAAATGTAACATGCAGTAAAGAGACTACACATCCAAACAATGAACAATACTGGCGTATGGAGTTGTGTGAACGTTACATCATGTATATATTGGTCCGGATATACGCCAGAAACGGCCACGTCAATATGAGCAAAAGGTATCGTCGGATAACCGAGTATGAAAATAGGATCACGAACACTGTGCCCAAAATATAATGCCTCCACACTAAAGTGGTCATGACACAAACCAAAATATAAGCCTCAACTGCAACGTATAATAACTTCCAATTTAACTTCTAATTACTTTGCTCTGCATTATCAAGGCAATCTATTAGTTTTCAATATATATTTCCGGATTCGAGTTCTAAAGCCATTGTATTACTATTTATTATTGACATTATGTTGTCATGGTGTATTTTTTTATCTCTCTAAACTCTCTATATATGTAGTATTTTATAGCTTATCATTCCATATAACTAATGTGGGATGAATATTCTGATTATTGAAGAATTTTTGTTTGGTCAATTACATGTGTTTCAAATATATAGAAGTTATTTCTATCAATGAGAAAGTTATATTTAAGACTTTACTACATATCTTATCGTTAATAGGGTGATAAGAATTGAAATTAAAAAGCTTGTTATAGACCTATATTAAGTCGGATGAAACGGCCTACACCATCACCACTAGCATAACCATCAGGTCGGACTTGGCGGAGTGCCTACGATTATATTTAACCCAAATGTACCATGCAGTAAAGAGACTACACATCCAAACAATGAACAATACTGGCCTATGAAATTGTGTGAACGTTACATCATGTATATATTGGTCCGGAAATACGCCAGGAACGGTCACGCCAATATGAGCAGAAGGTATCGGATAACTGAGTATGAAAATGGGATCACGAACACTGTGCCCAAAATATAATGCCTCCACACTAAAGTGGCCATGACATAAACCAAAATATAAGCCTCAACTGCAACGTATAATAACTTCCAATTTAAGTTCTAATTACTTTGCTCTGCATTATCAAGGCAATCCATTAGTTTCCGATATATATTTTCGGATTCGAGTTTTAAAGCCATTGTATTACTATTAATTATTGACATTATGTTGTCATGGTGTATTTTTCTCTCTCTTTAAACTCTCTATATATGTAGTATTTTATAGCTTATCATTCCATATAACTAATGTGGGATGAATATTTTGATTATCGAAGAATTTTTGTTTGGTCAATTACATGTGTTTCAAAGATATAGAAGTTGATATATATATATATATATAAATATATATATATATATATATAAAAAAAATATATATATATATATATATATATATATATATATATTTATTTATTTATTTATTTATTTATCTTGAAGTTTGGGTTGTGTATGTAAGGCTCAAATTTTTAATAACTTGAGATGCCACTAATTTTAGGTGAGGTACACAGTTGGTCTACCTTAGTTTAATCCAATGATAATAAGTTCATCAAAACATACCTTGTAATGAGAAGAACGACGAAAACAATGAAAACACTTGTCGTTTACTAGAAGATAATATAAACGTTTAAATTATAGACATAAAATACTAACATCCAACATGCTTTAACAAATTCATTACTATTAGGATTTGAATGCAATCGAGAGAAAAAGAAAACACGAGAATCGATTACCAACTCGCCACAAATCTGTGACTGCATCGAAGCACTAACAACACACAAATTTGCATTATATTTTGGGATGATAATAACGATAACCCACATGACTATAAATAGGCAAAAATATTTAAAATATAAATACTAGAGATATAATATATTGAGGTTATTACATGTTGAACTCGCTAATATGAGAATCAGTTATCCAATTCTCCATAAAAACAACAAAAATGAATATAAACCCGAACCTTCCGTATGATGGATCCTTATGGGATTACCTAAATATATTAGTAAAAACTTTAGGTCAATCATATACCAAGAGACTTATATCACATAAGTATAAAATATAACCACTTAAGCAAAATGTTACACTAGACAAAATATATATATATACACACAATAAGTCGAATGGGCATCCGTATGATGGATCCTTATGAGATTATCTTGTTACATCTTTCTAATAATCGGTTTTGTGTTGTTGAATGGAAATATTGTCAATGTTGTCAACAATTGTATCGTACTTTCAAGTGTTATGTTATTGATGTTGTCAACAAGACCATAAATAATTGTTTACCTTGTGAACAAAACCTTAAACATTATAAAAATGAATGTTTAAATATTGTCAATAACACATTAAACACTATAAAAATGAATATTTAGAGTTCTTTCAACAATACCCTAAAAACTATAACATTGAATTTATTGTCTTGTCAACAAAACCATATATACAATAGTGTCATCCTTGCGCAGGGGCCATGCTAATCTTCTTTGTATCATTCCAATTTTATCAGATGTATTGGAAAAGACACCATGTATACAATAATAGTGACACTAATGTTGTCAATAAAACAATAATCATTAAAATAATTGTTGTTAATGTTGTCAAGAAATGGTATTGGTATTTGTGTTTTTGTTTAAAATATTATCAACAACATACTACATAATTGGTGTTGATGTTGTCAACAACACCATATAAGTTAGTATTTTCTATGCTTTCAACAACACCATAATTAATATATATTAGTTGTGTGTATTATATTGTCAACAACATTGTATATTCTATTAAAAAAAGAATTTTTATGTTTCTATCAACAACATTATAAATAAGTATTCTTATTTTTGTCAACAACACCCTAAACACTTTGAAGTTCAATTTTTAGTGTAATGTCAACAACATTGTAAATATTTTAAATTAAAATGTGTATGTTTTTTCAATGAGAAAACAATCAGTTTATATGTCAACATTATAAGTAAATGAACTCATTATATTAATATAAACTACATTTCCAACAAAAATCTAAATAAACTACATTATACATCAAGAAACATCGTGATCACATATTTAAACTACACTTTTTACAATTTCAAAAGACTTAATCATGTCCTGAATAATCTCGCTATTTTTT
Source organism: Fagopyrum tataricum (assembly GCA_002319775.1). Classification (NCBI taxonomy): domain Eukaryota; kingdom Viridiplantae; phylum Streptophyta; class Magnoliopsida; order Caryophyllales; family Polygonaceae; genus Fagopyrum; species Fagopyrum tataricum. The sequence goes on from CM008285.1 coordinate 13,990,158, forward strand.
AAGGTACAAATATACTAAAATCTTTTCTCTATAAGCATTCATGTTCTTGTATTGAATTGATTAAATGTTTTTCTCAAATAACAGCAAGCATAAGTTACATAGGATTGCTTGGAGTGAGATTTGTAAATCCGGGTGCATTTGTGAGTTAGACATTAAAAAGATGCCATAACTTAATCTTGTCCTTGTTGCTAAATTGGGTTGGCGGTATATTATGAAAGATGACGGACTCTGGATTAAAACCTTCAAAAGAAAATATTTTAATTACAATCGTAAACCTCATCCAAACCCGTCACATGTCTAGAGAAATATTGCCCACGGTATTAAGGATGGGGTCAGTATTGGTAGCAAGTGGTTCTTGTATGACGGTAATTCGATTTGCTTCTGGGAGAATGTTTGGATCGGTGAGGCACCTCTCCTTCATTCCAACACTCGAGTTATTGATCCAGCTCCGATGGGGAAGATGGTACCTGATTTATGGGATGATTTAGTTTATAGTTTTATTGCCTCAGATCACGTGTCTTACCTTAACAACTTCTCAACCTTCATCAAAGCACAATTGGAGAGTGTCTAACCTCAACCCATTTTTGATCAAAGATGAGTGGCGTCGGAGGTTCTCTTTGAAGGTAACTTCACCTCTACTTCGACTTACAATATGCTCATTAAAACCCCTAGTGGTAGTGTCATATATAAAGATATCTTTAAGTTACTATGGGGCTTGCATGTTCTGGAAAGAGTTCGTGCGTTTATGTGGAAGTTGCTTAAGAGAGGTATATTGACGAATGATGAGAGAATGTGACGTCACATCTCATAGCATGACAATTGTCCTCTTTGTAATCTTCATCTTGAAATTGTATTGCATCTTTTTCGTGATTGTACCCAGTCCCTTCATGTGTGGAAGACTCTATTGGCGCAGTCTAGAATGGATAATTTATCCACCTTTGCATTTGTAGTTTGGATCCGAGACAATATCTCTTCTCCTAACTTTTATGATAACACTCTTCTATACAGAGTGGTTTTGCAGTTAGATTGCGGTGGACATGAAAAAGGAGAAACACCAGAGTTTCCCACAACGAAAACTTCATGAGTCAATGATCTACTTTTGTGAGAAACAAAACTATGAAATATGATAAAGCGTGAAAGAAGCTCAACAATCTGGATCTTCGTAGAGAGAAGTTGACTATCCAAGTTAAATGAAAGTCCCCGTAACCCTGGATGATAAAGATCAAAATTGACGAAGTAGTGAATGAAGGAGGACATGCCACGGCTAGAGGTATTTTTGTAGGAACGATGCAGGCAGGTGACAAAGGGGACTTGTCACTAACATTGGCCTCTACACGGTTCCCGTGGTTGAGTTGTGGGGCATTTTTTTATAGGACGATGATTGCTTAGATTGTCGTTACCAATAGGTGGATTTGGAAATAGATTCACAATTGGTAATCATACTCCTGAATAAGGACGTTAATCGGGGTAACCCGCTTGTGAGACCGCTGCTTAGATGCCAAGACTATATTAAAAGAAATTGGCTAGTCGCCATGCTTACTGTGAGGCAAACTCTGTCGCGGATTGTTTAGCGTCTTTAGCTTACAGACCCCCTAGGTCCTAATGTATCACTTGAACCTTCCGAGAGTATAGCAAATCTCTTAAGTCTTGAATATTGACGTAAGGGGTCGGGCTATGCTCCAATTACCACTTCTTTTTTTTTTATAAAAAAAAAGCATATTTATATGCGACGGAGGTCATTGACTCTCTTTCCTACCAAAAAAAGATCTCCCTAACCACTATGTTAACTCTATCTTATCATCACTTAAATTTTCACCTTACTCAATAATATTACTAAAAAATATCACAATATTTACTAAACTAAAGTATTATTTTTACATATAAATTAGTGTTCGAGTATGTGTTACACGAACAAACTTCTTCTAGTATTATTTTAAAAAAGAAATAAAATTATTTGTGTTCAAAATTAAATCATATTTTCTCAAATATTTTAAAAATGTTATATTTAATGTATTATTATTATTGTTAGAGAAAAAAGTACTAAACATTCTTCCTCAGCAAAAAAAATTATAATGGCCTACATATATATATATATAAAGATAGTCCATTCAATAAATTATAATTTATAAAAAAATTACAAAAACTCAACACATAAAACTCTTAAATCATACATTTAATGTTTCGAAAAACTAAAAATATAGCGTTGTTAGGTAGGTAATAATTTTGACAGAGGATTTGTTTTAGTAGAATATTTTGTCAAAAAATAGAAATTTTGAGGAATTCAAGCATGAAATTGGCCCCTTCTATCTGCCATAGCCCATAAGCCCATAAGCTTTTCACTTGTTTTTCTTTTCCTGCAATTCAAAGATCATTCCTTGTGAGCTTGTTTGTCAAGTAGCCTAAACTGTAATCAGGAATAGATTTTTATATTCTACGACAATCTAAAGAGCAACAGGAAAAATCTGGTTTTAATGTCAACAATGGAACAATTACTACTCATATCAAACTTATTCATACTTCAGTTTGCCTCAAAAATTACAGACATATACACTTATTTGAGTACATCAAACATACTTTACAAGATCTATTTCTATATGAATGGCTTCTTACAAACCCCTTGTTCTACAATCACCATTATAACTAACAAACCAATTATTATAGAATCTCTGATTTCGATTCTCTAATGATCAACACAGAAGTAGGCTTCTCCACACTCATGCCAGAAACCGAACGAGCTCTTGGCGTCTGGAAAGACGAAGAAGAAGACGGAAAAGGAACTGAAGGAGTCGTCGTCAAGAGACTGCTCCCGCCACTGAAGGACGAACTCTCGTGAATGGTGTTTGGAGCAGGCGGCCTCTCAATCTCCATTACCCCTTCTAGCATCTGCACTACTTTCCCCATCATTGGCCTATGAGATGGCTGTTCTTGAATACACCAAAAGCTCACTTTAATTGCTCTCTCAATTTGATCCATATCAACCTCAGAAACATCCAGAAGCTTCTTATCAACAATCCCCTTAATATTACCCTTCTCCAACTCCTCATATGCCCACAGAGAGAATTTCTTGTTATTTGTCTCAGCTGAAACCTCAAAGTTCCTTTTCCCACTCACAATCTCTAATAAAACCATACCATAGCTGTAGATATCGGATTTCAAGGTGATCGGAAGATTCGCGAGCCACTCCGGTGCTAGATACCCTCTTGTACCTCTAACGCTTGTGAGAGTACGATACCTATGGTCTTTAGTAATTAGCTTAGCTAACCCGAAATCCGAGACCTTGGCATTGTAGTTTTCGTCTAATAGAATGTTTTCTGGCTTTATATCACAATGAACTATGCAGTCGCGACACTCCTCGTGTAAGTAAGTGATCCCTCTTGCTGTTCCTACACCAATGTTGAAACGTTGCTCCCAATTCAACTGTTTTCCAGAATCCCCTTCATTCGTAAACAAGAAGCTGTCGAGAGAGCTGTTTTTCATGAACTCGTATACAAGGAGTCTATGACGACCTTCGGAACAAAATCCGATCAATCTAACAAGGTTTAAGTGATGGGTACTGCTAATGGTTGCAACTTCCATCCTAAATTGCTTCTCACCTTGCTCAATTCCTTCTAATTGCTTTACAGCTACAGATGTTCTGTTCACAAGGATTCCTTTGTAGACAGCGCCGAATCCTCCGGCTCCTAGCTTCTCCTTGAACCCTTTTGTAGCTCGTTGAAGCTCCTTGAATGTGAACTGAACCGGAGCACCAGACGCGTATTCAAGGAGAGCATACTGAGCTGAAAGACCACCAAATCTCTGCATTTTTCTACAGCACCACCACCAGAGAGCGCTTTCTACAATGGCTAAGGTAACAAGAGTAGCTAGAATAACTACTACAACGATCCAGGCACGCAATTTGTTACCGCGTTGAGTATCTTGATTGGAAGGGGGAGGATTTGGTGCTGCAGTTCCGCAGATTTTGACGAAAGATGTGCTAGGAAGAGCAGCTGACTGATATGCACTAATAAAGCCCTCGATTTTCTGGTAACAGAAGCCAGAACCATCAGCTAAAGCAGTGGAAGCTACGCAAGTTGAGCTGAGGAGACAATTGGAACGGCAAGGTTCGATACCTTCTGAGAAAAGGTCATTGTTGATCTCAGGGGTGTATGTTAGGAACCTGGTATGATCCATTGTAAGCATGGAGGGATTACCAGAGCAGTTCTGGATAGCAAGCTTTCCCTTGCAGCCTTGTCTGCTATCATTTGGATCAACAAGGTCGAAATTCTGAGATGGACATCCACAAATTGGACCTGTATCATTGTAACTGCACACACCCATGTTTCCACAATAGCCAAAAACTTCACATTGATCAAGCACTGCAGTCCATCTGACATCAACACTAGAGGTTCCTTTTGAGGAGTACATCCTCAAATTCCCATCGTTATCAAGCTTTAATATTCTCAGTGTAACATCAGATTCAACGTAATCACTACTATAAGCCATCCGAACAGAAGTTGGAAGATTGGAGTCATAGAGGTTTAGAATCCCAATTGCTGCAATCCCCAAACTAGGGTTTTTCAATGTAACATTCACCGAGGAATTCAACCCCTGTGTCCAATAAGTTATGGTTTTATTCCACATCAAACTCAAATTCCCATTGGGATTGAGCTGGAAAGAATACAACCCAGATGTCAAAGTCATTTGGGTAGTGAAATTCAGGGAGGGGACAATAGTGTCGGTAGGGTGTTGGAAGGAACTCCACACAGAAAATGACCCGTTTGAAAGAATGAGATTACCGGCCTCGTCGAGGTTGGCGCGGGAAACGCCTTGATTGGAGGTGTTGGAGCGCCAGAGGACGGTGCCGGAGCCGTTGAGAAGCTGGAGGTCGCCATCGGGGTTTAAGTGGAACGATGCGGCGGCGTCAACGGCAGCGCCCGCGCTCCAGATGGGAAGAGAGCTCGCGTAGGTGATGGCGAGGGAGTAGGATGAAGCCGACACAGAGAGGAAGTGGAGAGAGAAAGTCTTGGAGGGAGAATTCCATGTCTGGTTAGGGTTTGAGGCGTAGAGGATAGAACCAAGGGGGATATCCTCCGCCACAGAAGAGTGGAAGAAGTAGAAGGGGCACAGAAAGAGAAAAATGACAGTAATTGGTATGAAATGGTTTCTGGGTAGATTCAAATTTTCCTCCATATCCTCCAAATCTGATTTGGAATGTTGGATTCAAGTCTAGATATATATTCTCAATCTGAATGCTGCCTGTTCTCACACGTTTGGGTAAGTATTGGTACTGGACGCATACCAGAGAGTGGAAGAGATAATATCAAGCTTGTTTGAAGGATTCAACGCTGAAGCACTTCCTTCCACCACGGCAGAAAGAAAGAAACAGAGGGCAATGACATGATTTGTTTTTGCAGGATAGTTGGATGGTCAGCTTTTTGACCTTATGACCTGCACGTGCTTCGGTTTCTCATTTGAATTTTCAGCTCTGGCTGGCTGATGCTGTCCTGACGTCTCCATTACATCATACAGTTATAAACATGACTCACTCCATTACTATCAAAAATAAATTTCAGTGCTTTATAGCATTCAAGTCAACCACTAACCACTACAATGATAATTAAAGATTACTACTGTATTTGTTTAGATGCGAAGGAGTCAACAAAAATTTGCAGTCATTTAAACTTCTATTTATACAACACTTGAAGAAAGAGTTTGTTTTGCATTAAAAAAAAACTGCTGCAGAGCAGTAAACGTGTATATAACATACAACATAATATGAAAGCATACTAATTATTGTGGAGAAGTGTAGAAAATGGCCCCTCCAAGCTCAACCCTGAAACAGAAGATGGAATAGTAGTCATGAGCGATGAATGCGACGAGGCTTCAGGCCCTGAGGCCACATTTGTAGACAGAGCACTGATGTTGCTGCTTACATGAATGCTCATGCCTATACCTGCAGCGGTTAAGTCCTCTGCTGGCTTTGGAGCCAATGGCTTTTCAATCCCGATGATCCCTTCCAGCATTTGAACCACTTTCCCCATCATGGGTCTGTGAGTAGGAGACTCCTGGATACACCAAAAGCTAACCTGAATCGCTCTCAAGACTTGATCAATGTCGAAATCATCATCCTTGATCAACCTCTTATCCAAAATGCCCATCACATTTCCCTTTACAAATTCTTCATAAGCCCAAAGGGAGAATTTTGTACCATTAGTCTCCTCTGAGACTTCAAAGTTCCTTCTTCCACTAATGATCTCTAGCAGTACCATCCCGTAGCTGTAAACGTCGGATTTGGAAGTGATGGGTAAGTTGGAGAGCCATTCCGGAGCTAAATACCCTCTTGTACCTCTAACATTGTGTAGAGACAGATGTCTATGATCTCTCGGGTTCAGGAGTTTTGCAAGGCCAAAGTCTGATACCTTGGCGTTATAGTTCTCATCTAAAAGGATGTTTTCGGGCTTTATGTCACAATGGACAATACAATCCCTGCACTCCTCATGGAGATATGTGATTCCGCGAGCAGCTCCAAGGGTGATCTTGTAACGATTCTCCCAATTCAAGACCTTATCATCATGGGACGAGAAAAGACAGCGGTCAAGAGAGCTATTTTTCATAAACTCATATACCAAAAGCCTGTGTTTGCCTTGAGAGCAAAACCCAATCAATCTCACTAGATTCAAATGGTGAGTGCTGCTTATGGTTGCAACCTCCATCCTGAACTGCTTTTCTCCCTGCTCGATTCCCTCTAAGCTTTTGACGGCAACAATCATTTTGTTGACCAAAAGTCCCTTGTAGACAGCTCCAAACCCACCTGCTCCAAGCTTGTTCCTGAACCTCTTAGTGGCCCTTTCGAGTTCTTTATATGGGAACTGAACCGGTGCTCCAGATGCATACTCGAGGAGAGAGTACTGAGCTGAACGCTGTCCAAAGACAGGAAAATCTCTGCAGTAACACATCCAGAGGATACCCAATACAAGGACAAGTAAAAGTGAAATACAAAGCAAGGCAGTAAGAGAAATAGCCCAAGAATGCAACCTCCAAAAACCTGAATTGTCTTGTTCAAGTGATAGAAAAGGCGGGTTTGGCAATGCCGGACTGCATACTTTCACAAAGGAAGTGCTGGGTATGGAAGGAGACCGATAGCCACTAACGAAACTTGATGTTATGATGTCGCAGTGACCAATCTCAGTAGCTAATATGGTAGAAGCAGTGCATAGGCTATTTTCAAGACAATTGAATCTACAAGCTGAGCTATCAAGGATGAACATATCAGTGTTAGTTTCTGGTGGGTATGTCAAGAACTGCGCGTGATCGATCTCTAACAGGGTGGCGTTTCCGGGACAATCCTGAAGCTCCACTGTCCTCTTACATCCCTTTCTCATATCATTTTGATCAACAGGATCGAAATTGTGTGACGGGCAAGAACAAATTGGACCATTTTCATGGTAGCTGCATATCCCCATGTTGCCACAGAATCCATAAACCTCACACTGATCACTCACACCGGTCCATTGAACAATAGGATTATCATCAACTCCATCATTGAAGCTATACATCCGGAGGTTCCCATCACTGTCTAATCTCAGAAACCTAAAACTATCTACCTCGCTGAAATCACTACTGTAAATTATGTTTAAGGGGCTGGATATGGTGGGATCAGTAAGAGCTAGGATGCCTGCTGTCTGAAGCTGCAAGCTAGGGCTACTTAAATTCGCAGAAATAGTAGAATTCACACCTAAATTCCAGTACACGATTCTGTTATTCCACTTCAAAGATAAAGTTCCATCAGCTATAAGCTTGAAAGAGTACGAGTGAGATGAAAGAATCATATCAAGAGTGAAGTTCTGAGAAGGAACCAGAGTGTCCACAGGGTGTTGGAAAGAAGTCCACACAGAAGCTGACCCCCTTTTGAGAATAAGGTTGCCGGTTTCATCGAGAATTGCTCGGGAGACGCCCATGCCGGAGGTGTTGGAGTGCCAGAGCACGTCCCTGGAGCCGTTGAGGAGACGGAGATCGCCGTCGGGTGTTAATCGGAAAGATGCGTCGGAATCGGCGAGAGTAGTTTCGCCGCCGGCGATCCAGATGGGAATGAGTGTGACGGCAGCGTTGTACACGATGGCGAGGGAGTAAGTAGCGGTGTTTGACGGGATGAATCGGAGAGAAAATGTGGAGTTTGGAGAAGACCATGTCTGGTTTGGGTTTGATGCATGGAGAGTAGAACCTGGAAGGATGTCAGCCAATGAAGAGTGGGTACAGAGAAGTGAAAGAAATACGGCCAGAGAAATGGTGAGATGACTCGTTCTTGGGTGCGAAGTTGCTGATGTTTTTGGATTGTTCTTCGTTCCGTCATTGTTGCGGTGGTTTTGGTGCCCCTTGGTCTTTTTCTCCTCCGCCTCCATTGTCGTGGAACTTGTTGTGGTCGCTGAAACTAAGCTCTCTGCATTTAATGAGGTGAAGAAGACACATAGAAGGAGGAAACGTGGCAGGATCTGATTGGCTGAGACTTTGACTGCCTAAGAAATTTCAACTGACTGAGTTGCACTTGGTAGTAAAAGGCGGGAACTCTGTCCGAGTGAATCGTACATCAACTGTCGAAGCCGTGATTGGTTAATGTACCACAACCTTTTATATATTTTTTAATTAGTTATTTTAAAACTTAATTGATCAGATATAATAATTTAATCCCAATAGAGTACTCGTTTGATTTGTAAATGATAGAAGCTTCCAAAACCTTAGCCCAAAGTATTGACTATTCTTACTTACCCCCAATAATTAGGCCACTAATGGTGGCTTTTAATGTGCTTTTTTATGGCAATAATCGATCACTTTTCACCTAAACTAATTGACAAAATTCAACGAGTTTTCTATCGAGCTATGCGAAAGGGCAAAGACTTTGGTCCATATACATTGACACTAGGTATGATCGATCAGTGATCACAGCCAAAAACAAGAATGAATAACGATAATAATCTCAAAAAAATAATTTAATTATTGTATTTGTATTACAAACAATCTCGCAAACCCTTGACTGATTTTCATACAACATAAATAGAAACCACCCGAGACTACTGAAATGCTCGGTGTAATTTACAAAGTTTGCGTATAAGGTATACTCAATCAACCTCGGCAAAGGTTCGGCCCTAACCTAGCGTACAACGCTCCCCGGAAACTCCTGAAAATGGCGGAATTCCGGGGGAGTAAGACACAACAACACATCAACTTTGTATTTACAGTATAAGTATGTATTTATATTTAGATTTATCTCCTTCCCGGTATTTTAAAAAAGAATAAATGGGATATGAGATGAGATGAATAAGAAAAGCTTATCTCAGGAAGCATGAGAAGCGTTGTTCAGGGACGAGTCTCGCTTCTCGAGTTTGGGGTGAGAAGAAGGATGATCGACTTCACTTCCACAGAGCTTGCAAGGATTGTAAGATCTGCGCGAACACCATTGATCCGGGACGGTAAGGAAGTGGGTATCCATGAACTTCCTGAATCGCTTCTTGTACTCCTTGGGTGATATGATCGTTGGCAGAACGTTCTTCGGCACTACGAGTGAGGACTTCACCCATGTTTCCAGTTGCTTGTCCCATGTGTATTGTCTAAGGTAATCTATTATCCCGCACACCAGTTCTTTACCTTTCCGATCCACACCGACTAGCAACGAGTAATCCATCACGTTGATCTTCTGAAAAGTGATCGAGGAATTGAACCATGAGAATTCTTGGAAAACTATTGCCTTGCATTTAAATTTATAAAATTGTTCAGACTTACTTGGAGAAAAGTGGTGTCATTCCAAACAGCTCGCTGTAGTAGTCGTTTGGCCTTCTGACCGACATACAGAGGGGATTGATTCATGTCGATAACGAAATTCTGATCCAACAGAACATCTCCTGAAGCATCCGCATTGGCAGTGTATCTCGCGTGCAACGCACCCTTCAGATCGTATTGGCGAGAAATGATTTTACCAAAAGAGAGATTCTCCATAACCATCAATTCATGTTTAGTTTCCCTTCCGGTTTTTGGTTGTTTATTGGTGACCTGCAAGTCGAGAAAAGTACGACCAGCTCGTTTTCAGCTTCATTTACATGCAAAAAGGTAAGCGAAAAACAAAAATCACATTTCATATCATTCAGATGAGTGTAAAGACCTGATAAATCCCAAGAACTTTGGCAAGGCAAGTCTGGTCCCCAGTCTTGAATGATCGGGTCATGTAATCAAAATACTCGGAAGCAAATTTCATGAAGGACTCGTACTCGGTTCGCTTGATCTCTTTTATTATAAGGCGGTCATCAAGGGTTTTTGCAAAGAAAGACTTGCTCTTACCACCCTTAGCATCCCATATCTTGCAACGACTAAGGGAAGTAATATAATCGAGCTCAGACAGGCTGCATAGTGTTCGAAGGGCACGAAAATCAGCTGCATACAAACACACCACTGAATACTTGGGCTTGCCCCAATTCGTTTCCATGCCAAGAGGAACCTCGGGATGAAGATTGTCCCGAGATGCCAAAGACGCCAAGAGGTTCAGACCGTCAAAGCTGGAATAACGAGAGTCCATTAATGACATGCTCGACGCAGTATGAATCATGTCAGATTCAGAGGAAAAACTTGATGATGACCACCGGAAAGCGTTATGAGGTTCGGATCTGGCACGTGAAAGGCCTACAGCTTCGTCAGTACTTCTAACCGTTCCTTCATCTGATTGAGCAGCATCATTTTCATCCTTTCCAAGAGATTCAGCTTGATGAGTCGTATTATCATTCAGAAAAGCAACCGCACAAGCAACTATGCTTGAGATCTCACCCTCATAGTCAGAAATGATATAGTCATCACCAAGAGGAATTTGCATCCTCGAACCTTCTTCACTAATGATCTTGGAGATGGTAGATTTATTGGAGGGAGTACCGGAACTCGATCTTGATGAATTTATAAAGCTTGGCAACTGAACCTTGTTACGAAGATCCTCCGTAAGTCTCTCCTTGATTTCAGAAAATGGACTCCAAAGTTCTTCAAGTACATCTTTCTTTGTCTCTGTCAAGCTTTCAGTGTGGATAGTTATGTCACTAGAAAGAAGATCAACTGCCCCCTCTGTGGGATCTTTAACTTCTTCTGAAGTTGAAAGGGTTGGATTCTTAATGCCCGGGCATGAAATATCATCGTCTATGTTCAGTCCAAGGCACACTGCATTTTCCTCGACCGACGGTTCTCCTGTACTAGCTACATAGTCAATTTCAGATTCTTTAGTAGAGTATGGATCCACATTTGGCTTCTCTTCCACGGTTTTACTAATGGTAGCAGTGCGAGCTGCCATGGAAGCAGACGAAAGCAACAGTTGCAGCCGTTGTTTCCAGATGCATGCTTCAAGAAACAACTCCCACCTTAAGCGGTTCAGGCATAGAAGTTTGTGCACAGAATGCCCATCGTTGATGCAAGTGTTTTTTATGTTTTCCTATTTTGTTAACAAGATATGTGAGTGTTATAGCAATATCGCTCCAAGTATTAATTAGCAAAAATGAAAAGGTGCACCAAAAATGGGGATATTAGGGTGATTAGACAAAGAATCTTGTTCAACTTCAGAACGAGGTTCAGCTCTCATGACTCATAAAAGATATCAAGGGGAAGAGGGAGAAGAGACAAACCTCAAATTCAAATTTTTCCACTGCCAACATCTTCTCAATGTCAATAAATTCTTTGATTGAGCTACTATTGTTCAGAGTTAAGCCGGGAAATTTAGTCTGAATTCTCTCTAAACATCGAGAAACCTCCTTGAACAACGACATTGCTTTAGTGTAGACCTTCATAAACAGGTAACGAAAAGAACAAATCAGTTCATTTTGAAAGAAAATGCTTGTTTTTCACAGCCACCAGAGCGTGATAAGAAAGGCATACCTCTTTAGTTTCCACCTGCAGCCACTCTCCTGTAATTGGACTATGAAATTCAAGCTTCTGAGGTGGCACGGCAACAGTGTATTTAGCAACAGGGGAGTACCTGAACATTGAAACTGTGCTACCTAACCTGCATTTCATGTACACGTCAAGGAGCATTAGACCCATTTTGAAGTAAAATAAACTAATCACTAAAATAAGGAAGAAGAAAATCTAATGAAAAGAGAGATAGCTGATATCTTGCTTTTCAAGAATTGAAAATAGCTGATCTGCCTTAGACTAATCCAAGAATAATACTCACTAACTTACATGAGCCTGCAGCCTAGATTCAATATAGCATTTTTTTTACAAATGAAGAAGAAGCTACATTTAAAAATGTAACAAACAAGAGCTACGTACCCAAAAAAGTAGAGGAAATCTCTGTGGAGAGAATGTCCACAGTTGGATATCCTGTTAACTGAAAAATGGTTTGAAAAGTTGAGTTCCAAGAATTTTCCAAATGACAATCCCCTAGCAGCGCTGGATATTGAAACTCGTTTTGTGGTGTTCTTATTTCCTTCCTTTTCCGGCTTGCATTTACCGCAGCGACTCCACATCCAAAGCTTTCCTTCAGGCAAACATTTATCGGGAACTTGCTTATTAACCCTTATGGTGAGTTGCTTGTTGTGATGTGCATAATAGTAGAAATGAGCTGTAGGTGGTTCACCACATGCCTTGCATCGTACACTCTGCATGAAAAATATATTCAGGTAACCCTCACATGACTTTACAGCCTTTACTCGACCAAGAAAACAGAACTCCAATGAAAGAACATAGATGATATGGAAGTTCCAAGAAAACAAACCTGATTAAGTACATTATCACGCAAGAACTTGCCAAGAGGAACGTCAAAATTCCTATAGAACTTGATATGAGAAAAATGATTTTGTTCACAAATAGTCCCGCTCGATGCATTTCGACTAGACATCATGACCAGAATGCTCTCTGAATCCAACACGGAACTGATGTCATCCTTTCTTCCATTGCAGTCATCACTATCATCACTACCAGTTCTTTGTGAATCTAAGCTGGGCTCGGTGCTCGATGACGTGGATTGGATGTTATCCGCATCAATTAATTTCTCGTCATTTAAATGGCCATTTGATTCTGCACCAGAATGCTTCGCTGCTTCAGTAGGAACTGAAACCGGAATTTCAGACTGAGCATCTGGATCTGTCCCGGATAAGTAAGATTGCATGTACTGGTCAGCAGGAGCAACAAGGGCCCCCAAGACATTCCGAACAACTGCTTTGTGCTCTGAATGTGAGCTTGACTTGTTAGAATCATCTTTATACAATCCATTGGCTAAATCTCTGCCATTTGATGGAGCAACTATGGAAGCAGGCACATCCGTTTGAGATCCATCCTGGAGAAGACTACCAACAATGGGAGTATCATTCCCATTTGATAAAGTAGGTTCAGAAGAAACCACGTTATTATGATCAGAGTTTGAACAGTTAGTCCCAGAAGACGAGTTTTGATGGATGGAAAAGACACTAGATACGACAGCATGTCCTTCATGAAAGCCATTGGATAGAGGAAGACTGGTTCTCTCTGCTGATGATGCAGCCTCGATATCCTCATTACAAGAGCCTTTTGAAATCATATCAGAGGGCTCATTTATTATTTTGGCTCCTCCTCCATCAGAGATAATGGTAGAGAACATTACCTCCTGATCCATGAGAAAGGATGTTTCACGGATAAAATGGTATGCCATTACCACAGCACATTGTACAACACACTTGATCTTCTTCAACTCCTGATTGTGAGATCCTTTCAGCAAAATCTGCACATCGAAATAACATCTCATTACAAATTGAATCTCTACACTGGAAATTACCAATATGTTGAATATATAACAAGGGAGGGAACGAAATATAGGCAAGTTGTTATATGCAAAATTATGACTATAGTTTTTTTTGGTAGAAAAAAATTATGAGTATAGTAGGCCTTGAAGAAAGCAGATAGAAAAGATTAGTAGTGCAAGACATTAAACTTTTCCTTGTATACGAAAAGACAAGCTATACTGACCGTGCAACCCAAACGTGTAGGGCTTCCCTCCAAAAACATAAGGGTCTTTTGAGGCTTCTTGCCACCTTCTTCAACTTGAGCATGCTCCTCAACAAACTTTTCAAAATACACCAAATCACATTTTTTAAGATTTTGACTTGGCATGCTATCAGCAGACCAAATAGGTGAACCCGTACAGCGAGCAATTCTTTCCAAGCGATGAAGCTTCATTTCAGCAACTAGTGTCACTCCCATATTACGTACCGCCTCCAACACATCACGGGGAGCTTTCTTCTCCATGAGAACCACATTCGGGCAGCATGCTTCCAGTTGCTCAAGAAGGGATCGCACATCATCTGGTATATTATCCTTTTTTTGCATATTATCCTTATCCTATTTATCATAAGATTACTAAATAAACAATTATTTCATTACGAACAATCAAAATGAAAATGTGAGCTAAACTTACTTGGACGATCATTGAATTGAAAGATGACAAACCACTAGAATGACCTAGTGATCCCTGAATCAGCATTAGCTTGGGTTTGGTATACTTTGTTGGCATGTGTTTGTGAGCAACATACTTCTTGAAGACCAAGCCTTTAACTAGTTGACTGTAAAAACAAATATTAAGCAAGTCAAGTTTATCAACTCTAACAGAAGGGGCTCTAACATAAGCTTTTTCAGTTTGGTATTTAATTGTTTGGAGTACAAAATTATCTAATATTGGTAATAAGTATCTTGTCCAAAAAAAATAGATCTTATTTGATTGCCTTATAAGCAACTTACACCTTACATCAAATTAAGATGCATGTCTTGCACATTAATAATTTTAATGGTAAACAAGCATTACATCAAATTAAATACAGTGTATTGATTCTCATTAGGTTATCTCATGACATAGAAAAGAGAAGACAACTCCACTTCATAAAAACTAAAGGGATATCTTTTCAAGCATATACCTAGTAAACAAAAGAAAATTTTTTGGTTAAACACACCTTTCACTGCGAGATCCTGTTGGGACACATTTTATCTTCACATAACCAGCTGGATCCATTGTTTTTCCCTTGGTAGTATCAGGTTTAACAAATAAAGCAGCTTCCCATGCCAAAGAGGAAACAATATCCACCCAACTCTCAGATTCTTTCTCGAAATCAGCAATACCAACTGTCTTAAGCAATTGGCTCACGAGGGTTCTGAACTTCCCAGTCATCACCTCTTCCATGGCCTTGTCTTTTTTCTCTTTGATACGGTTGTTATCCTCCTCGGTGTCATTCAAATCAGCTTTAACAAAATTTTCACCATTCCCGCATTCTTCATCTTCGTCATCATCATCACATATTGCCTCGCTGTTGTCTTCAGCCGGTGGAGGAATCCAAATGTCACAGCCTGGATCGTCAAACATATAAGGCTCTCCTGCCTCTCCATCAGAACATCCACTAGTACTATACTCAGGATTGCCATACAGCTCAGTGCTTGATTTCTGTGTAAGATAATTTTGGCCACTAGTTGACTGACAGTCAAATTGATTATCCCTAACAGACCACAATGAGACAGAAAGTGAATAACAAAAGCAAAGAACTCTAACTTGACAGCTATATTTCCGTATCAATTATGATTAGCTGAACAAAGTACACACCTGCCATCGGAGTTGAGATCCACAGGCAAATCACCTGAAAATGCAGGAAACAACGAGAGACCGCCAAAAGACAGAATTTTATTTTTGGGTAAATATCAAATGATTCAAATATTAAGAGCAATAGATCGAAATAGATCACATAAGAAGATCAACCGGATACTTACTGCAAGAAGAACCAAAACTCTCACTGACTGTCAATGAAGCAATTGGAATGTTACCCACAGGAGGCTCCAAGAGACTTGAAACATCTTCATTTTCATGTTGTATTTTGACTTCTATGGGTTTCTGAGACCCGTCGAGTTTCACTCCAGCGGCTTCAGCAGGATTACACTCTTCGGGTTTCATCTGATCATTTGCGTTTTTGCAATGATGACACATCTATGCATCGGTATCCCGATAAATCTGGTAACAATTGACAGGCTGATTTTAATCAGCCATATATAAACATAAGACCAAGGAAGCAAGCAGCATAATCAATCACACAAACTATTAACCTGGATATGGAAAGTATATATCCTCGCAATCTTATAAGATTATATCAATCCAGAAAATACACTTTATTGATGGGTTAACTCAATCATATACTTTAGAGCCTTAATAACTTCTATCCAAATAATCATCAAAACCCTTCTAAAAACCGGACAATCCGAAGAAAGACCAACATACGTACCCTTTCAGAAACAAATAGATTGGTTTTCAGATCATGATCCGTTCAAAATTAAGAGACAACGTGCTGACCAGGAAGGCAACCATGAACAAGGAACAACGACAAAAAATGATTAAAAATAAATAAATAAAATAAAGGAAGAAACAAGAAATTTTCAAACCCAGCATACCAGATACACAAATACCCACATATAAAAATACGAAGTATAACAATAGGTTAATCTAAGGATAGACAGACGCAAGGCGCTCAACAACCATAGGATATTATGAACGACAATTCTAGATTTTGAGAGGAGAACATCAATTAGAAAAAAGGTTTCCACAAAGGTAGAAATCGGTCGATCTGATACTACTAGATCACAAATCTCCAAGTAGATTCAATCGTTTCCTGATTCATCACATCATTACTAGCTAGTAGAGAAGTTGGCAATAATCCAGCTAGGTCTAATCAACATTCAAACCCACGAAAAGAAATCAACAACAATAAGAACCCAACAAAATGTCTCAATCAAAGGTGACTAGAACCAAAAAAAAAAAAAAAACGTGATGCATCTTACCGTAATGACATAGAGATTTGAGCAGCTGAGCAAAGGTTGATAGAGGTATAAATATGAACCTGTAAGAAATCCAATTCCCAGTAGAGCTAGTGAAATGAAGGATTGAAAGGGGTGAGGAGGAAGCAAAAGGGGATTAGAAATGTTGAAGGGTTTGGAATTTGAGGTGAAAGAAAGAGAAAAGTAGTTCGTTCGTGGTAGAACTTGGAAGGAAGAAAGCGTATTCGGTGTGAGTGGTGGGGGCCACCGCCGTGTCTTCTGGTCGTCGCGCGTATGTGAGTTGGAAGCAAGTCTCCGATTTTGCTTTTCCGATTTTCAAACTTATTGAAAAAATCGTTATTGTAAGGCTAGAATAAGAAATGTCGGTTTCGGCCTTGGTTCCGACACTGTACTGTACGAAGTATTTGGGGGTAGTGTCGTAATTGAAGGGAAAAGACGGGGTCATTTTGGATTAGTTGTGGATTTCGTCGGTTGTTGGTGACGGAATACGATGTTTAGTTGGAGTAGATAATACGTAGCAAAATTAGGCATAATACACACTTTTTTGTATTTTACATTGTTACATCTTGGTTATGATCTTCTGTATCCTCTTGATATATATTTTTGTATCTCTATTACGTGATTGGTGAAATTTATATTTATTTTATTTTATAAAATAATAAAATTTTTATTTTTATTTATTTAGTCTCAACCAATCACAGATTAACAATATATGTACCACTAATACAGGGGGATCCCATCTAGATACACCTCGGCTTTCATTATTCGATTGACCACTTCAACTTCGTTCGATCAGGTTAATGTCAATATTTGTCTTATGATTCGAGAAGAACGTGAACGCTTCACTAATTAGTAATTACTAAATATGTTTTGGTAAGTTCCTTGCAGCTTCGTTAAATACTTTAAATATGTAGTAGTGGTTTACTGGCATGCCAGTTTTTAAATTTTCCATTTTTAGAATTATTTTATAATATTGTTATATATTTTTTATGAGAATTTTAATATTGTTAGGTTGTTGACAGTTGGAGATTAGTTGCAGTGATAATACAGCTAAAACAAAAGTTAATCATCGACAGATTCAGTACCATATTATAATAGTTTTTATAAAAGTTGAATAGTATTAGCATATTTTTGGTAAAAGTAGTAAGGGAGTTTTTTTTTAACACTATAAGGGGAGCGATTAGGGTGGATTCCACCCTATAATATCTTTTCAGATTAGATCGTCTATCATCGGAGTAAACGAATTTGATGTCAGAGGACAGTCGCGTTCCAGCTCAAAAAACATGTCTGTAACACCGTTGACTTCTCTGAACACATGAAAAATTCTAATCTGAAAGAAGCTCACTAAAATATTAGTAATATCTGATAAAATGAGGTCAAGATCCTAAGAGTTCCAGATTTGCTTAACCCAACATAAAGGCAATATCCTTCAATTTCAAGGGAATACAACATCATGATTTCGAAGGATAAAGTCATAGGCTGCGTCACCTAATTCTTTTTTGGAACCATCGAAATTGAATTTAACAAATTCTTTTTCTAGCTTGACCCCATGGATATATTTTTTTTTGTTTTCCTCTTGTTCTTATTTATGTTACCTTTGCGTTGATTTATTCATTTTCTTTAATTTTATTACGGACAATTAAATCAATATTTTGAGGTTTTTTATTATTAAAGATTCTTTGGTTTCTTGTAGGCCATACATTCCACCAAACTAACATCAGATAGATAAGATCGGAATCAGATAAATTAACCTTAAGCCAATTGAACTTCACGGAAATTTTAGAGTTCAAATTGTTAGCTAAACTAATAGCCACCTTGACCCTAGTAATTGTGATGATTTCAACAAGAAATTGGAACTTAAGGAAAAGATGTTCTATTGATTCATACGGGTGATTACAGTGACTGCAATTCATATGAACTAGTATTTTTTGTTTTTCTAGTTTTTCTTTTGTCGAAAGTCCATAATAGAAAGTTTTCATAAGAAGTTCTTTACCTTACACATTATATTCAAATCTCAAATCCACTCATTCAAATTTATAGTTAGACCTATATTCGTGTAGATAAGATTCGTTGTTGATTTTGTAGAATAACTCCCATTATCCGATGGAACCCAGTAAAGACAGTCCTGGATAAAGGATTTAGGGAGTTGATAAGATTTGATTGTTAAAATTATTTACAAAGGTAAAACAGGGCCTAACACCAAGTCAATCTTCTAGAGATCCCAACTATTCTCTTCTATACAACAATTTACTAATTCCTCCTCGTTAATTAATTCAGTATTCTTGCATATCTTAATTATAGGTTCATTCGTAATCCAACGATCATTCCAAAATTTAATAATATTTCCATCTCTAACATTCCAACGGAAACCTAATCCAAACTCTATTCTCAACTTCATAAGTTTCTTCCATTGTCAGGAAGGATTCTCTGTAATTTTATATTTTCAAAGTAATGTTCCTTTTAAGATACTTTTCATTCACAATTCTTACCCATATATTACATACATTATTTTCCATAATAGTTTCATTTGGAGAACTTTATTTATCTCATCTGCCTTCCTAATACCCACACCGGCGAACTTCCTAGGTTTACAAATCTTATCCCAACTAATAAGCGGATGGAAACTAGGTCCCTTATTCCAGAAGAAATTTCTATTAATTTGGTATAATTTCTTATGAATACTAGTAGAAAGCATAAAGCTTTGCATAATGAAGTTTGATTTTGCATTTAGATTAGCTTTAATTAACATAGTTGTTCCCTCTTGGGAAAGAGTGGAAGTCTTCCATTTAGTTAGTTGTTGTTTAGATTTAGTAATGACCTCTTCAAAAACGCCTTTATTAACTTTTTCGTTGATTATAGGACATCCAAGATACTTCTCCAGGAAGTTAGAACCGGAGATATCCAAAATAAATTGAATTTGTCGTTTAATTAAATTCTCAACATAATTAGATGTTTGAAACGCCGATTTTTGAAGATTAAAGAAATGAGGCAATGTCCATTCAAGATTTCTAATATTCTAGCACTAGCTCCCACAAAAGCTTTTTCAAAAACGATAATATCATCAATAAAGGCTAAAAAGGGAATAATCGTTCATTGTTTAGAAATAGGAAAGCCAATGTTTTTATTATTATAATTACTTTCCTTTTGAATATATCGAGCAAGGACCTCAACTTCTAAATTAAAAAGCATAAGAGAGATGGGGTCACTTGACGATGGCCTATTAGGGAAAATCAAGTCTGAAGGTTTATCATTAATAAGAATGGAGTATCAGACAAAGGAGATACATTCCATAATCCAATTAATGAATTTTTATTAAATACAAATTTTCCGATGACGAAACATATAAAAGGCCATTCAACCAGATCATATGCTTTTTTTATATCCAACTTGATCGCCATATATCCTTCTTTACCTTTCTTTGTCCTAAATCCATGAAAATTTTCATGGACAATTAGGATGTTGTCATGGATTGCTCTTTTTTAAATGAATGCACTTTGCAGTGGATGAATTAGTTTAGGTAATATAGTTTTGAGTCTAGAAGCCAATATTTTTTCTATGATTTTATAAGTTTTAGAACAAAGACTTATAAGTCTGAGAATGTTTGTTGAGACTGTGTTATTATTTTTTGAAATAAGGGTAATAAAACTAAGGGGCCCTTTTGTCCTATCTCATCAAATAACCCGCGTAATCAAAAATAAAAAGAAGATTATTGTGTTCAATAGGTGGTAGTACATAAATAATTATAGGGTTAATATAATTTTGATCTTGAGTGTGCCCATAGTTTTAAAATAATAGGCCAGAATAAACTTGTACGACTTATATAATGAGATACCCCATAAAATTATGGGTATAAATAACAATGTTAGTTCAGATACATGGGTACATTCGGTTCATTTTATGAATGGACGGGTTTGAGTTATTATCTTACTATACAAGCTAATCTAGTTTGACCTGAATATATAATATTTTTTAATAAAATCTAATTTTTCTAAGGCTAAGTTTTTTCTTCACCCATTTGAGTTGTCAATTTGGAAATTTGTCCAATTTTTTATCTTTTGATTTTTACCACTTAATTAAAACAATTCTAGGAAGAGCTCGAACGACTTGCAACAAAGGGGTACCTATACCCAAAACCGACATAGGTGGGTAGGTAGAGAACACCTAGGACACGAGACAACTCTCTTCAAGGAACTCGACAAAATAGTATCGTAACGGGAGAGGGGACGACTGGTTACCAAAAACTCAGGTCTCCACAAAGTCGTAAGACCATGTATGGAGCTAGGCTGACACTTGTCCAATTTTGAAAGGTCAAGAAATCAATATACGAAAAGTTTGGGGTTAAATTTCCAATATAATAAATTCAGGTGTTTATCTACCAAACTTTTTCATTCTTTGAAGCTAAATACATAACTTAGTTGCATAACAATGTTGAACCGTTATAATTCCTCTCCTATGAATACTATCACTTTATTTCCTAATAGTTTGTATTTACTTTCATATGCTAGATAAGAAAGAGCATTGCTAAAGCCTTAATATGTTTCGGGTATTGAAATTGTTTATAACAAAACTAGGATAATTAGATTGTAACTTTTGCATTGAATATTTCAAAGTAGTGCGTGATGTTTTATTTTTTTATGTACAAATTCTTAACAATCTAAGTAAAAATAAAAAGCAATTACATATAGGTCAGTCCATCAGCCTAGTCGTATTTTTTTAATAATGAAAAGCGGTTATGTTGTAACACTAAATTCGGGATTATCAAAAAAAAATCAGCCTAGCCACATTTAATTAAATACAGGCATGAATTTTTATAAAACTCGTTTAAAACGGACCATCCGGTCTAGCTCACCCTATTCCGACCCACATGATTTTGTACTAGTCTAAATGAGACATCTATATATTATTGTCAATGAATTCGGCTAACAAAGTTGAAGTCATGTGTGTGGATGTGGCCTAATTATTCCTTGTTACAATTTTGTGAATCTAATAGTCAAAAGTCTTGAAAGAAAATATAAATTAAACGGCTTATTCCATGATATCTACATTTTCTTTTATTTATTTATTGATTTATCCATATATAGTGATGTTGATATACGCATTTAGTGTGGTGGAACCCTACTTGAGATTTGGGATTCAACCAAGCATTTAATCGTCAAGTTGATAATTGCCCACTTTGAAAATACAAAAAAAAAAAAATTATTTTTATTTTGTGTAACAGGGGTAATTCATGGGAGGTAGATTGCTTACATTTTAGTTTGTCTATAAGATTAAAATCATTATTCTTGAATGGAATACGAGTCTACTGTTTAATAGGCGGTAAAGGAAACTTGCCCCTAAGGTGATAGATGAAACTTGCCCCGATTTCTTTTTAAGCAAGAAATCAAATTTATTTAGCCTAAGACAATTTTTCTTGACACATTTAACTTTACTTTTTATTCATCGTAAAGAGGACTAATTATCATCAAGCGGGGAATAACTCAACCATTAATATCATGGTTGATCCATATAGTAGCACCCTCGGTAGGGTCAAGTAATACATGAATATCAGTCGGAAAACTAAAAGAAACAGAAACAAGGTAATTCGATCCGCGACATTATTCGCCTCAACAAAGACATGTTAGAACTAGCAAGCAGATAACTCCGAGCAATTGTCTAAGATAGGAGGGTGATTATTAACTGCAAATTTGTTTTCAATTCCACAAATTTATATCTACATTCTCATGCAAGCATTAATCCATGCAACACTCCCTATAGTTCATCTATAGGGACCATACATATATCAATAATGACAACAAAACCGCGTTGCCACTCGCTACGTTATTCCCGATGACTCTCGTAACAGTAGCATAGCCATCTTCTCTCACCACTCCATCCATATTGATTTTTACCGTGCTTTCTTCTAGTCTTGTCCAAGTCACTCCTCTCTAGCTTTTCTCCGGGTGTGCATGGCTATTATTGAGGTTAATACATGCCTTCACGTGTTCCATGGTTGTATGTATAACAAATGAGTGTCTTTGACTCGTGAATTTCTCGTTCCTAAAGATCTCGACATTTCTCTACTTCCAAATTCACCATCGGCTAACTGGAAACAAATCTCTTCATTGACAATTATATATTATTAAAAGAGTGATTAAGATATATTACCTCTTACATAAGTGTTACCTAAAGTTGAAGCTTAGAGTAAAAAGCTAGAGTTTTTTTTTAACATGAAATCAATCAACTCATCGTATTAGTTGTGTACAAAAATTTATCCAACTTTTATAGCAACAAATATAATACTATCGAATTTTAGAGTTTTTGGGTGAATTTTATAGACAACTTTTAAAAATGCAAAAGGATGTCAAATTATTATATATAAAAACTGATTTTTTTTCATATCGATTAAACCTACATTATATATATATAAATTTACAAAAAGATGTTGCACGGTTTTTGTAGCAACATATATTATGTTATCGAATTTATAATTTTTAGACAATTTTTGGATTATAGCCTTGAAACAAAATATGAGAAAAGAATAATTTCTAAAAACAAACGTGAACTTAATCTCTTCATCGTATCATTTAAAAATGTTTCACAATATTTGGAGCAAATGATATGATTTTATCAAGTTTTAGAGTTTATTGGCGATTTTTGTGGACTTATATAAGCCTTCAAAATATTTTGAAAAATGTCAAATTCTAAAAAAAATGAATTTTTCCCACAAACTCGATCTATCCATCATATAATTTGTGTGAAATATTCACTAATTTTGGAGAAACGGATATGACGTTATCGAATTTTAGAGTTTTTGGGCAAATTTTGCGAAATATGTCTCATAAAAAATAAAAACAAAAGTCAAATTCTTTATAAAAAAAAATCTTTCACATGAAATCAATATAATCATTATATAACTTGTGAACAAATATTTCACAAATTTTAGATTTATGGATACAATCTCATTCGAATTTTAGGGGTTTTTTTTCGTTAAATAAAAAAAATTAGAAAATTAGAAAAAAATTTTAAAAACATATTAAGTTTTCACATAAATTCAATATATACATGATATCAATTGTGTAAAAAAATTTCATTATATTGGAGCAACGGATATGACGAATTTTAGGACAACATTTGTGAACTATAGTCTATAACACACACACCCCAAAAAAAACTAGATCTATGCATCATAGAACTTGTGTAAAAACATTACGTTATTGGAATTTTTGGTGCAATGAATATTACGTTATTGCTATTTTTTGGTGCAACGGATATTACATTGTCGAAATTTAATTTTTTTCGATAAATTTTGCAATTCACCATTTTTATTCCTTTATTTCCCTTAATCCTACCTACCTCTCCGACAAGATAAGGTTAGTTGAAAGATAGAATTTGTTTCTTTTATCATTTTATAATATTTTTTGAGATAATAGGATCGATTAGTCTCTAGTCCTAGGAGAATTATGTCAGATTTCATCCCTATAAATAATGCGTTTAAGCAATGGTCTTTTCTATTATATAAGTTTATTTTTTTTTACTCGTTGTTCAAAATTTCATGGTTGAAATGTATATACAAAGGCCAAAAAATAAACTACACATTCGAAAAACTGAACTACAAGTTCATAAAAAAAATGAAGTACATGTTCACAAAAAAGAACTACACGTTAACGTACCAACAAAAAATTAATGTTAAAAAAAATTAAAGTATGTGTACGCATAATGAACTACACGTTCACAAAAATGAACTTAACCTTCACAAAAAATTGATTATATGTTCACGAAATGAACTATAGACATGTACAATGAGCCAAATAATAAATAAAAAAATTAAACTACGTGTTCACAAAAAATGAATTAGCTAATATTATTGTTGTTGTGTATTGTTTACTAAAATTTCATTGAGACATTTCATCAAACATATAATGTGCATAACTTAACTTTAAAAGTAACATATTCATATGCACTCTTATGGAATTGTTAGAAGAAAGATAACTGATAAAAGGGGCAAGAAATTCATTGCTGATGGAATTAAGAAGAGAAACACGATAAAACTTTGAGCAAAGAAAATGAATTGGATGTGATTGAGCATGGTAAAATTGAACTATTATGAAAAAAATAAACTCCATGTTCACAAAATATGAACAATATGTTTAAAAAAAATGAACCACAAAAAAACTAGTAGTCATTGTAAAAATATCCACACCCCTTCTTTTAATCTCAATTGTCCAATTATTTTAATCTTGTCGTTTTCATCACTTCTCACTTCTTTCTAAAGGAGTTCTACTCACCCGAACAAACCCATATATATATATATATATATATATATATATATATATATATATATAAACGAGTTTATATGCGCAGGAAAATTCAGGTTTCGAGATATTTTGAAAGTGTCGTCCACAAATATAGGCAGAAGCAAAGCATAAATACTCTTGTTATTTTGTTATTTATATGGTTAAAAACTTATAATCTCACACAAGCAGGCTGCAACCATAACAAGCTCACATAAACTGTACATTAAAGTAGACACATTTAAATTTTCCATTCACCAATGACAAGAAATTTTTGATAATTACCTTATCTTGAGTGGACTACAAATCTTTATGCTTGCGCTCGCAACAACTCATTAACATGCCTAACAAAGGAAGGACATTTGCAAATTCTTGAGCTCTGCTGTCACTGCCCTCCCAGATCTCGGAGCTACCCATGGGAGAGTACTTGAACACTGCAGACATAGATCCACACCCAATGAAGAGCAACAAGTCCTTGTGAGGTGAGTGGCCGCAGACCGACGGGAAGTCGAACGGGGAAGGCTCTAAGAAGTGAAGCTCCAAGAATCTCCCAAAAGGGAGACCTAAGGCCTCTTCAGAGATCAAAACCCGCTTTGGAGAGTTCGAGTTTTGGTTGTCGAGTTCACATTTACCACAGAGGCTCCACAACCAAACCCTTTGATCATATGCTCTAGCCAAGTACTTGTCGTTTTGGACTCTCACTGCAAGCTGCTGCTTCTTGTATGCATAATAGTAGATATGTGCTTCAACATTCTCTCTGCATGTCTTGCATTTCAGATTCTGCATGTACAATGCAAATTAATAATTAATAATATTTATTAAGTGGGCGATAATCTCAAATTCGATCAATACATAAAGATCAATGGGTTCAACCCTAAATCTAATGGGTAATAGAAGGAAATCAGTCGCACGAGAACACAAATTAACTTATGTAAGTATTATTTTCATTTCATAAGCTACGTGAAAGGAGATTATAGCTTATGGTAGCTTATGGCATGATATATTATAAATATAACCTTAAAAGTATTCATATTAGATATAAATTTACAGTAATTTTATTCGAATATCCACTATAATAAGTTTTTTTTTTCCCTCAAACATCAATCAATCTTATAAAAAAAAAATTTCGTTAAATCAACTACCTGTTTCAGCTACTAATAAGCTTACCGAACGGACTCATAATAGATTCAGATTCTTAAGTTATTATCTCCGACGCTTCAGTTACGGTCATATATAATATTCTCACAACATGAAAAATCAAAGAACCTGATTGAGTAGACTGTCCCGGATGTACTTCCCAAGCGTGAAGTTGGTATGAAAAC
Source organism: Fagopyrum tataricum (assembly GCA_002319775.1). Taxonomy (NCBI): domain Eukaryota; kingdom Viridiplantae; phylum Streptophyta; class Magnoliopsida; order Caryophyllales; family Polygonaceae; genus Fagopyrum; species Fagopyrum tataricum. Next base: position 14,016,526 of record CM008285.1, read on the forward strand.
AACTTCCATGATCACAGACAATCCCTCTAGAGGTATTTAGGATAGTCATCAAAACACCTTTCCTCGCATCTCTCGAGCTTGCGGAAACTGTACTACAAGATGCATCTGAAGCCTGAGATTCTTCACTACAAACAAGTTGTTCATCTCCGCGGCTGACAGAGGCAGATTGCGAGTCTATATATACGGACTCTCCAACATAACTCGAAAACATTGCATTGAGAGCCATACGAAAGCTTGCTTCCCGTATGAGATGATACGCCTTAAACACCGCAGTACGTACAACACGCTTTATCTTCTTCAGTTCTTCAGAGTGCGATCCCATAAGCAAAATCTAGTTCCATATCAAACAGCTAGCCAAAATGAGAATATTGTCAACATTCAAAGATTTGACAATCATATCAAAACATATTAAAGCTCACCGTACAACCCAAACGAGTAGGACAGCCTTCAATGAACAATAAGGTCTTGAATGACTTCCTTGTGTGAGTATGCTCTTCTAGAATCTTCTGAAATACAACGCGATTGCACTGTCCGACAATACTAGTATCTACAGATGAGATAGTCGAGGCAGTACAACGAGCTACTCTTTCAAGTCGATGTAGCTTCATGTTGGATACAATCGTCAGACCACTGCGAAGGATCAACTCTACTAGATCACGAGATACTGTCTTCTCCACTAATATGACATGTGCGAGAGAATTCTTTAAGCACTGGGCAAGAGTCATCAGTTGCTGCTCTTCGTAATGCTGATTTCAAAAATGGAGTGACTACAAAATTAGTTATAGTTTGACATGAATGGACATACATGTATACTAACGTCCCGTTTGATATATAAATATTAATATATTTTAAATTTTAATGCTCCAAAAACTTGTGGTATTACATATTTTATACCGTACTTTTCATTTCTCTTCTATTATTTCTCTCTGCAACTGTTTCTATGGTGAATACCAATCTCTTACCGATATTTTGATATCATTATAGATACCGATATTTGAATTGATATATTGATATGTATATGGATACCAAACGGGCCATGATTCATCTTACCCGCAATATAGTGCCAAATGAAATCAAGCCACTTGATGATTGCCCAAGCGAGCCTCGAACGAGCAACAGCCTCGGCTTCTTGAACTCGGTTATCATATGCTTGTGCACCGCGTGTTTCTTGAAGACCATTCCTTGGACAAGGTGACTGCACAGTTCTAAAATGTATCAAAAAGTGTTTGTGATCAAATAACTAAGGTCTTGGTATCCATATCTTAACATATTGATATCTCGATATACTCATTAAAACATAAAAAATGTTAATACATGTTCTTGTTAATATTATTTTCTAGTTATTGTTAACACCCATTTTAAGGTATAGATAATTGTTGTGATCTTTCAACGAGTTACTTCAGAAATATAGAGAAGAAGAGAAGACAAAACGTTTTGTGGTTTTGCTGCACAAACCTTGCAGCTAGGGTTTTCAATATACTTTGGTGGATAATGAATACAACCCTACACCTATCTATTTATAACCATAAATAGATAGAATCCTCCGCGGGGCTAAGCCCCCGCACCCCTTGTCGCCCCGGGCCCATTAATCCATGGGCCCAAAATATGTTTCCCTTGGCCCATTGTATCAGTATACCTAGATTTATTGTCTTATTATAACAATCTCCACCTAGACAACATAATCTAATACAAAAATTTGGAAACACATATACAACTCCAAGATCTTGTCGCCGGATCCTCCTTGTTTCTCTTGACAGGGGGCTTTCTCACTCATCTAACAACGAGTGACATGAACCAAATCCAAGCAATGCTTGAATTTGTCTGCGGTAACCGGTTTGGTCATCATATCAGCTGCATTCTGAGAAGTGTGTACCTTCTCCAAGATGATCTCACCAGAAGCTACTAGCTCTCTAATCTTGTGAAATTTCACATCAATATGTTTAGTCCGAGCATGGTACACCTGATTCTTAGCTAGATATATAGCACTCTGACTATCACAATGTACCTCAACTCCACCTTGCTCAACACTCAGTTCCTCCACAATTCCTCTAATCCACAGAGCCTCCTTAGCTGCCTCTGCTAAAGCCATGTACTCTGCCTCAGTTGTAGACAAGGCTACTACAGACTGCAAAACTGATCTCCAACATATAGGCCCCCCAGCAAGAGTAAAGACATACCCTGTAGTGGACCTCCGGTTGTCAAGATCACCGGCATAGTCTGAATCAACATACCCTACAACTGAAGGATCTCCTTCCTGGCCACCAAACATAATTCCACGGTCAGCAGTACCCCTCAAATACCTGAGTATCCACTTGACGGCCGTCCAGTGTTCTCTCCCAGGATTAGACATATACTTGCTCACTTGGCTAATAGCTTGGGCCAAATCAGGTCTTGTACACACCATAGCATACATCAAGCAACCAACTGCACTTGCATAAGGAACTTTGGACATATCTTTGATTTCTCCATCAGACTTCGGACACTGAGTTGAGGAGAGCTTGAAGTGATTCGCTAGAGGAGTGCTGACAGATTTGGAGTTGGCCATATCGAATCTATCAAGCACTTTCTCAATGTAAGTCTTTTGAGATAACCATAACCTCCCAGAACTTCTCTCCCTGCGAATCTCCATACCAAGGATCTTATTTGCAACACCAAGATTCTTCATGTCAAATTCCTTGCTCAACAAGGTTTTCAACTCAACAACATCATCAATATTCTTTCCAGCAATCAGCATGTCATCAACATATAATAGCAAGTATAAGGGTGATCCATCATCCAAATATTTCACATAAACACAACAATCATACTCACATCTCCGGTAGCCTATCCGAAGCATGTAAGAGTCAAACTTCTTGTACCATTGCCTAGGAGCCTGCTTCAGACCATACAATGACTTTGTCAACTTGCATACAAGTTTCTCCTCTTCTGGCTGGACAAAACCCTCTGGTTGCTCCATGTAGATCTCCTCCTCCAAATCACCATGAAGGAAAGCTGTTTTCACATCCATCTGCTCCAGATGCAAATCCCAGCTAGCTACCAATGCCAACACCAATCTGATAGACGTGTGTCGGACCACAGGAGAAAAAATTTCGTCATAATCAATCCCCTTCTTCTGTGAGTAACCCTTTGCTACTAGTCGTGCCTTGTACCTTATGCCTTCTTTCTCTGAGATGCCTTGTTTCTTCTTGAACACCCATTTGCATCCTATTGCCCTCTTACCTGCTGGAAGAGGAACCAACTCCCACGTCCTGTTCTTATGGAGAGATTCCATCTCCTCAGTCATAGCACCTACCCATCCTTCTTTCTCCTGACTATGAGTAGCCTCTCGAAAGTTGGATGGATCATCTGTGCCAATGACTAGAGCATAATTAACCATCTCCTCAAAACCATATCTTATAGGGGCCCTTGTGATGCGTCTGCTTCTGCCAGAAACAAGACTCTCAACCTGTTGTTGATCTACATCATGCTCACCACCTGTTGGTGTAGGTGTGCTAGAATCTGAAAGCTCCACCTCCACTGCTGATCTGGATTCAGTCTCTGTAACTGCAGGTTTCCCAACTTCCTTAGCATGTAGAAGCATTGCCTGCTCATCAAATACAGCATCTCGACTGATCATCCGTTTCTTTGCAACAGGATCCCAAAACTTGAAACCCTTCACACCTTTCTCATAACCCAGAAAAATGCACTTCTTAGACTTTGCATCCAGCTTTGTTCGCTCATCACCTGGAATCAACACATATGCTGGACTGCCAAAAATCTTCAAATTTGATAAGTCTAAATCAGAACCAGTCCATACCTCCTCTGAAACCTTCCCGTCAAGAGAAGTCCGGGGTGATCTATTTATCAAATAGACCGCCATGCTCACTGCCTCTGCCCAGAATTGCTTTGGAAGCCCTGCATTCAATCTAAGACACCGCGCTTTTTCTGCAATGGACCGATTCATCCTCTCAGAAACACCATTCTGTTGTGGTGTCTTCCGCACTGTATAATGTCTCTGAATGCCATGCTCACCACAAAAACTTTGAAACTGAGAATCCGTGTACTCTGTCCCATTATCAGATCTCAAATACTTCACTTTCCTCCCTGTCTGATTTTCCACTTCCGCCTTCCATAGCTTGAACTTGCTGAAGACTTCAGATTTATACTTTAGAAAATACACCCAGACCTTCCTTGAATAATCATCAATGAAAATGACATAATACCTAGATCCTCCTAGGGACGACACCTGAGTTGGTCCCCACACATCAGAATGCACATAATCAAGAATTTCACCTGTGTTGTGCTGACCTGTCTTAAAAGACACCTTGGATTGTTTTCCCATCACGCAAAACTTGCAAAAGTCGATCTTACAACTCTTCACACCATCCAGGAGACCTCGCTTGTGAAGCTCAATCATCCCCCTTTCGCCAATGTGACCCAGGCGCATATGCCACAGAGTTGTGTAATCTGTCTCAGAAGCCACGGCTGCAACTCCACCTACAACGGTACTCCCTACCAACCGGTAGATATTACCCGATGTAATCTGCCCCTTCATAACTGTCATTGCCCCCTTGCTCACCTTTACACATTCCTTTTCTGTTTTAAAACAGAACCCTTTTACATGTAAAGTCCCCAAGGAAATCAGATTTTTCTTTAGAGTTGGAATGTGACGCACGTCAATCAATGTTCGAATCACACCATCGTGCATCCTCACCTTTATTTGCCCAATGCCAACAACATCACAAGCCTTGTTGTCTCCTAATCGGACGGAGCCAAAAGTTCCAGACTTGTACGTCTCAAACCAATCTCTATTCGGAGTCATGTGAAACGAACATCCCGTATCCATGATCCATACATCTGAGTAGTTGCCTGACGTCACAGAGAGCATATCAGAATCTGCACCATCTGAGTCATCTTTCTGCACCACGTTTGCTGATCTTGAAGATTCCTCTGACTTCTTATCTTCGTACTTCTTCTTCCTGGCAGGACAATCACGTTTGAAGTGACCCTCCTCCTTGCAGAAGTAACAAGTTACTGGCTTTTTACCCTTGGATTTAGACCTGGATTGCTTGTTGCTTCCTTCTTGCTTCTCTTTCGTCCTCCCTCTATCCTGGTTGCTTCTAACATACAACCCTTCGCTTTGAGAACTCTCACTGGTATGTTGTCGTCGTTCGGCTTGTGAAAGCAACGTTGTTGACACCGTATCAAGACTTATCTCGTCTTTCCCACACGTCAACGTCATCACCAGATTCTCATATGAAGAGGGTAAAGAACATAGCAAGATCATAGCTTTATCTTCATCTCCAAGTTTTACATCCACCCGAGCCAAATCCCCAATAATTTGAGTGAAAATATTCACGTGTTTTACTAAGTCAGAACCTTCCACCATTTTCAACCCATACAATTTTTGTTTGAGATACAATTTGCTAGACAAAGATTTTGACATATACCGTTTCTCCAATTGAGTCCAAATTTCTTGACAAGATTTGAAATCAATAACGTGGTATATTACCTCGTCTGCCAAACAGAGCCGAATGACCGACGCTGCCTTCTCTTGCATCTCCTCCCATTCGTCGTCTTTCAACGACTCCGGTTTTGTCTCCTTCAGCGCCTTCAACATCCCCTGCTGCGTTAGCAGATCCTTAACTCGTCGCTACCAAAGACCGAAGTTTCCAGTTCCGTTGAATCGCGGAACCTCAAATTTTGCAACGGAACTCATCGACAACCTTGCTCTTGATACCAATTGTTGTGATCTTTCAACGAGTTACTTCAGAAATATAGAGAAGAAGAGAAGACAAAACGTTTTGTGGTTTTGCTGCACAAACCTTGCAGCTAGGGTTTTCAATATACTTTGGTGGATAATGAATACAACCCTACACCTATCTATTTATAACCATAAATAGATAGAATCCTCCGCGGGGCTAAGCCCCCGCACCCCTTGTCGCCCCGGGCCCATTAATCCATGGGCCCAAAATATGTTTCCCTTGGCCCATTGTATCAGTATACCTAGATTTATTGTCTTATTATAACAATAATTTATTGAATAAATAAGTTATGTTTTTGTTTCCTTAAAAATTTTTTTTTTGGTGGTAGGAGGGTATAATCCAGAACAGTCTAAAATATAGGGCACTATCCAAAAAAAAAGAAAATTTTGAGCGATCATTCTCAAAAAAGTCAAAACATATAGAGACATCATCCAAAAATTTTCTTAATAACATTTTTCTCCCTTTTTATAGACCTTGAAAACTAGTACTATTACATATATTATATTTTCAAAGACTCTCCCATTACCCGAACTCTTTTATCTGGAGGAAAACCTTCAAAAAAATTTCTCTCTTTTCATGACGAAACTAATATACTATAACCTATCGAAACATAGATATTAATCTCATACTCGTATCTTGACACTTATATCAATACATCCCGAGTATGATCTTGACACTTATATCGATAACGATATCTGATGTACAAATATCCCTATATGAAAATACTAAACAAGCCCAAATATTGTTCAATCAAGAAATTGACCTTACCTTTGGCTCCGAGAACCGGATGCAACACATGTAATCTTCACATATTTATTCAAGTTCCGAGCATTCTCCTCGAGTTCATCCGGTCTAACGAAAGAAGCAGCTTTCCATGCCAAAGAAGTAACAATGTCCACCCAGCTCTCACCATCTGCTTCCAAGTTACTAATATCAAAGAATCTAAGCAGTTGAGCAACATAAGGCTTAAACTCTTCATTCAGCAAATTTTCCAACACTTGACTATTTTCCTCGAATTTGTAACTCTTGAATGTATTCATACTATATGTATCTTCCTCTTCAGATTGAATCAGACTGTACATGTCATCATCAAAGTTTTGGATATTGTCGAAATGACACGACATTTCACTCTCTTCACCGGAGGAGATACTGCTGGTTTCAAGATATTCATCTGCGGGTTCATCACTATCACTTGTAACAGTCATCTTCATTCCCTCAAATGGAAGTTCATATTTCTCATCATTCTCCATTCTATTCTGAAAAACAAAAGTAATCATGAATCAATACAAGAGTACTCTAACTTTACAATGAAAACAAAAGTCAAATCTCAAGGGGGATAAATTAAAGAAATAGATCAGTGTGAAAAAAGACATACCTATAGAACTCGAAGCAAGTCAAGCTTTGAAATATGGAAGATCTGGTTAGAGGAAAGCCTTGAATAAAGAATGGAACCCAAGCTTTGAAAAAGAGAGCATAAGGATGATGATGCAAGAAACGAATTGATCAAGATAGGAGAAAAAATAAACACAATTTTCAGCTGGATCTCATTTCTTCCTGCACAAGCAAATGTGATATTCTTGTGCTTAAAAAAATTGAATTAGACTTTTCACGGCAATTAAAAGGTCAACCTTTATTTGCCCTTTGATCAAGATCTATATGGGGCACACATAATGCTTCCCTTAATCAATTGAAATTTACAGAAAAGAATGACTCGGTCTGAAAAGAAATACAATATCAAAGGAATAATACATACCAGACTTGTTTCCTCACGGCCAATAAACTATGAGATTAGGAAGCCCACTTTTATATATATAAATACGGGGAAAATAGATTGCACAAACTTAAATCTGTTTTCATACCTGGTTTTTGGGATTACCTCTATCGGTTGTATCATCCGGATTTACAGTAGTGAGGTTATCCGTCTTGTTGTAAATGTTTTTTACATCTAGTTATAAAAGCGGAAGCTTTACTCTTAAATTGGGGTGTATAAAGTTATTGCATTGCAAATCAAAATATCGAGATCGAGGATAACAATTTAGGTATTATCAAAACTATCTAAGTTTGTTTTTTGGATTTGCCTGTGGGAGGTGAGATGATTTTATTCGATTTTAGGTAGACTGAATCTTTATTTTTTTTACAAAGTTCATATCAAACATGTTTTTAGAAAAATTAATAGAATTGTTGACCGGTTGATCCATTTGGGGATCTCGATCAACACTAATTTTTGTGATGATTCAGTTTCGAATTTCATATTCTCGTCCAAGGAACTAACTATAAAGAATTAACCAGTAGCCTAATATATGAGAAAGAGAAACTTGAATAGAAACAATTAATAGAGATCCAAGAGTGTTAATACACGAACCATACACACATACATACCAAACCGTACACTCATTTAATTTGTAATTTATAATAACAAAGAAAGAAGGTAGACCAATTGATCAACCGAAGAAGCTGGGGTCGTAGCCATTGCTAGAGGTAGCAAGGATGTAATAAGCTACAATATGACCAATAGAGCCCCAAGCAAGTACATCAACGATGTTGAACCCGACCGGATCATTCGACTTGAGAAGACTAACATACTCCTTGGCACGTGTGTCGCCTGCATCGAAATGGGTCAACCCGTTTTGCTCCGGGAGCCCTTGTTTGGCCACGTTCTCCCTTTGGAAGTTGAAGAAGACGAACCTCCCTAGGAACAATGACAGCCCTGTGCTCAAGCTGATCACGATCGAAGGGCTTAGCTCAGCTTTTACCACTCCAACTTTCCTTCGGTTTCCGATGAGTGACACGCGGGACGGTGGACCGGCGCTGAGCCCACGAACTGTGGTTGCTGGACGTAGACCCTGGAAGCTTGGAGTTGCAGTGAAGGTGCTGCTTGCCATTTTTTTTGTTTAGGGTTGTTCGGTTAAGCAACTAGCTTGTGTTAGCTTATGTTGGATGTGTGATTTTAGTTCGAATTTTCTAGTTGTGTGGAAGGGAAGTGGAGGGGAAATATTTTGATTGCTGACGTGTCTGCTTGTCGTTGGCTAGTTTGGGATTAGGGATATTTGGATGGATCATGTATGCTCTATCCACTTCACTTCCTTTGGTTTGTGAGGCTGCAGGAATTTCATTTTTATTGAGGAAGTTCTTAACCTTTTTTTTTTTTTTAATCATGTAATAAGAATTTTTTTTGGGTATCTGACATAGAAACTACGGTCCTTCTTATTAATCTAGTTTTAAATAATTAATTAGAATAATTAATTTTGAATTAGTGGTATAAATAGATAGTATATTGACGGGCTTCATATCTACAAATTAAATTTTAATTAAATAAACTAATTCATTCATAAATAAACTAATTAACCTAATTGCAAGATCAGCTTAAGAGGTGAGTTAAGTTGAGACGCCGCCGGAGAAGCTTTCCGATGGATCGACTATCTGCGGTGGATCTAGACGATGGTTGAAGACAGCGGAGAAGAAGCACGAGAATCCCGATGTTGGTTGTAAGTCATGACGGAGAAGCATTTCTATTGTGTTTTGTGGTGTCTACTTGGATTTATTTCGTATTTCATGCGTTCGATGTCATAAATGAGCAAAGAAGGATGAAAGAATGCAAAAATACGACTTTCCATCCTCCATGAGGTAAAAAATATTATAAGAGACATCTATATTGAATGAGGATCGAAGTTCCGAGGTAGATTCATGTTGAAGAATGAAGAATTGATGAGTCATGTGAAGATCATTGATGTTGGATGTCATTTTATGACGAATCCTGAGAGATTTCCAAAATAGACCATCTCCCCTTTGGAATTGGACAATTTTATCAACTTCAAAGTTATAGATATTCGAAAGAGCTTCGAAAGTAGTACTCATGGGTCTCGTGGTTTCAATCAAAGCAGCGGGAAAATCAGTTTTATTGGGCTGACATAAAGTTGTCAAGAGCAAATACGGGTTATGTGCAAAGCCAAATACGGATTGTGTGTTAATGGTATACGACCAGCAGACCGTATAATATTTACACATAGACCGTATTTCCTCTCAAGACCGTATTTCTCTATAGAAAGCGCCAAAATCATATTTTCTCACATTTTACCCTAGCCTCTCTTATTTGTACGGACCGGACTTTTTTCGTCCGCTCTAGGGTTTTATTCAAACACTATAAATAGACCCTTCTAAGGTAGATTAGAATTATTTCACATAGAACATACAATCAGGTCAGGATTTTCAAGAGCCGCAACCTCAGTCTGCGGTAGAGTTTCCAGGGTTCCTAGAGTTCCAAGGCCGTGGCGCCATAAAGTTAGATTTTGCATTTCCCTTGTAAATGCGTTTCACCTTTGATATTTATGAAAAACTCCTTTTTTTTATTATGTCTGGCTGATTCTTCTCGATTTAATGATTGAATGATCTCTATAATGGTTTGATTTATTATTGCATATATTTTTGTGAAATGAGATTGCGATATTGCTTCTTTAATTTTCAAGAGCTTAATTTCCACCTTTTAATTACCTTCGTATTTTCAAAGTGGCGTTTTTAATTGGTTTAGACAAAACAAAATGGAGAACCAAACAGATGTTTTTATTGGATGATTTGAAAAGAGCTTGATTTAAAGGATGATATCTACTTTATGCTTCGAGGATTCCTAACTAGAAAGTTCCGGTCTTTGTACTTTTTGAATTGAAGGACTTATAGTGAAGGTTTTTCTTGGTCTTTTTTGGATTTTTAAATGTGCATGGGTTTTCCTATACTCATCGAAATGCTGAATGATAGCTACGTGAGTTGGAAAACACGGTCTTGGTTTGTCTGTGCCCAAGACTATTTTAGGTGGTTACTTGCAATGTTTTTATATCAATGTTCATGAATCTCATATATACAATATTATTTTAGTTCATTATGGTGGGATTCCTGTTTCCTTAGATCACCTTCCTCCTAATTCTTGTTACTACAAATCATTGCTTTCTAAAGACAATTATCCTTTTTCCTAGGGAATGTAACATTGATGTTTTAATCATGTACTACATTGACAACGATCGTGTATTTACGAAAACTTATTACATGTGATTTTTATATGTAATTATATCATTTAACATCTACTGATAAGACTAATCAAAGACCCGCAAAATCTCCCAACAACAACAACAAGTCCGGTCGTTATTTCGATCACTATACCAAGCACGCATAACGGGATAAATCACTAAAGTCATGGTTTGGTCTTTGATCGGGTCCAGTTAATTTCATTTCGGCGTATTTTTTTGGTTATTTTCTAATGTTTGTGGGAAGGGGGCGTAGGGTCAAAAATTTTGCTATAAGTACAACATCTTTCAAAACATCATTGAATTCTTATCTTTACATCTTATTAGAATAAACTAGATTTAGAAAACAGCTTTCCTTTTGGTTCTTAAAAAAGAATATTGAATTTCCATTTCTTCTAAGGTTTGAATAAATTTTCTGGATTTTATTTGTCATTTATTTTCTAGTTTTTATTTTAGTTATTTACCTCTTTCTTTCTTGTTGATAGAACTTGAAAATATAAAGAATATTTATTTCCTATCATTCTTCATATGAGTCACTAAGACACTTTTGGATATTGGAGTTAAAGCCTCGACTCCCCATGGTTGATATGTTATGCTTAGAGCTTATTCATGATTATTGGAATTAAATACTTGTTTTGAGTCTTTTTCTATGGATTTTAAACCTAGGATATTAGCACATATTTTTGGTTTTTTATTTATGTTGAGATTTGCTTGATTATTACTCTTTCTAGATGTTTAATGTTTGGTTGGTGCTTTCAATTGTTAAGTTCTTATCAGGTCTCAACCGAGAGGAAAAAAACCTAGATAATATTGTATTGTCGGAGAATTAAAAATGCAATTAGGAGTTTGTCTATATGCAAGAGCAAGGTTTGAACACTTAATGCATGTGTTGAATTTCATCTATGAATGTTTCATTGTGTATTTATGCTTAATGTGACATCAAAATGCGTTTTAAGATATTTGATAAAACATTTAGTGCTTATGTTCATTTTGATTTGCATCAACCATGAAAAAGTATGTGTTGATTGAAGTGAATTTTCTACGTCCTCACAAAGTGTTTGGAATTCTTTGACGAAACCACCTAAAATAGCATGTTTAATGTCATGTATGATTGAATTGGTGTTTTGAGCTAGAAAATCACCATGTATTGACAAGCTTAGAATTATATCCTCTATTTATATTTTCTCCTCACTTCACTTGATTACCATATTAATTGATGAATTTTGAATCTTTTTACCTTTTGAATTAGACAAATTAGGTTAAAAAATATCAATTGAATAACGTAATTCCTTGTGAACATAACACTTGAATGTTTTCATATACCACAATACAAATATCGTACACTTGCGTTTTTACATTTTCTATTTGACAACGCAAGCATCACATTCCAAGTGCAATCGTTTCTTCCTTTCCATATCTAAAAACATCTGAAACAAAACAACTCAAATTAAAAATTTCTTAATTTACTGTTTTTTTATACAAAACTAATTTAAAACTTTTCTCGCAAGACACAACAAAGAAACTCACACAAAATTGTTTAACATAATAATTTAATAATTTAATATGTTTTCTCTTCACATGCATGTCCCTTTATTATTCTTTCTTATTTTTTTGGAAGGGAATTCACAAAATTTCATTCATAATCCAAAACACAAAGTTCAATGTTTAAGGGGAATGTTATGTTTAAGTGAAAGAGCTCTATACATGAATCATGAGGAGCAATTTTAGTTAACGAAAAGATTTATGGTGAAAAATCACAAATTGTATTGATGCATTAAACCTTATTTATAAGGATTACAATGAGACACATAAGAAAGATATAATTATATAGGATCATAATACACCTATTATAGTCCTAAAGAGAATTCCATATTATTTATGCATTGATATTATATCTTAACAACAACTCATGGCCAACTCATTTACCTTTATTAAGACGTCTTTTTGAGAACGGGTATTGTTATTAGAAAACCAAACTTGATTTATTCCATTAAAAATACATGTATAAGATTATTCATTTTAAGTCAATTTTTTTAAATTATAAAGGCTTTAAATTTAGTGAGAATAATGGGTCACACTAGTGCACTCCTTTTATATAGTGTACTAAGTGTATAGACTGAATTTTATTAAATTAATTATTCCATTAAAAATACATTTACCTTTATTAAGACAATATAGTATTTTTCATTAAATTAATTAATAAAAAATATAAAAATTTATATTTATTGACCCACTTATTACGAATTTTCTGAAATTTAAAAAACAGAATTACTAATAGTGTTTTTGGTTCAATTATACATTTTAGTATTTAAATTTTGAGATATCTATTTGTTTTTCTTGAATTCCGACTATTACTCAAATTTATTTACTATATTCTTATAACCGTGAACATATTACCAATATCAAACTTTATTAAGATAGACTTTTTAAACAAAAATAAATAATATTATTTATTTTTTTAAAATATTTTTTTACAATTTGAGACTTGATATCATAAATGTGAATTGTTGCATATAATATTGAAACTAGTGTAATATCCGTGCCTTGCACGGGATTTTCTATAAAAAGTTCGATACAACAATTATAATTATAAATAAAAAAATTATATTGTATAGTATTTTTAATTTTCATAAACATATTTTATTTTTGTGTGAAGAAAAATATTTAAACAATAAAATAATTTGATTTTAAATTCTTTTTTTCTTTTGTAAATAATTGAAAAAAGTATACTTTATTATATATATATATATATATATATATATATATATGGTTAATATAGTAATATAGTTATTTGTGCAATATTATTCCGGCGTTCAATTCGATTATAATAATTTCTGAATATAAATCTTGATTTTTAATTACGTAATTAAACAATATTTTTTAATTATTGGGTTTTCAGAATAAATTATAAATTATTGAGATTTTAGAATTTTATTCCAAATTTAAAAATATTTTGGCTGAATATGAGGATTGATAACCGAATTGTAAATATTTTAGGATAAAATATTTAAACCCAAAATAATAAAAATGCTTAGTTAAATAAGTTCACCAAATTTAATTATTTATAAAAAATATCTGGATTTAGTTAGATTGTATGGATTTTTTTGTTAATAATTTTAATTGTAAATTCCTTTTATAAATTACGTAATTTAAAAAAAGACTGAGATTAAATATTGTTGTGACACGTGGCACTTAGTGATTTTCTGGTACGACACGTGGCAAGAATTGCTATTCCTATAATATATATAAGATTATTGGGATTTTAGAATATATTTATTCCAAATTTAAAAACATCTTGGTTGAATATGAGGATTGATAACCGAATTGTAAATATTTTAGGATAAAATATTTAAACCCAAAATAATAAAAATACTTAGTTAAATAAATTTACAAAATTTAATTATTTATAAAAAATATCTGGATTTAGTTAGATTGTACGGATTTTTTTGTTAATAACTTTAATTGTAAATTCCTTTTATAAATTACATAATTTAAAAAAAGACTGAGATTAAATATTGATGTGACATGTGGCACTTAGTGATTTTCTGGTACGACACGTGGCAAGAATTGTTACTCCTATAATATATATAAGATATAAGATTATTGGGATTTTAGAATATATTTATTCCAAATTTAAAAATATTTTGGTTGAATATGAGGATTGATAACGGAATTGTAAATATTTTAGGATAAAATATTTAAATTCAAAATAATAAAAATGTTTAGTTAAATAAATTTACAAAATTTAATTATTTATAAAAAATATCTGGATTTAGTTAGATTGTACGGATTTTTTTGTTAATAACTTTAATTGTAAATTTCTTTTATAAATTACGTAATTTAAAAAAAGACTGAGATTAAATATTGTTGTGACACGTGGCACTTAGTGATTTTCTGATACGACACGTGGCAAGAATTGTTACTCCTATAATATATATATATATATATATATATATATATATATATATATATATATATATATATATATATAAAAAGATTAATTTATTTAAGAATATATTTTAACAAATCGCACGGTAACACTAGTTGATATTTATACTCGTAAAATTATCAGGTATATCATAAAGCAAGCTAGTATGTGTATTCATTTCGAAGACAACAATGGCTTCCTCTTCTTGTTCGATTTCAGTACCCAGGATTTATCCTCCGTCTTCTTATTCTGTCAATTCCCAGAACCCTCATATCCTCAAAACCCTAGCAAATCCCAGAATCATTCCTACATCACCCAAAACCTTTCGAACCAGTTCCATTGCGTATACTTCCCTCCTCTACTCGTGCTCGGCGCTCCGTTCCCATGGCAGGCGTGTCTTCTCCACTCTTCATGACTCTGTCCCCGACTCCTCTGAACAAGTAATTTTTCATTTTCTTATTTTATTTTCCTCAATTTGATTTGCTCTTCGTTCTATGTTTTCGATTTCCAATTTCGGATTACAAGTAGCAAGACAAGGATGGTGCAAAAAACTTGTGCATTTGATTTCTTAAGAAACTCAGCATTTCTACGCAGTTCCTTTGTTAAGTTGTAGCCACCTGATTTATTTGCGTTTCCCAATTAATCTTAGGATTGCACAAGCTACAGTGAAACACAAAAAAGAGAATCCATATTTAGTAAAAGACATTGCTTATGATTGAGTGTATTACACCTAAAGAGAATATGTGCTTAGTGTCCCAGGATTTGTAATGCACTAATGCTAATCAGCATTACAAATCATGGACTGTATCTGATGTGTTTTGGAGAACCTATTGCCCAAATGTGCTGTTTACATTGTTATTCATATTGCACAAAAATTCTGTTCAGCTACATTGACCTGTATAGCTTGTTTCAAAGCTACAATCCTCCCTTGCAAATATCATTACAAAGCCATATATACAGCTACATTGAATTAGTGTATGATCAGAACAATAATCTGGTGGTGAGTTTGGACTTGGAGCAGGGCAGTGAAGGCTGGCTGTTCACCTTAGTTTTAGATTTCATCACTTGAGTGTTCAGGATTGTGGAACACTGACTATACCAATGATAGAACTTGGAACACTTGACCTTGATCATAGACTCTTTTCTCTTTAAGGTGGAAAGAAGATTTGTGTTGTATAGATTTTTCTAGGTAATTGAAACTATGCATTCAATTGGAGTCACCTGATTCAATTTACAGCACAAAGATGGGCTCTTGTTCTCTACACTGTACGTATTGTATCTCATTAGTCTCAGTTTTTCTCTGCAGTCAGTAGTGGAGAAGGAAGATGACGTGCAAAGTATAGAACCCAACGTCGATGAACTCATTAAAGCTTATAAAGAGGCTGTTTTATGTGGAGATGATAAAACAACTTGTTACATTGAGGCAAAGTTATATAAAATGGAAAATGAGAAGAACGAATTGGTTCATAAGCATTTATCTCTACAGCTTGAAATGGCTTCAGGTAAAGAGAGGTATATCCGGCTGCAGGCGGACTTTGATAATTTTAGAAAAAGGATAGAGAAGGAGAAACTAACAACAACAAGTGATGCAAAAGGAGATGTGATCGAGAGCCTTTTGGCTATGGTGAACAGCTTTGAGAGGGCTAAGCAGCAAATCAAAACTGAAACGGACAAGGAAGAGAAGATTGATAAGAGTTACCAGGGTATATACAAGCAGTTTGTGGAAATTATGAGGAGCTTCAAGGTTTCAGCAGTACCGACAGTTGGAAAGCCTTTCGACCCCTCGGTGAGAACATTCACCTTTTTTTTTTTAGAACCCGGTTTCCTACATGCCAATTTGATAGAAATTTTCTGGGTTTAATTTTTTCGGGGTTCAGATACACGAAGCCATTGCTAGAGAGGAGTCTGAGGAATTCAAGGCAGGGATTGTGATTCAAGAAATCCGCCGTGGCTTCCTCCTTGGTAATCGGCTACTACGACCAGCAACTGTTAAAGTTTCATCAGGTCCTGCGAAGAAGGGTGTCCCGAATTCAGCAGAGAGATCTGAGCAAGGCGCTGCTGTTACTGTGGATGAATCTTGAAGTATGCAACTAAAATAGCTCTCCAGCTGAAGTTCTGCCTTGGTGTAGTTGCTTTAGCTTCTTAAGGTCCTTGAAGGGTTGGCTGACGAGTTTCCTTAAACAATCATTGTTCACTGCCGTTAGACTTGTGCAAAAATTCATAATTCATATTATTTGAATCCATGGAGATCTTAGTTTGTTTCGGAAAATATTTTATTGCACCACTGTGGAAAATATTTTATTGCACGACTGTGGTCACTTCAGTTATTTTAGGTTTCAGTTATTTTAGGTTTGTGTTGAGATGTGTGGATTATTGTGTCCCTTGTCGACTATAATAAGTAATTATTTTAGGTTTGTGTTGAGATGTGTGGATTATTGTGTCCCTCGTCGACTATAATAAGTAATGTGAACCTAGCATATAAGCCCAAGATTACTCCTCCTGTCAATTGGTTTAAGTATGGAACTTCAAAGGATTGTCAATTGGTTTAAGTATGGAACCCCGAATGTCAATTGGTTTAAGTATGGAACCTCAAAGGATTGTCAATTGGTTTAAGTATGGAACCCCGAAGATAAATTTAACAATTTGGGTATTTCAAATTTTGCACAAAATTTCTTAAGCTTTGATGAGAGATTTAAGGGCTCGTTTGATACATAAGGAGGTTGAAGGTGGAAACAAATTTCATTCCCATAATATGTGGAAACAAATTTCATTCCCATAATCTATATGAGTTCGAAGAAAAAATCATAATCTTTTCACAACTTTCGTTCTCATAAATCCCATAATTCACCATTGCCGAACAAACCCCTAGATGATTTAGCAGCCACAGGCTATCAAAAACAACGAAAATGACCAACAAAGAAACAATAGTTAACCAAATAGTCAAATACCCACAAACACAAGGCACAAAGGAAGCGTTTGTCCTTCCACAAAATGATAAAAACTCCAATGCTTGAACAAATATAAACATGAATGAGAAATTGCATAAGGCAAACTACTTAGACACCTACAAACTTGACCTAGAACTCTAGAAGCAATCAAGAGAGCATGCAACTCTACTCAAAACAAGCCTTTTGAAGCAAGGCCTTTCAAATGTTTGTGATATCAACCACAAAAATGTCCAAAAACTAGAACGCAACCACCAATATGTCCACGCACCTGAACCAAAGAAACACACCCATTGTCAGAATCCTCGCACCGCTGTCAAATAATCATTTTCCTTCCATTTCCAAATTATGTCCAATAGCAAATTAGAGGTAGATATTGAGTTTAAATCAAAACCCGGTTAATTTTATGTAGCCTCAACTCATAATAAAACATGATCAAGGATAAGCTAGCATACCTGTACAGCCTAACTGCAAGATACAGGATCAGTCACCTTGCCATTGACAAGGAATATGCTTCAACTGCAGGAGCAGCTGTGCATGAACCATCAATCCTATCAAGCAATTTATTGTAAGGATAAGATAAACAAAGATCCAATGGATTTCTCATTCCTTCATTTTCCATGCTCCTTTTGTTACCAACATTTTCTATAGAGCCAACATGTTTGGGACTTTCAGCAGGACTCTTTATACGAATAGTGTTACCAAACAGTTGAATCGTATCCATAGCTGCTTTCGGTACAAAACTTGTAGCCTTGAGTTCACTGGCTTCTGGACTGGAGGATAGAATACTGCTTGAGCTATTCGGCGAGACAATGTCAGACTGGGAGCTACTACCTATATTCAGATCAGTTGACACTGCTTCTGCCTTTTGAACTAGATTGTTGTCAGTGTAAACAGGACACAACTGACGAGTGCCATTGCTGACGATGTTTGCTAAACTAGAATAACAGAAAGCATCTTGCCTGGCTCCCTGCATGCCTGCAGGAAATGTGTTGTAATTCAAATACGACGAGCTGAGATGCCCGAACATTGAACTACTGAACCCCATGGGTGGTAATGGGAGATCTGGTTCCCCATCATTCAAGAAACCACAATTCGGAGAAATCCTGAACTTTTTCGCTGGGGGGAATGCAGTGTCAATAGGTGGCGTTGGCGAAACATATTCCAACTGCCAAGGACTCACTCTCTTTATTTTCTCCAGATTCTCAGGTTCATCCCACGCAACCTACAAAGTTTAGCGGTTTCAAAAGTTGCACACATTTGATGAACCACACCATTCTATCCTAGACTATAAAAGAGGGCATATATGAAGATAATAGAAAGAAGCACGTTTTTTCTACTTTTATTTCCCTCTTTCTCATCCTTTCCCAAAAGGTTTCCTACACTAGATTGATTTAAGCCTATTAAATCAACAGTAAACATAATTCTTAAATCTTCTGCCCTCCATTGAATTGTGGAATACTATCCATTCTATCCTTCCTCTTCTCATCTGTATCTCCCCTCTTCTTCTTTCTCACCACTCACAAAGAAAGTTGGTACAGACCATATGCAAATTAACTTGATTCTAGGTTTCTCGTTCAAGGACCCACATTACATTATTGACCAGGAAGTTCCACAGTCCATTCCTTTTTGAAGAGTTATAGTAATACATAGATCAATAAACAAAAATGAAGCAAACAACCAGATGCTAAAAATCATATAGAACTAAATTGCAGCAGTAGTAATAATTTCTTAACAGCCCCAAATTCATGATAAAGGAATATCAATAGATTAGATATCGGCATTCATGAACATAGGGCATCATTTTATTTTTTTTATGTATGCAATATGAGTTTACTTTGTTACCTTTCTTGCTAAATTATAGAGATAAAATGCTTCAATTTATTTTCTTCTACTGAAAAAATCAAGTTTCTGCCCTTTGTTTTTAATACTACTTTTATGAATCATTAATGAGCAGAAGCATATAATAGTATAATGAGCAGAAGCATATACCTGAAGCATCCTCCATGGAGACCTTTGCCATGGACCATGATCTGGGACGGCGACAGAAGAAACAGTGCCTTGAAGCCAATTCAATCGAGATGAATCCTCGGTCTCCATTGGCATTCTAATCCTCATACCAGCCGTCCAACAAATACACAGAGCCTGCTCCACCTTCTCCGCTGCCACCACAAAATCCTGTGAGCCCGCCTTTGGGTAGTATACCACTTCAAACGGCATATTATTTGCCGCCAGCTCCAATGCCTCCACAACAGACTCCGGTGGAACCTTCCCCTTCGCATTTGTAGGAAACTCAGTCTCTCCCTCCCCTGCAGCCGCCCTCATTATCCCTCCAACAGCACCGGTTCTTTCCTCCATCCTCATCCTCCCCTGCGCAGTCCCGTACTGCTGGACCCACCTCGACAGATCCACGGATGGACCCGACTTATGACCCCTCTTAATCCCGACAAACAGCTTCCCTGTGATCTTATTCTTCATGAAGACAACAGAATCCCCTGACATAAGTTTCTTGCTGTTGACGAACTTACTCCATCCGGTAGTCAAGAGGTGCCTCCTCGGAGTACCGCGGTAAATGTGCCGGAAATTCCAGCTTTCTCCTCGCATGTCAGTGATGGTGACCGTCTGAACAGGTGGATTCGCACCGAAATCGAGAAGCGGGAAGATTGAGTCCGCACAGAACCTCGGCACAGAGAATCCTCCACCGTTGTTCGCATCTGAAGGTGTCAAAACCTTGGAGAAGGAGACTACAACACTCCCCTCCTCCTTCCTCCCGTTTACCACATCGTGGCCAACCTCCGCCATTGGCAGACGAAATCCAGCCACGGACGAAGGCGAAGAAAGAGGTCGCTGTGAAAGATAGTAATCTCCGTTTGATCGGGGATCGAGTCGGATTCTGGAATAAACCTCGTCAGTGTCTGGATCAACAAGGTAAAGCACCTGCAGAACTCGAGAGAGAACGAAAGGCCTTGGGGCAAGATGAGAGAAAGCGGAGATCGCAGGCTGAGGCGAACAGTGTTCCATGTGGCCCTGGGGAAAGTAGTAAACCCTGGAGTTTATCTCCGGGATCCGAACAGAGGTTCCGGCGCATGCCTTCCAGATCGCGGGGTCTACCTGACGGAGATACTGTGGCTGCTGCTTACTGTTGGAATGGTGATGACACTGGGCCGTCATTGTTGGACTCTTCAATTGGAGATTGTAATAGTGCGGAGTGGTGAAGAAGAATTGGAAGAAGTAGCGTTAATGGAGGATTGAAGCTCTAGGGTTTGAGTATCAAAGAAATATGAATTGATGCTTTTGGCTTTCTCCTCTTGTCATCTTGTTGTGGCTGGTGGCAGTGAAACACTGAGAGAGAGAGGCGTGTGATGGAGGTAGTTATCATCAACACAGTCCGTGATACACGGATTATCACATTACCGGTTCTACCCTTCCTCCACCCCCAACTTTACACTATTTTAACAGCAAATTTTATACTGAACTTGTTCGAAAGTCGAGGTGTAAAAGGAGAATTTGTACAGAAGAAAAAAGAGAAAAAAGAAATCATAAAGTGGTTAAGATTTGTAAGGGGCATTGGCGGTCAGGTGTTGAACGCGAAATACTCGGATTTGTTCTGTTACGGAAAAGTCGTGTTATGGACTTATTGTACAACCATAGAGCACAATTATCGTAAGGTTTTGTTTTTGTGTTTTTCTTTTTACATAATTTATGGTGTTGTGTTACTTACTTACTTGTGTAATGAGAATAATGATTATGTTTATTCAACGACATATATATTCGTTCTGTACATATAGAATGATAAATAAATATAAAAAAATAAGTGCTGTTACGAGAAGTTAGACAACATTTTATGTACACAATCGTTGTCTTAGAAGCTATTACCATTGCAAGACTTATGCAAATTTCTTTTTTTACATTAAGGTTCATATTCTATGATATAATATCAAAAACAAACTCATTGTTTGACATAAATTTTATAAAAAAAAGCATATATTATAACTGAAATTGTAACTCTATTTGTTGGTAGGCATAAATTACCGCATCACAGGATTGTGGGAGGGGAAATTGAAGGCTTTGTGGGGAGATGCAGATTTTGTGGTGTTGGACTGAGAACTGAGAAGATTGAGATACTAAGGGCACGTTGGAGAATTTTTAGGGATATAAAAATGTTTTAAAAAATTGAAGAAAAAAGGCAAACAATTAAAAGTATTTTTAAAAAAAGATTTTTTTTGGTTAACAAAAAATGACCCTGTGATTCACCTAGATTCACGGATTGTTAGGTTCGAAATACTTATTGCACTAGAAAATTGACCAAAAAAAATTGTTGGATGGGAATTTAATATTTTATAAAGGTAAAAAGATGTACAATAAGAGTAGAATTATGATTAATATGAATAAACTAAGACGAGAGGTAAACAAATTACTAAGACGTCTAATGTCATCCAACATTAAACCACACAGCGAGAGCATTATTGTACCCATTCGTGGATGGTCCAATGTGAGCTTCGAGTTCATTTGGATCACTGTACACGAGAGGTCCATTGTTATTATTTTTCCTTAGAAGTTTTGATATTTAGTGATAATAACATTAGTAGACATGGGGCACTATGTCTGTATGGACATCATCAATGTCATCAAACGTCCCGTCTTAGTTATTATAAAAGGGCCCGGATCGGAATGAGTCTTGTACTTTTATAGATCGAAGTCCGATTGGGATAAGATAGACCACTGACTATTACGATTGTTAAGAATCGATGAAGAGAAAATTGCAAAATCGCTACAACCTTGTTTCAGGAGTGAAGCGAAAACCGAGAGTAGTGAGCACGATAAGAAGCATAAAATCTTCTGATTTGCAATTTAATTGTGAAAAATCAAATAAGCAAGACTCTAGGAGCAAAGACCAATAAAGTTGGTGTAGTCCTATATTTGAGATATTGATCCATAGTAGAGATAAGAGTTGAGGCTAACATTACTTATATGAAAATAAAGGTTGAGATTTTTTATTAATAATTATGATTATTTCAAATTTTTACAGGACGAGTCTAATGGACGAAAAAGTTAAGGCCTGTATGCCAATATTTTTCCGGGACAAAATTACAACTTTTTGACAGAAAATCGAGGCCCTGTTCCTAATTTCATATCAGAATTTGTTATCACTAATCGCAAAATCGAGGCCCTGTTGCTTCCAACCTAAATTGCTCGAGTGAATCGTGGGTTCCATAATATTACAGACCTCATACGACCAAATTTACACTTGTTTGTATTAACATTTTCAAATACAACAAATTACAAGCTCCAATGCTTTCAAATATAGTAAGAAAAAAAATTGTTTCGATTAAAAAACATTTCCTACTTTCATCACACTATTTATCCAATCGAATTCGAATATTCCTTCAAAATGGTTAAAATATTGTAATAAGTTTTCTTAGGAAGACTAACGAAACAAGGATTATAAATAATATTAATGGAAACTGAAAATTCAATACCAAATTCTTAATGATCATAAAAAAAATGTTCAAATTTATGAATAGTAGATCATGAAAGGGATGAAAAAATCAATAGCAACGTATGCCCAACAATGAACATCAAGCAGGGACAACACAAGTAGAGCACCCCTGCACCGCAGGAACTTCTTGAGAGTGGAAACAGACCAAGGCATAAGCTGCGCACAGGATTAACAGCAGATCGACTGTGAACATTTGAGAGGATGAAGAATCAAAATGACTAAATGAAATCCAGAACTGTGTATTTGATTTTTCGTATACGATTGCAATTAACAATTGACACTATAGGGATATTTACACTAGCTTTACAAAAGATGAAGAGCGAGACAAACCCAGCTAAACTTGTACACTAGTACAGGTAGTACAACGAAAACTCGTATACTGCCACCCTACAGAACAGCTAACGAAGCAATATGGAACCATTGGAACCTGGTGAATAGCGCTCTAAGGGCCAACCCAACCCCCTGCCCCTGTACAATTGGCTCTCAGAATGGGAATACAACAAATAGGGTCAAAATTTATGTGTGCAGACCTCAACCTGTTGAGGAGCTCCTGCCCATGGCCTCATCCATGTCTGCGGGGTTTTACCGTCACCATCAAGTGTCAACACCTGCAAACGAAAATACTATGTATGTTAGTAACAAAAGGCTAACGAAAGAGATGAGGAGATAGAGCTTTGGTCACTACATCAATGATCCTTTCCATGAGAATCCTGTCCAGTCGGCTGCTCCTCAGTCGATAGCCGGTCAATAGGAACGTAGATGTAACCCTTTGGCAAGCGTTGATTCTTCATAGATGCTTGATCAGAAGTCATTATAAGCTCCTTCTCGAACGTTTCTGTATGCTGCAATGTCTTATGACACAAGTGAATATATTAGTATATGACAACCTATTTACATACATGACTGTGTCTGTAGGAATGAACTAACCATTCCAGGTTTCAACTTCTTGCCCCCAGTTTCCTGAATATTACGGCGAGTAAAAGAAGCCCTAAGGGGTAAATGTTTCCCAGAAAAAGACACCCTGTCGGCAGTAGGCTTTGGTATAGGAAGCTGCTGTGATGTTGAACTGTCGTCTGTTCTCTGGTCATTTTCAGCGGATACCAAAATTTTGATGCGGCGTTTTCCAGAAACTGTGCTATCAACTGTAGCATCATCTGATTTTTGTACTGTACTCCATGATCTGGAGCAATCAGTTTGGCCCTTCAAGGAGGTAGTTGCTGATTCAGAACTAGCTTCAGGAGGAAAGTAGGGATTTTGAAATAGTGGTGAGAAGGCCAAGGTATCCTTCTTTGAAGCAAGAAGTTCATGCGAGCAAATAACCAGCTCACGCTGCAATTAAGAACAAAAAAACAGTCCACAAGCATATGTTAACTGAAATCATCGTCATCATTTCAGATCACTATATGATGATACTTCGTACATCATATTCGTTGCATACGTGAGAAGCAAAGCACATTAGACAAATGATAACCAACAAGCAACATGGTACCCTCATGGTTTTACCCTCACCAGCCTACTCAACCAAAAGTCAGCACACCGTATCAACTGCATCACGTTACCCATTGGGGTCAAGATTACTTAAGGACTCATAAAATATTCCAGGTAACTTTACACATGGGCCAGATGGTCACTTCCTACCAAAGATGCTAGCAGATAACCATACTGGAAGGAGGATCAAGACAAATAGATCAGCCTTAACTTCCAGCTCATTCCTCTAGAACCTCCTAACAATAAATGCTTTCACAGATCCATTTACACTCTGCTGACCTATGCTCAAAAGGTGAATAATCCTCTCGAATATAAGACGTCTGACATATTTACATGGCAACTTAAAATCATGCAGAATAATGTCTGTAAACTTATTGTTACAAAAATGAAATTACTTTTGAAATAACTTACCTTCAACTTTTCACGTTTCACAATCCTCTCGCATATAAGACGCAACTTCTCCAATTCAACCTGAGGGAGGTTTAAGTGTAAATCAATAATCAAAAGAAATAACTTTCAAAAATATAATAACAAAAAAATAAATTTTGACTTTCATAAACAACCTTGTGAAATACTCACTCCGTTCCCAAATAATTGTCGTTTTAGCCTTACACTTTTGTTGGAAAATAATTGTCATTTTAGCTATTTTGGTCTTTACCTTACACATTTACCCTTTCAATCATTAGACTTTGTTAGTTGTGATTTTCAATAAAGCAAAAAGTAAAGGAATGATTAGGGATATCATTTTAGCTATTTTGGTCTTTACCTTACACATTTACCCTTTCAATCATTAGACTTTGTTAGTTGTGATTTTCAATAAAGCAAAAAGTAAAGGAATGATTAGGGATATAAGGGTATATTTCATAGTATTCTTAATAAGTGTGCAAAATGCTAAAACGACAATTATTTGTGAACGGAGAGAGTATAAAGCTTCCGCAGGAGTAAGAACCAATAAAAAATGACAGCAGTTAATAAAAGCTTCATAAAAGGTTGAGTGTGGCTAAATATCCAGAGCCTAGACCTGATTATTTCATGAGACATCTCGTAAGTTTGTGACACGATTACAACTATCGAAGTCTCATACGCCACCCATAGCACTGTAGCAAGTACTAGTTTTTCAGACTAAATTGAAATTATTTGTTTTTCTTTCATTTGGCATAAGAGTTACAACCTATGTCAGTTGATTCAGGTTTAAAATAATGGTTTTATGATAATCTAGCACGCATCAATGGTAAATTCGTGTGAGGGGAAGGAAGAACACTAACACTCACGGTCCAAGATCAAAATGAACCATAACTATGCATTTTTCAACTAGAAATCTATTATTTATATTTTAAAACAGAAATCAGGTATTCACATGACTAATCTGGACTGGACCGTAAAAAGTAAAACCCAGGATCATAATGGTCCAGTATATGGCCTAAACAGTTTTATATTATGGTCTACCGGTCCAAATACATACCCCTAATAAGAATATTGTATTATTGTGAATAAAAAAATATAAAAAAAAGCATGTCACATGCAAGCAGTGTAAATAGTTACAAAACAGCTAACTCTTGACATATACAAGAAGGGCTAAATCAGAGAACACTTGTTGTAAAATCCAACTTACCCTAACTTGCTTTAGGCTTTTTAGTTCCTCAGCCCCGTGCTTTTGACCCTCGACCTGTAAATAAGAAATATTTCAAACCCAAAAGAAATATTGCAAGTGATCAGTTGCAATGCATGCTGTTGATAATTAATTATAATTTACCTTTGCACGTTGTTCAATACTGTGTTTATCACAGTAAGCTTTGCGCTGCTGCTTCCCACCAATACTACGAACATTCATGTAGTAACCAGCAGATCTAGCACAAGTGGGATGAAATGTGGTATGGCATGCACCGTAATTGCACTATAGACATTAAAAATATTAGAATACAATGCAAGCAGTCTTTTAAGAACCTGAAAACAGATAAGACATGGTCAAGAACTGCTGACCTTTATGCACACACCAAATCTTTGATGGCAGACAGAACAGGCATTGCTTCCCCTAATGACACTTTCCTGTCAGCCATTAATTCACCAAATTAAATCCATTAGAAAAGTGAAACAAGCATGACATATTTACTTTATGCAAGTACAAGCAATCGGATATATTGCAACGCACCATTCCGCATATAGGATTGACTTGCCCTCTTCTAAAGGATGACTCAAATACCCACTACCAAAAATCCAGAACAAGAATTAACTTTATTAGCAGTTAGAATGCACAATAAAAATTTAAGATAGTTGTAAATGCAGGGAATTCACACCTCAGCACATAAAGCATGCACCCAGTGACCACTACTTGTTTTCCTCAATGCGCCGTTTGCAGTGCCACATAAATTACACTGTGCAATAGGGTTAAGCTTGTCTGAAGAATTTGCTTCTTTGACAATAGAGCCTTTTGATGGGGAATCCTCGCAAAGTTCACAGTACCATGGACCAGTGGATTCCTTCACATTACGGTAGCAAACTAAATGCACTGACACCTGCAGAACATGGCACCATTCAGAAACATGTTTACAGCATTGAGATTTGAGAGGAGCTAAGAAGGGATTCAGCAAACCTTGCAATTGGAACAAATTAAGATCGGGTTCCAAACTGTCTCTGGCCGTCCACATATGTCACAAAATCTTGGATGCTCTTTCAAAACAGGGGCAGATAACTGTAAGATATCCAAATTTTTATCAGACAAGTTCCTAGACACAGCCAAGGATGAAGTTGTCTCTTTGACACGGGGAGTGGATATTGCAGGTGGACCAACACGTCCCCTTGGGGTCTGCACATTCAATTTATCCTGGGCAAGGGAGGGGGGGAAAAAGGGGGAGGGAAAGGGAAGTCCACATCTCACTCAACCATTATAACAGAGAAGAAATCTCAACTAGACTAATATCCGGTACCTGTTGATGAGAAGCTTCATCAATACCATCCTTCCTCAGGGAAGTTCTAGAAGAAGCAGCAGCAGCAGCGGTGGCAGCTGCAAGAATTTCTTGGGCCTCCTTGTATTTTCTCTCCTTCCTTCCCTGTTTCTTTGCCTCTCTGAGATCATGAAGATACTGATGAACAAGCACAGAATCCCATCTTCTCTTTCGAACCATTTCCAGCTCCTGCGGCAGATTTTTGACAATCTTGCAAATTAAATCATCTGCAAAGAAGATCATGCAACCACTGATATACATCACAACACACCATCAACAAAAACAATTAGTACACAGGTAAGGGTTCTGCTGACGGATAACAACTAGCATGCTCAAAAAGCCCACCCAATAATCACTGTCATGCCAAGTTTATAGCAATAACTAACATAAAAGACCAACAATAATAGGTCAAGCGCATACCGCTCAGACGCTTCCTTTTAGCAGCATGACCTAAAAGCCAGTTCTGGAAATATACAAGTTCCCCCTCGAGCTCATCTTCCGGATATAAATCCGAAATTCCCATCTCCTTAGACTTGATCAAGTCATCTAAAATCATTCCCCTGCCTCCATCAACATAGGAACCATCCTGATCATCCCGTTCGGAACAGACTCCATTCGTTGAAGATTGCTTGAAGTGAGAAGAATTTAGTTCCACTGGCCCTACCAAGTCAAAAGCTAAAGATAAGTTCATAAATTCAAAAGTCATTCAAATGTTGATTGATGAACAAGAAATAGATTACCATCATAGTCTTCAAAGGATTTCTTCACAAAACCACTCCGCATTTCCTTAATCCTTTTCTGAACAATAGGGTGGACGTAAGAACCAGATTCTAATCCTATATTCCTGAAAAATTAAAACAGAGGGGGAAGTGTCGGTTTGAGGAGAAACAAGCAAAACACATGAACCCAGAAAAAATAAGAACAAAGTTATTGCCAAATATAAATTGGCCAGGTAAAGATAAATAAAATATCTACAGTACATGGAGGCTTACGTGACTTGGAAGAATACATTGGATGCAGAATGAACGGGAATTCCAACGGCCATATCAACTGAGGCACTAGACCTTGATACATTTTCACTATCTAATTTCACAGATCCATCATCACTATACTTCAGATGACCAGCAGATATACCTGACAGCAAATACGATCAGCAATAGCATTGCACAAAGGTTGAGTATAACAACAAAAGTATGCAAGATATGTGTGTGTAGCACAAATACCATACTTTCAGATATTGGAGAAACATTGTCATCCTTCACAGTCCTGACACTACTAATTGTCCTTTTCCTTGGAGGGACGGATTTCACAGGAACATCAAATGTATCAGATTCTTTAACTGTGACAGGATGCGAACAATCATCACCTTCCTTATCAATCTTGGAAGGAATTGAAATTTTAACAGTCAGTTTCTTCTGAGAGGTTCCAATAAATGCATGATCACCAAGCCACTTGATAATTTTGCAGCATAACTCAGGTGGCAAATGATTATCCTGTTCAAAAATTTGACAGCTAATTGTCAAGCAATATAGATCATATTATACATAATCAATCACTAAATAAACTCAGATTATGAAGTATTTTAAACATTACAGTGATATTTGCAGCCAATGAATCAGCAGGGACACCAATATCTGATCCTAATTCTTTCAGAGAAACTTTCTCACCCTCAATTAACTGCAGAAGCAACATCTGTTATAGAATATATTTGTAAGATGCTTACAATGCAATTACACTGACACAAAGACAAACACCTTCTTCAAAACCAATGAAAGATCCGAGGAATCTGGAGGATTGACTACTTCACTCATGCTCCCATCTTGACTTTCTTTTTCGGTAAACTTGGGCACTTTAGTGTGTCCCACTCCTAATTTAGCATGTAGATTGCCACCCTCCTTGTCCTTTTGCAGCTCAGCATCACTCAACTTGTCAGGGTGATCATCTCGTCTTTCCAAGCAATCAGCAATCTGATCTCTCCTTTTATCACCAGCATCATTCTCAGAGGGGTTATCTAATGGCAGCTGGCAGAGCTCAGAAGGGGGTGAACTAGAGCCCCTACCTGCAATTGATTCCCCCTGAGATTCATCTAAACCATGTGAATGTTTTGAGCAGAAGGCTCGCAATTCGACCTGCAACAAAATTGGATGCATCAAAATTAAGCATATGTTATAGAGATGAGATAGTAAGAAAAAGAATGACCGTAAATAATAAGTATATTTCTATTGCAACAATGATGCTAAACTCAAAACAGCAAAGGCTCACATCATCACATCCAAGTTTCCCCCAAACCTCTAGTCGGTGTCCTGCCTCCCTGGCACAAATTGGATGAAAAGATGCCCTGCAAGCCCCTGGATTAACAATAGGAAGGTTTTAAAAAGAAAAAGGAAAACATCAGCTCCAAGCCAACTGCAAGTTGAGAAAAATACACTTCAACCACAGCTCAAGCAGCCAAAATCCATGGGAAAAAACAAAGAATGATGATCATTGTCCGCAAAAGAGAATATATAATTACAGTATAGTTATGTTATGAAGCATTTAACCTAGAGGACCATATGCATGACAACATTCATTTGTTGGCTAGTAACAAATAATATAATCTTTACTTAAATCCAAGTAGAAGGCCTTCCCTTGGTTTGATGATGCAATCACTTCCATATAATATCATACCACGACTATATTGTTAATAAGAGTATATACTGTCCAGTAACACACATGACTAAGCAGGGGTTTTTACTTGCAAGTCATTATTTATCAACTAGAACACGAGCCCTAGACCATTATTTCGCACAACCATAGCAGAAGATGGATATTGAGTATCAAAAACACCACCTCAAAAAACAAATCCCTGCCCAGCCAAATAAAATATTCGACAGCATGTTATGTAAACTCAGTTCCCAACCAAAGCCTTTCCTATAAAGACACAAGGCATAGGCACCAATATAAATGTGATTTTATTATCATTATCTACCGTGAAAGTCCATTAAAAATGAATAGTCTCCCACTGAGTTCATTATGGCCATTTTTCCATTGTAGAGACCTACAGGTTGTTAACTTAATATCCAGAAGTAATACATAAGTTATCCGTCTACTTGTAATGATATTCAACTGTTTCAGAAATGTATTTCTCCATAAATACCCAGAAGTCCAAATTTTCCAAAAAAAACAGAAAGGAAAAAGCTACATGCAGTTGAAACAAGAAAATATCATCAGGCTAAGAACATACCATTAGTGCATCGGACACAGGTACCCTGCCTGACCTTGCACAAGTTACATATTAGTTTCTTTCGAGTTTCTTGTATTCTATCAACATTTAAAATTGGCTCCATCATCCTCATATCATCTACATAAACCTCAGGCATCCACAAACTGCAAAACAGGTGAGCAAACTCCATAGATAAGCCACTCCCAGACCCAGCACCCTGAATCGGTTTCAAAGCACCGCCAGACTTAGGGCACAGCACACAGGATCCTTTTTCACTAGAAACTCCCCCTGCCTGAGCATCGCTTTTCCACTTACACCAAGAACAGGCCCAAGATTCATCTTCATACCCTTGTATTCCATAGCACTTCTGATGAACACATGTATTACAAGAACTGCAAACGATTAATGGATTTAATTGATCCCCTGTGTCACCCACACTACAAAAATGGCATACTCTTGATATTTCCTTGCAACTTTTAGCAATTACAAGCCTTTGCAGTCCAGCATTCTCCCCTACAAGCTTGCGTTTCTTGGTTGGCCGTTTAGTGGTCAGAAGAATCTTATTTCTAGAGCCTAAGACCCACTCTAAACTACTGAGACAGTCCAATTGTTGGGGTGAAGAAGATTCATGTGCAACTGGGGGCAAAACATCACAGTCTCTGTCATCAATCTCCATGGGTTGTTCCCCAGCTTTATCTACGACAGTTTCTGTGGATTGTTCCTCAGCTTTATCTATGGCAGTCTCCTGATGCATAGATGCCTCATTCACAAAGAATTTCTGCTTCACTACATTGGCTGGAGCATCACTAACATTGATACTATCCAACTGTTTCCTAGCAACATTTCCTATAACTGGAATAAAAAGACACGAATCACTAACTAACAACTCCAACGAAGTAGACCATTTCTGTAACATGTCAATATCTGACATGGTTAGTTCTCTAAAGTATTCCTCATAGTCAACCCATATGCTAGAGTTCTTTGGTCGTTCGACCAAGCCCTGTTTAGAAGACTTGGAATCCGCATGTGACTTCTTGTGCCTTTTTCTACCATCAGACTGCCTTGCCAACAGACCACTGCCCAGCGCACTAGGAAGTGTGGGCACAGTTGTGGTCAAAACCTCCGCGGAATCAAACGGAGAGCGCTCGGACAGCGCCTTCAAAGCCTGAGAATAGAAGTCCGCACCCGAACAAACGGAATCCCCTACCGAATGAGTAATGGTCGCCGAAACCCCAGAGAGCGGGACCAGCTTCTCGTCAGTGCCGCAACCGCTGTCGGCTCCCCTGTCTACCATATTCCGGCGACGCTGACATCGGCCGTTACCGTTCATCAAAACCTCAACCGGGGTTCTCTCCAAGCCCAAGCACCACACCCGCGTCCCATAACTCCTCTTCTTCGCCGAAACCCTAACCCTAATTCACCTCCTCGAACAAAAGATAGGGGCAGAACGCGAACGCGAAGTCGAGGAAGAGGAGGAAGATGGTGTAGGGAAGAGATAGGAATTAGGGCTAGGGTTTTTTTTGTCTGATTCTCGTTGTTTTCCGATCCGTTTTCTATCGCGCAATTTCGTTTTCGATTATCTCAGAGAGAAGGGTAAGAGAGGGAAAGAGAAAAAGAGAGATTCGCGTTTTTCGGAGGCAGACAAAGCGGGGAAAGAGAGAGAGTTTTTCATTTTTCTATACGGAATTGGACTATAGTGCGGTGAGCACACAGGGGTACGGTTGCTTCCTGTACACGTGTCTTCTTATTATAGGCCGACGTTGTTGTCATTTTGGGTGCACGGCCAGCTGTGTTATATTTTTAAAAAGTGAAATTGTATAACAGAGTATTACACAAAATCCCCTCTTACTTCTATCTTTTTCACTTAACCGTTTATTATAAGGAATTTTAATTAACCACCGCATATTAATTTATATTAACAAGTTATAACAACTCTCAAACTATATCACCGGGATCTCAGAATTTATTCAATTTTATTAATTAGAAAAATAAATTTTAAAATTAATATTAAAAATAAATGCACAGGAAAAAAATAGAAAGAATTGAAGTAATAATGCACTTCTTACTACTCCTAACATCTTTAGCAATAGCATTACAAAGTCCATTAATAGTAGATAAATTAGCAAAACTTAACAACACACCCACTAGGGTGAGCTTTAGCCAGACAATGTGCAGCAGTGTTTCCCTGACGTCTAACAAATGATCAAAGACAAACATTAAACCTACGAGACAACAGTTTGAGCTTCCCAAGGATTCCAGCAATCTCTCCTCGATATCGAATATCGCTATTCAGCTTCGAAATCAAACTGGCCGCATCAGTCTCACACACCACTCTCCTCCTTCCCCTATCCCACACAATCTGCAATGATCATAACATAGCCTTTCCCTCCGCCCTCTACACTGCAACATCGTCCCTGATAGATTTTGCCGAAGCCATTAACACTGCTCCCAGATTATTACGAGCAATAACTCCATACATCCCCTCTGATCTTCCAAGATTGAAGCATCATAGTTGAGCTTAATCAACCCATCCATAGGAGGTTTGATTAAAGGTTTAAAGGAATACGGACGTGGGATCCATGAGTCATCCCATACCGAGATTGACTCCCCATTGCCAACAAACCAACAGAGCCCATAAGCAAGTAACTGTCTACCCTTCATAACACTTATCCGCGTATAACTCGGGCGCGAACCCAATTATGCATGCATGAACGAAGAACGTGGAAAATACCTTGCTATAAGAGAATGTGGATCCGTCATCAGCCTCCATCCTTGCTTAGCCAACATCGCAAGATTGAATGCTTTCATATCTCTAAATCCGATCCACCTTTCGTCTTGGAAATGCACATCTTCTTCCGAGCAATCCAATGGATCTTCCTTCTTTCCTCACTTGAACCCCACCAAAATTGATTCTTCAACCTCTCAATATCCTCATAGACACCATCCGGCATCTCAAAGCAAGACATCGTATAGGCCGGAATCGCTTGCACCACAGATCTAAGGAGTACCTCCTTCCCGACTTGACTTAACATAGTTTTCTTCCATCCTCTCAGTTTCTTCCACACTCTCTCCCGGACGTTTGAAAAAATAATCTTCTTTGATCTACAAACCATAGTTGGCAAAACCAAGATACTTCTCATGCTTGTTCACTTCCCGCATTCTTACAAGCTCCTGAATCTCGCATTTATGTTCATTCCCAACGTTCGCACCAAAAGATAGTTCAGATTTTTCAAAGTTTACTTGTTGTCCCGACTCTTCTCCATAAATTAATACGGAGCATATCAATGATTTATTTGCTTTGTTGACAAGTGGCCTTAGCAAAAATCACACTATCATCTGCAAAAAATAAATGTGAAATACGGGGAGCAGAAAGAGAAGTTTTAATACCCGAGATGCGACCACAATTCTCCCTATCCCGGAGAAGCCGTGAGAGACCCTCAAGACAAATTAAAAACAAGAATGGTGAAAGAGGGTCACCCTGTCTAAGTCTCCTCGACGGAAAGAACTTAGAAGTACGAATACCTTCAAAGAGAACCGCAAAGGAAACACTAGTAACACACTTCATAATTAGATCAATCCACTTGTCCCTGAAACCCATACCCCTCATACAAGCACTAAGATAACCCCACTCCACCCTATCATATGCTTTAGACATATCCAACTTCAATGTCATATACCCTTGTTTCCCTTTCCCGAGTTTTCATATAATGAAAAAGTTCAAAAGCCGCCAACACATTATCAGTAATAAGATGTATTGGGACAAAAGCGCTTTGACTACAAGAAATAATCTTATCAAGACAATTCTTAAGCCTATTAGCCAAAAGTTTTGCAAAAATCTTATATAAGACATTACAAAGACTAATAGGCCTCAAATCCTTCATCATCGGGGATTATTGACTTTTGAAATAAGAGAGATATTCGTATGATTGAGCAAAGGGGGAGAGGAGCACCTTCAAAAAGGTTAGTAATGAAACGTGTAATATCATCCCCAAGAAAATCCCAATGTTTTTGAAAAAATAGAGCAGGAAGACCATCAGGTCCCGGAGATTTCATTGGGTGCATATCAACGAGAGCCGCTCTCACCTCTTCACTGGAACATTTCCGAAGAAGTTTATGATTATCCTCCTCTCCAAGTCGACTAAAGCCAATAAGATCAACATTGGGGAACTCAATCACAGATCAATCAAATAAAATAGACTGCAGAACTGAACATATTGTGAAAATATTCCTCATCCACCTTAGACATACCTTCCTCCGATCTCCATATAAGACCAGCGTCATCGATCAGCTTAGAGATCTTGTTTCGTTTCCTCCTCCCACTAGCCTTTCTATGAAAAATATCAGTGTCTTATCTCCCCATTTGAATTCATTAGCCTTCGCACGTTGATACCATAACAGTTCCTCTTTTCTCATTAAATCCCTCTCCCGCACTTCCAAATCTGCTCGGCGTTGGATCTGTGCACCCGTCACGCCACTATTGTGTATCAGTTTCAATTATTCTCTAATCCTCTTCAGTTCCCTTCCAATATCCCCAAAAGTCATTTAAGACCAATCCTTTAAGCCCTGGTAGCATCTCTTCACTTTGCCCGTAATACCCTCAGCAGCACCACTGCTTCCCGGATTTCTCCAAGCATTGAGTACAACCTCTTCATATCCCTCCTCAGTAGCCCAAAGTTCTTCGAACCTAAAAGGTCTTGTCCCACTTCGTTCTCCCATACATCTGTTTGTTCCATTAACACTCAATAAGATAGGCAAATGATCATATGTATTCTTAATCAAATGAATCACTCTACAATACGGGAAGCGATGGAACCAAGCTTCAGACGCAAGAGCATAATCAAGCCTCTCTTGTATCAGATGCACCCTAGCTTGACCATTATCCCAATTGTACCTCACTCCCTCGAACATAATCTCCCTCAACTGATACATCTCCATTCCATCCCTAAACGATTCCATCAAGTTAAAATCCGGAATGGACCCTCCACACTTATCACTGGATGATAATATTTGATAAAAAACACCCATAATGACCCAATGATGTATGCCATCTTCACTTAACCGCTTCACTAACTTTATCGCATGTTTCTTCTCATGTTTTTGAAACCACCCATAGAGCCCTGTAAATATCACATCGTCGACCAAGGCATCGATATGATGTTGTGTGTAGGATTGTAATGTAATGTTAACCTTATTTTTCCACACTAAACAAAGACCACCTGTCGATCCAAGACAATCAACCACAAAGCAACCCTCAAACTGAAGCTTCCACTTAATCGCTTCCATTCTCCTTGAAATACTCTTAGTTTCGCTCAAAAAGAGCAAATCGGGCTCCTCTTCTCTAAATAGCATCGCTAGTTTTGCAACTGTCGGGCCTTTGCCCAGTCCCCGACAGTTGTAGCATAGAGCATTCATTGCTCCCGGACGGGGAGGTTAATCTTCTCCCCTACCGATGAAATATTGCTTTGCGCAACCTTTAATCTCTATTCATACACCAGCCTCTCCCCCTTAGTTAACCCTGTCAGGGGTCTCAACGCCCATGTTTGGGATTTGCTCCGGATCACGAGCACGTCGTTTTCACTTCTTCATTTGATTCACTT
Organism: Fagopyrum tataricum; assembly: GCA_002319775.1. Taxonomy (NCBI): domain Eukaryota; kingdom Viridiplantae; phylum Streptophyta; class Magnoliopsida; order Caryophyllales; family Polygonaceae; genus Fagopyrum; species Fagopyrum tataricum. The sequence goes on from CM008285.1 coordinate 14,052,884, forward strand.
GGGTAACTTGGGTTGTTTGTCTACCAACCTTCTGCAAATTCTCCATCTCTGAGGTTCCCTCCCCAGTGTTATTCCCATTATCTCTATCATCATATACGTGTTCAACTATGCCTTTGGAAGGGATAATATGAACCTGCTGAACATCTTCCGCAATGGCATCTTCTATCTCTCTGGATAACCCTACAGTTTCCTCTTCTTCCACTTCCAACGCCTCTTGCACCCTCTTAAGAACATCAACAACATCGGGCGCAAGAAAACCAAAAGTGTCAAAAGCGAACGGAAGAAACATGTGTTGATTTTCGACACAAGCCCTCTCATGTTTAGCCACCTTAGCAGAATCTGCATTAAGCGCCGTCTTACTAACCACAAAAGGCCCATTGCCTAAACTAACCAGTGGGGAAACCCCTGTCACATCAATACAAGCATGCTTTCCACTTATCCATCCAAACACTAAGACGTCCGCCGACCTCAATGTAGAACTTCCCTCACGTGGATCGGTCAAGAAGGTCACATGTGCCTTCTTCTTAACCGAAACCCCCGCTCTCCTAAACACATCGCATAAAGCATCATGGACAAAATCATGTCTACATTTGAAGCCAGGAAACTCTTTACAATGAACAACATGCTCCCCAAAACATCTAAAGGCTTACGATAGTTAGGCATAGGACAAGTCCCATCAACCGGATAAAGTTGAATCATCAGGCGATACTTAAGGACCGAGCGATACTCAACCGGGGACATACACTGCCCAAGTCCGTTAATGGGAATGGCAAGAAGGAAATCTTGGCTATGCGTTGATTGAAGGCACTTAAAAACCGCTTTATGTCTCGAGGTCAAATTGAAGGCAACTTCCATCTCATGTACAATCTTACTGAAAAGAGCACTCGCCAAAACCTGTTGGGCTTTACGGGGGACGGTGTTCTTGACAGTAAAAATAGAAAGATCGAATTCAGAAATGAAATCCTGAAGAATGCCCAAAGCTCCACAAAACTCAAAGCCTATATCCACAACTCCACTGTCCCGCAAAATGTGGTCCTGAAGGTCCCAAGACTGGGCCCTAGAGGGGTGGTTCAAGAAAGGTAGTGCAAGGCTTATAAGGAGGAGGTTTGTATGGGTGCTTAGCCTCTAACACCCTCAAAGTCTCATCGTTATAAGGAGCAACTCCAGAAGAACACAAAACCTTAACAACGGCTGTAAAATGTCCATTTGAAACCTTTACGTAGGCATTGCTTGATATTAGGGTTCTTGGCTAGATCAATTCCATCACCCGAGTCACAAACCACCCTCACAAAAGGCCTAAGATCAGAATCGTCTAACAACGCCCGCACAAGACTTGAAGCACCCTCAACCTCTCCCCAAGTAGACAAGGCTTGTAAAATCCGTTGATGTTGTATCAACTTTCTACTTCCCGATCTTTTATCTCACCTGTTCATAGGCCTGAACACCTGCAACGTACACCGATGAAGCAAAAACAACATAACCCGAGCAGCTACACACCTTGGCTCAACAACCACCTTCAGAAGAGCGCCCAACAACGCTTGAGAGAAACTAAGACGACAACTATGAGGAATGTTTTTCACCGTGGAAAAAGGAACACGCATAACCCTCCCCAACAGATCTGCATCAAACACCATACCCCCACCATCATCCACAAACCTGATCTCCAACAATCGGCTATGAGATTCCCATAATCGGCCTCGAGATACCCACAATGTATCCACCATCTTCACCAAAAGCAAGAACAGAACCATCAGGGTGACGACATTCACGACTCAGAGCATGAAGAGACATACATCGGTCACACAACCACATCCTGAGAACCGTCAACACCTCCATAAAAGCAACAAAAACATCCAAGTCACACTCAAGAATGCCTCGAACATCATTCTTGCGTTCAACTACACTGAGGTGTTGTCTTTTCAGATGACTAATCAAGCAAGAGAAACCTCTACTTCCCTCCCTACCATCTCCACACCCGTAAAAAGATCTAAGCGGGCAATGAAGGAAGCCATTGCCCTCCGTTGACATTTGAAACCTCCCCTCACCTTCATATAACAATGAAATAATTTATTGGAGCATTGTAACAAACACTTGGCGGACACTACCTCAAATTATAACCATGACATAGTGCCCATTGCGTCCTTCTTCCTCTCGCCTTCTTCCTCCTCCCTATTCTCTCTGTAGCTCCGTTTTCTCTTCCTGTACTCTTTGTTGTCCCATTGGGAACAAGTGAGTTGAAGAAACCAAGTTACACATGTGGGATACTGTGAGTTGATTGGCCTTGCTGCTTGCAGAAAGCTTTCAAGCCTCAATTACAAAAGCTTTTTTGTTTCAATTTCTCTTTTTTTTACTTCTCTTACAGTTCATCCTTGTGCTTCATATCACACTCATACCGGCCACAAATCGATACCCCACTTCTTAGGTTGGTAGCCACTGGTGGCGGCAGAATCCGGTGTACTAACAGAAGCAAGTTCTCAAAAATTAACCAATGTTACCTCGTCAACACCATAAGCCAAATTCGTTCGATGTTTTTCAACAGCGATTTCGAATCCGATTCCAACCTAAACAAACTAAATCCAACCTATGATAACCTAAAAAAAACTAATTTCAATCAAACATAAACAAATTCCGATTCCGATTCTGAAAACCTTACAAACTCGTAAACTTTTACCTCCTCCGCAATGTGTTTCCGCTTGTGGAAGGGTGGTCATTCGTCGCCACCTTGATCCATTGTCGACGGCTTGTAAAAACTCGTAAATGCTTGTCTTCGTCGTTGTCCTCTGCTTACAACTCTCTTTTTTTGGTTTGAAGATGAACTTACGGCTACTTGTTCCGGTTCTGTGATTTGTAGGGTTTAGACTATCACGGATCCGGAAACCGTAACCATGGCGACTACGGATCCGAATTCGTTTCAATATTTTGTAAATCCATCATCGGGTGGTTAGTTACAATTGGCCCCATTTAGCGGAAAGTTTCGGTAATTTACTCATATATGATACACACGATCATACCTTCTTTACATGTTATAATAAGCTATTTATATTTGAAATATAGGATATAACTAATGGATAACTCTTACTAGCAAGGGTGCTCATTTTTCACCATATTGGATAGGGATTGGTTATTCAGGTCCAGACTAGTCAACAAAAAATAAATAAAAGGTCCATAAAGGCATAATTCGATCTAAAAAAATTGGTTCAATCGGCTGAGAACCAGGATATTCGATTTAGGTCCGGTCTAATAGGAAATTTTTGGTCCAGATTCAGTTTTGGACTTGTGAACTACCCTATTTACCAGATGTGTAATAGATTTATAATAATCCCGCACACGATAGGATAATTAGCCGGAACTTGTTGCAATACACTTTGTGGTTCATTCCTTCAAGTTATTCACCCTCCCTATAAATATCTCCATTTTGCAATTCCTATTTCCTAGGGTTGACATATCCGGGTTTATATATACCAAGTTGGATAGGGATTGGTTAGGGATTGGTTATTCATGTCCAGACTAGTCAACAAAAAATAAATAAAAGGTCCCATAAAAGGTCCATAAAGGCATAATTCGATCTAAAAAATTGGTTCAATTGGTTTAGAACCAGGATATTCGATTTAGGTCCGGTCCAATACGGAATTTTTGGTCCAGATTCAGTTTTGGACTTGTGAACTACCCTATTTACCAGATGTGTAATAGATTTATAATAATACCGCACATGATAGGATAATTAGCCGGAACTTGTTGCAATACACTTTGTGGTTCATTCTTTCAAGTTATTCACCCTCCCTATAAATACCTCCATTTTGCAATTCCTATTTCCTAGGGTTGACATATCCGGGTTTATATATACCAAGTTCTTAGATTATAGATTGTTAAATAAAATAAGAGAATCGTATATGCACCTCACCTTGGTAAAGTTAATAGATTTTAATGACATATACAAATCAAAATGTTTATTTAAATATATTTATTAACCCAATACATCCGACAATATGTTATTACCAGTGGTCTTTGATAGTTTTCCTCTACACTTCTTCGTTTGGTGTGATCTACTTGTTTTACTTTGTTTTGGTGTCTAGCGTTTATCTTGCGCTTCTATTTATTGGATATTTTTTTAATTTAGACACTCGTATGTTGAATCATTTTATATTAAATTAAATAAAAATGTTATTTTCCTCTATTAAATTACGCAATGAAATCCTTTAAATTTGAGATAAAAATACTAATTAAATTGGTTAAATTGGCTAATAATACATGTCTCAATAGGTGATTTAATGCAAATCTAATTTTTGAAAACATTCGTATTTAACCGGTTATTATAAACGAAAACGTTATTTGTTCGTGAAGAATGAAAATATATCGTGAATGATAGAAATACTAGAGAGAGAAATCTATAACTCACAAAAGGCAGAAGAGAAGAGGGGAGGAAAGGGCAGCGCCGTTGCCACTTTTTGGAAGCTGATTTTGTGGTGATCAATGGATATTTCCGAATTGTGGGCGATCTTCGGTCCTGGCGTCGCCGGTGCCGTCTTTGGTGCCGGCTGGTGGTTTTGGGTCGACGCCGTCGTTTGTAGTTCTGTTGCAATTTCCTTCGTTCACTATCTCCCAGGTCTCTCTCTTTCTATCCGGTCAGTTTGATTTGATCTCCTTCGGTATCTTCTTATATGCGAGCTGACGATGAATTGAATGCTTTCCCAGGCATATTTGCTTCTCTGGCGGCTTTGATGTTCAATTGCGTCAGGAAAGAGGATATCGATTACTCTCCATACGACGAAGGAGAATGGAGGTTAGTTGATGGATTTGATGATTTAGCATCCTTGTTTGTTCCGTTAAAAGGTTGCGGCTTTCGTTTATGAAAATAAAAGAAGTGTTTGATCCGTGATCCCGTCAAACTGTATTTGTCTTCTATGCTATTCAATGGAGATGAATACTTAGGTTTTCAATTGGAAGTTTGATAAGCGCGATTTTAGCGTCAATTTAACTTTGGATGTCAGGATTATTGCCATTAGGGTTTTGACGGTTCCTGATTTTTGGTTTGGGTGTAGCAAACTTGGAATGAACGGAAGAATTTGTTTCTGGAATGTTTCAGATCCATGTCTCATCTCAATGTTTGGTTTCGATGATATTATTTTCTAGTTGCTGTCCGAACTACTGCAACAGGTTTTTTCGTTCTTGTTCAAATCTTTGTTGCAAAAATTTTCACCAAAAACAAAAACCTGAGTATTTGGTCTTCCTGAGGAACCGATGGGCAATTAAGGCTGCTGACCATCCTTGCTAATCCGGGTAGAGACCTTATGCTGAGATTTATCCTAGTATGTGTCTAAGCGTGAGTTAGATACAGGTGATTGTGATGTCACTGTTGGAGGTTGGACAAATATTAGTTGGAAATGTGGATCAAAATAGAATCCATAGTTGTCGTATTGTTAATCACAATGCCCTAAATTCAGAATGGAATAGTCAATTAAAAAACTGAAAATGTTGCTTATAGTGTTTACTTGTCCAATGTTTATCGAATACAATTACACTACTTAATTATGTGGATTGAATCTATTACAGGTTGAAGCTTTGGCTTTTCCTCGCATATGTTGTATCTTTTGTGTCTCTTGCGGCTTCAGTAGGGCTACTGATTAAAGATGCACTTGAGACATCTGGTCCTTCAGCTTGGACGGGCACTGCAGGTGTCTTGCAATGTGTGTTTGTGTTAATCAGGTTAGTATGTTGCAAATTCATTGTATTTTTACTTGGCCTTCTAGTATGATTTAGGTATTGCCTTGTACTAGCATTGGACACGAACATGTCATACTGAGACAATATTATGTTGATGCATAAATTTCCATTGGATTGATTTTCAAATTTTTGCTATTAAGTAGATTGATCATGCCTTCGGTGTAACCAAAGGTACTCTACTTGTATTGTCTACCATTGCATTTTATCTTATTAGAAGGCCCAACACCCTGAATCCTGCAATTTGGCGTGTAAAGAAGTTGTTTCCCTGATATGGTAGTGTATAGATATTTTGACATGATCCGCACAACTGTTGAATATGTAAAATCCGGCACTTCCTTTTTGACTTCCGTTCGTTTTCCATTCCTGTCACCTCTATTGCCTATACTAGCCTAGGAGGTGTCTGTATTTAGGGTTGTGTTTCACTTGTGCATGTGTTGTGGGCATTTACTTGTCTACAAGAGAGGGTAGTTTTGTATGCAGGGGGAAACATTGAAGGTATGCTCGAAGAGTGAATAATTCTATACAGTAGGTCTTATGATTCATCTTGATTGCTGATCACAGTGATTGGCCCTTGAATAATTTTTATTGGCTGCACATTCCAATTTGTTATTTATCAAGACTAATTTAGCTCACTTATTTTCCCCTTCAGCGGCCTTGTCTATTGGACATCACATTCAGATCAAGGTGGCAATGCATGGTACTGAAGAATGAATGCTGTGTTATATTTTGCCATTTCTCGTGTAATATGTGGATCGAGTTTCAGTTGGAACTTGGTGGGGGAGTATGTCATATGTAATGCTTGTAACATACGATTTGATCAAAGCAATTGGTATTCAATTGTGGCCTCTGATGATCGTCGCTTGAATAATTTGGCTGGACTAGATTTCAATTGTATTTGTCTGCCTCTCAATTAAGGCCTCTGATGTTCTTCTCTAATGAGGATACTGTGAGCACAACATGATATTCTCGTATTCTCCATTTCAATGGTTGAGACGACCTAAACCCTGTAAAATTACAACTACCAACAAAACAAGAATTCCAGAAGGCACATATGGGGAAGGAGCGCAATAAGCAATGAGCAGTCATATACTATTCATAAAGAAAACTCTGATAAGCCAAAACCTTGGCATATTTTTTTAACCTTTCGCTATAAAATTGATCAGAACATCACCAGCTCTCAGTATTCCAGCCATTTCCCACGGGAAAGAATGGCAAAACCCTAAAAAGTGAAAAAATAATCCCCTACAAGAAAGAAATATTACCCAGCCAGAATCTCCTCCTACAGCTAAAAACAAGGTAAACCCTATCCTACCTTTTTTTCTTTTCCTCTTTGCCATACAGAAAGCAGGCATCAACTTCAGATAGGAAGGGCGAGGGCACCCGCAAACTTATTGCAATATTTGGCAAAACCGTATATATGCAGCAGAGAGATCCAGTCAAACACATTCTGATCCCCCTTTCTTTGTCTTGTCCCAACAATAAACAAAAAGAAACAGATTTCCGCTACTTTGAACCTTAATTTCTTTCAACCAGCAGTGTAAATGATCAATTTTCAAAAGTCAGGGCGAAGACTCGGACTTGCTGTACTCCAAAGAAGGTCCGCCAGAACGTGGTGCTTGAGTCTCGGCTTCTGCAAACAACTTCAACTGAAAGCCCCGGCACAGTTTAGAGGTTGGTCTTATTTTCTCATACTGCAGGAAATAAGCAATATCAATTTTTATGTGTTTATTAAAACATGAACACAGAACAAGGATTTTTCGATGTAATTTACCTCATCGCGGAAAGCCTTTATCTCCTCCTCTGTAAGTCCTTCATCATCTCCAGTAGCATTTTCCTCCCAACCAAGAGAACGCAGAAATGCAGCCTCCTCTTCATCTGGAAACGATGCAGACCCATTGACAAAATCACAGTCTGACGTCTCAGATAGCCCTTGAGACACTGTACAAGCATCACCATTGCATTTCCCCTCGTCGTCATCCTTGGAATGATTAAAAGAAGCATTTGCACCATTGTCAGATTCATCTGATTTCTCCCTAACAGAAGATACAATGGTGCTAGAATCTGCATGTGCCGATGAGTTGCCCAAAGACTTCTTCCTCATTGATTTAAAAAAATCGCTGCGGCTCTGAGCCTTAGCTGATGTTGGTTTACTGTCAACAATGGAGCCAATTTTTTGAGCAAAGGCAGATGGCTTGGCAGAGACCTTAGTATCACCACAGCTCTTATATGAAACAAGAGTGTTTATTGGAGTAGCAGGAGCTTGCCCATTTACTACCTTGTTGGTGACACTACCTATTGAACTGGAAGTATCTCTCGCAGGAAGTGAAACAGCAATCTCACGTCCTGGTTTAAGCACGAGCAGCTTTCCAGTATGAGATGTTTTTGGAGCATCAGCCTTAACATTTGCACCACGAACTAATTGAGTGCCCAGCTGCATAGATGATGGTCCATTCTTTGATGCAGATAATTGATCCCCAGATCTTGCCACCGTCTTAGGTTTCAGCTTATCAGAAGAATTATGGGCCTGGGGATGTATAAAGATTACTCAAGACAAGAAGATAAGGCATAAACATCTACTTGACATTGTTAATAGATATATGGCCTGCCTAAAGTTGCTCAGGAGGTGTTACTGATTGAGTCCTAGTGACTTGTATTTGCTCAAGATACCAAAAGGTTCATCAATTTCCTTAACTTGGCAAGATATATTTCGATTGTATAAGCCCTCAGCTGGTTAAACTCTCCAGGATCAAATTCACAGCAGCTGAAGGGAAGTATAAGTTACAGCCTCTAAATCAGATGTGCAAACGACTATTATCATCTTGTCAGATGTGCATTCATGAATTAGCTCCCAGTCGGTTATGAATTCATAGTAAGCCAGTGAGAATAGTAAATATATAGGTGGTCCCTTAAGCAATTGCAGCTCCATGGGATGGCTAGGAAAAAGTTGTTTCTATAAAAAGAATTAGGGGAAAGCTTTTGTTGCCAGAGAAAAACAAGTAAGATAGGAAGGATCCATCTGATGGAAGATAATAAAAAGAACCTGACATTACTTCCTTACCATGTTTTTGGGAATTGACAGTGTCATTGGTATCAGTTTCATGGATTGCAAAATGGCTAATTCCTCACGCTTCTGGTCTTGCACAGAAGGCTGCAAGGAAAAATACACAATTGCATTAAGCAAACATACAGTTGTCATGAAAAACAGAGCTGCGAAATTAAAAAGCTTAACCTGTTGCGCAGTATGAGATCTTGATGGAGCTTGAACCAAGGTTTCAGCCATATTAAGGCCAAATGTGGCACTGGAAGTAGCCAAGGGCAAAGAAACAACTTGCAGATTTGATGTGGATGTATTGGTGTTGCCCCCAACCCCTAAAGGCACTTCAGCAAGAGCTGATGTCCAACCCTCCCCACCAATCGAGGCTGAATTACCAATGGATAGGCATTGCATGCTCCTGTTCACCCCAGGAGATGGAACCCTACCTATCTCTGGTGTTATAGGTCTCTCTTCAGAACCAAGTGATGGGAAATCCCTTTCAAATGATACGTTCTCTGTACGACCAACAGAAAGTGGGCTAGTCTCGTTCTCATAGTTGCTTTGACCAGTACGCCTCAAATCTGTGTAAGCCCTTCCCTCCATGACCTCACTTGGCTTCCTTGAAACCAGAGACTGAGAACGCCTCAATGTATCCTTCTCAATTCTCCCAGTAATTATGCTCCGTAGAGGATCAGAGTACTCAGCATCCCAATGATCATTAGTGGTTAATCTCCCTTTCTCTCTATCACGTTGACCTCTGTTAAAACTACTATAAGACCTAGAATACTGATTTCTCTCATGCTTAGCTAAACCATTACTGCTAGAAGTTCTTCGACCGCAGTTCCTAGAACTCTGGTCCACAAAAGGATGAACACAATCATCTTTACCAATGCTCCTGAAAGATCTACTTCTTTTAGGCAGCGCTAACAAGATACCATCTATAACAAGTACATTGAAGGGATAAACAGAGAGTCGTGAAAAAATATATTTGTAAAAAAAAAAAAATATATATATATGAAAAACATACCTGATTCTGATGGTGTAAAATGATTACTTGCACCACCAGTGCCACTTCCAGAATTCCTCAACCATTCTGGAGCTAAACTGGGTTCACTTTTCTCCATAAGTAGTGCTTAACATGATCATGAAATACTCTACAAATTCAAGCTCCAGTAACACTAACTTTTTTTTCGCTCAACAGGAGTTCTTTTCACTTGAAAACTCACTCAAATTATATCACACCAAGAAGTTCACTCCACTTCTTTACCAAAACCTATTTTTGTGAAATTTTGATCCAGCAAACGAACTATTATTCCCACGAGCAGATTAACATCAATATGATCAGACTCAAATACACACCAAACAACTATCTCCAGTCCTACTAGACCGGACAACAGTGAAGAACAACGGGGCGATGGCTAAAAACTATCCAAGAGAACAATGAGAGAAGTGAAAACCTCCTAAAGCTCCATCTTCTTAAAAAAGACGGAGTTAAAGAACATAAAACAAACCAATCAGATGCGCATCATCTCCACGAACCCCATGAACAATCGGCTCCACCCGGAGAACCGTCGAAAGCGTGTTTTCGCCCACATACGGTGAATTCAAAACCGCATTAAATCAACAGAAATGAGAGATTATGCCGATTTACAGAGAACCAAGAAGGAGAAAAAGAAAACCTAATGTACGCCGATAGCAGTCAAGGGCTTAGGTCTCCAACAGGAACCTACCAGATATTGCGCTGCCCCACGATAAAAGAAAAGCCTAGAAATCACAAATTTGGAAACCAGAACTTCAATTAACATGAATGAGAAGAATAATCTACTGATTATCAGAACCGGAAGCGATAATAACTTCCAGAGAAGAAGGTGCGTTGCTCCGTTGGAATGAGTTGAACAAACTGCAAATAGCGATTGGTGAAATATATTGGGTGCGAATGAGGCTGACAAATTAGGGTTTTATCGCAGTGAAGGAGAGAATGCGGTTTTGGAAACGAAAACCAAGCGTGTGAACTATGAACACCAGCCTGCTGCCAAGGATTTTGATCTTCTTCCATATTTCTTTTTTTCGATTTTCTTTTTTACGGTGGACCTCCTATTTCAGGCTCATGGGCCCCTTTCGGTTGAATGTGGCCACCAATCAACAAGCGGGCGATGGGTGTTTGAGAGACTCAGAGCCCAATTCCGAAGCCCAGTGGGCCCACTCCTATGCATTGTTATTTTTCTTTTCTTTCGTATCCCATGTTTTGGTGAACTTTATATTTATATATATATACACACACATATAAGGATAAAGGAAGTGTTATTTTATACTTGAGTTAAAACGATACGTGCTTCTAAAAATATATTACGAAGGGATAAAAGGTATACAAATTATCAAATGTCGATTATAAATTAGTGTATATAAGTTTGGTGGGTTAGCTACCGTATTATAATATAAAAACGGGTGTCATTTTACGCCTTATACTATTTTAAATTGGTTTTTGTCCTATAACAAACTTGTTACCGTGACTATCCTCTTTTCGTTTTTTTAATCCTTTTCTCTATGTTATGATTAAAGTTTTAAAAAAATAAATTAAATGTTGAATATAGACCTAACACTTTAATGTAATTAAAGATGTATGAACCCCCCATTAGTTTGGTACATCTAAATTTATCGGTTTTCAACATGTTCCATTTCTTGACGTATTATTCTATCGAACTTATCGATTTTAAGTCCACAGTGAATGACAAACTATACCAACTATTTTATCAATTATCTCTCGATTGAATTTTTTCATATATTTATAATTGTAGACTCATCTTAATTAAGGCATTTTGTTATCAGTAATGTATGTCTATAAATGTATAAATATACCGATATATAAATTAGCATGTAATATTTTTACAAATTTACTCCTATGTACAACCTATTATTGATTTGTTTTTTTATGGGTAAACAAATCTCTTTATATATGAAAAAGAAAATGAGGCCAAAGATTGCTCTTTATTTTATTTTTTTTGTGAAAATGCCAAAGATTGCTCAGGAAGGGGAATTTCAACTCGTTGATTCGCCCTAATTTCGGCATACCTAAAATTTCGTTCAATGATGCAACTGGCAAGATCTAATTTTATGTTAACTGTGGCCTGTAGGAAGAAAAATGAAGTTATTCAATAAATGAGTATATGTAAGTAAGAAAATATGGCGCATGGAAATTAATTTTATGGCTTAATAAATATTTTCAGAACAAAACAATATTAAACAAATATTATGTAATTAATAATTAGATGGAGTTACCCGAAAGCATGACAGAGGTAACGTGTTGAAGATCTAAAGAATCTTTAACAATTCACATCCAGCCATTTCTGGTCTTTTTTACAAATTGAATTAGCAGTTGATGAAGTCCTTTAGGATTCAAATACAACAACGACAAGGGATCAGCCTGCATCTCACGTTCTTTCTATCTTCTCTCTCGCCAATTCTCGAGTCAATACTTCCTCACCGCTTCCAAGTTCCGAATCAGGTGCTTTATCGCTTTTTCATTCGGATTTCAATTTATTATTTTCTGCAATCTCTTCGTTGCGATTTCGCTCCTGTATGTGTAATTGCTATTTGTTGTGAGAGGTTTGTATAATTGTGAGTTAAATGGAGTTGATTTTCAAATTTTCCATTTTGATTCGCGGATGTAATTTTTCATGGATTTCTATGTCATCTATCACTTCTCTATCTGCTAATATGGATCTCTACATCTGAGGATCTTGTGATTTCGTGCCGACAATTGGCGGTTCGAAAATTTGTATACGGTTTATTAGGGTTTGGTTCGATTTGACTTACGGGAGCAGTTGATCTCAGGATTGAAGGAATAAAATCACCATATCTGTTGCAATGGCTTCGATTTGAATGGTTATTATTCCGATGCCCTGATTCAGTATCGAAGATGACATAGTATTGATGTCTACCTTGTTCTCCTTATAAGTTGATTTAGAAGATGTGCAAATTAAGAGTTGATTTATGGAATTATAAATTATTCTGATGCTGTGACTAAAATTATAGTTTTGTAGAGCTGCCATTAATTGTAAGAGTTATGGATGATCGGAATGGAATTAACTGAAAATTATGCGGATTAAATTTGTCCATTGGAGTAGCGCATTGGAAATTCAATATTGTTTATTTGCCCTGTACTGGGACACTTGATGGATACATTCACTTGGCCTACTGGAATTTATGGAGCATTTTCCTTGAAATTTATAACAGATTCTTTTTTATTGAGTTTTAAAGTCTAGTTGAATCGATTTTCATTTTGTTATCTTTCTATTTGTTTCTTTCAGGCTTTATGGCAAAAGTTGGAAAGGTTAGACAGCTGAAATCCAGCGCCAAGAAGCGCCGTGTCCATCCATATTTATCATCACATAACTCTCGCAAAGTTACAAAGGATGTTTATAACAAAAATCACTGCAAGACTTCAGTTGACAAAGATTGGGAAGATGTAACATGCTCTGTTTGCATGGAGTCTCCTCATAATGCTGTTCTCCTACTTTGTTCCTCTTATGGAAATGGATGTCGCCCTTACATGTGTGCCACGAGCTACCGCTTCTCCAACTGTCTGGATCAGTACAAAAAAACATACACAAAACTAAATCCTCTCCAAAGTGCACAGTCCTCTAGTGAAGTCCTTGGTTCAGGATGGTCACATGAAAAGGACCAAGTGCCTCAGCTCTCTTGCCCTATTTGCCGTGGGCAGGTCAAGGGATGGACAGTGGTGGAACAAGCGAGGACAGACCTCAACAAGATGACGAGAAGTTGCATGCAAGATAATTGTTCGTTTGTTGGTGACTACAAACGACTCAGGAAGCATGTGAAAGCCAGTCACCCATTGTCTCGCCCAAGGGACGTGGACCCTGCCCTTGAAGAGAAATGGAGAACTCTTGAAAGAGAAAGAGAGCGCAATGATGTGATTAGCGCAATTACATCTTCTGACCCAAGTGCAGTAGTGTTTGGAGACTTTGTGATAGAAGGGAATCAGAACCCGGCCTTCTATATAAATTATGATAATGTTGGTGGCTTTTTGGATGAGAACTATTTTCGTATTGACCCCTTTATGAACAATAGGTCATTTGGAGGCAGACTGGGTTTAATCTCAGAAAGGCGAATTGAAAGGCTTCAGAGCTTGTTCGATGATGCTGATGACAGTGCACCTGCTGGAAACAATGATAATGATGCCCTTCCTGTGAGCCACCGCAACAGGCAGTTGCTCTTTGGGAGGATAAATCCGAGGACTAGGAATTCAGAAAGCTAACTCATTTGTGTATAGCTGCTGCCTGCTCATGGGATGGATGCTCAAATTTTATTCTGTTTGTGTTATGCTTTTACAGAGATTTCCACAGCCCCTAAACCCCGAGCAGAATTTATGAAGTGTACAATTGATCTGTCATTTGTTTTTCGTTGATGCAGGGTAGTATCCCAATTGATTCTAGCACTACCTTTTGCAGGAGGCAAAAGGCAATAACATCCTTGACCATTCGGTAAAGAGTCAGGACAAACATTGTTGATGTTTCCTTGTGCTCCTATAGCGCAGATCAAGGTTCATTTAGCACTTTAACTGCACTGCTGTAGATTGTAGATTTCATTTCAAACATTTGCAATGACATTGCACAGTTCATTATTTCCTTCCTTGTAAACTTGTTATGTTAGGGCATTGTCTGTAGAACCCGGTTGGAAAATGTCCTTACGCTTACTGTACTGTATAGTACAAAACATTGGTATCTAGATTTATAAGCTGCTGTATTGTTTCACCTCAGGCTGGAATAAACTATTCTGATTTCTGACAGTGATACATTTGAAAGAACATTCTTACATGTATTCCTTGTCATTGTTTTTTAATCAATGCAATTTTATTCTGATGAGTGAGAAAGAAAACACAATTAAAAGTCTCACTGATGGATTCTCACTTTGTTGCACTTCCATCTGCAGCATCCCCTCCACAGCTTCTTGAATATGCAAACCATCCTTCTCTGTTGCACAGGAAGCATATGAAACGCAATTTGTGCTCTTCAACATTTTCATTTTTGATAATCTGTATAAACTAGCATCTTGAATGGTCGAGTTTCAGGTTCTAACCTTGGCATTATTGCATGTCAAGCTTCTAGGATGACACCATTTGTGTCTCTTCTCCATTCCTCGCGTCTCTATCCGTTCGTATCTCCATTCTTTGTTGTCCTTTCTAAGAATCCTACCGAATGCACTCTGGATCTTCCGTATAGGGAGAGACCATTTCCACTTGTACCAAAAAAAATGACCAAATCAAAACAAAAGAATGTTCTCTATCACAGTATCACTGTCCTAAATTATGGATTAGAACAAAAACCAGTCTTAGTCTTACCTTGGCTCTGGATTTGGGTCTGAAACCAGAGTTATAAATGGGATGTTGTGAAGCTGAAGTCCGCATCTGTAATGAATAGGCGAGGAGCTCTGCTCGGCGGTCAGATGATCTTGATGTATTTGTAAGAGCTTTGACGGAGGACTTCCTTTTATCCTTCCGGTTGCACGGGTTTGTTCTGTTCAACGGAGATGGTGATTCCACGTAAACGGTGACAGTAACACCTCGGCGCGCCGTGGAGGCGCAGGGGTTTCCTCTTGTTTCATCTTCTCCAAATTCTTTCCCCATTAGCGCAAGGGAAGAGATTACTGAAACTTATAGAGGCAAGCAAGATCTAAAAATCTCAAAACCCTGCAAGTTATTGTTGTTGGGTTTGTTAACGTATCAGCCTATAAGAATGGCATGAAATGAGGATCTGAATATGGCAAATTGACACATCAAAATATCAAATCTAGTTTTTCCTATTGGAGAATGGATTTTACAGGCTTGCAGTCAACACGAGATGAACTTTTTCAAAATAAATTATGTACTGAAAGTTTCTACTTTTAGCCCCCGATCCTCAGTATATGTATACATAAAAGGAAATGAATAGATATTATAAAATTGTTACCATTTCTCAATAAAAAAAAACTACATTTTTTAAAATGCGATTTTTTTTAAAAAAAAAAAAAAAACTTTTTTTTACAGATGAATTCACTTTATAAAACCTATATTGTTTTTTTTCTTCTTCTTTTCTCTCGCATATTTCACTCTATCGATCAGTATATTTTCATTGTACTTAATAATTTGATTAATAAATTTTAAAATAATTATCTTTTTCAAACAAAAATTTCACTAAGTAATCAAGACGGTTCAGACATTAGAGGATATGTTATCAGTATCACTGAAAATTGATCGAAAATGGCATTTATAGAGACAAATGGACCTGGGCCGATCCATCTCTTATGGACTTGTTTGGCATCTATTTTCTAATCAATCACAAGAATGAAGCATATTAAGTGCGGTTTTGTAATAAACTTTAACATAAATAATTAACATAATACTAACTTTTTTGTTGATGTTATTCAAATAATTTAGACAATAATGTTTTTTTATATCAACTATGCACTTTAATTT
The DNA here is from genome assembly GCA_002319775.1 of Fagopyrum tataricum. Lineage (NCBI taxonomy): Eukaryota > Viridiplantae > Streptophyta > Magnoliopsida > Caryophyllales > Polygonaceae > Fagopyrum > Fagopyrum tataricum. Next base: position 14,069,110 of record CM008285.1, read on the forward strand.
TAATGGTTACATTAAATATGTCTTTTCCTTTTTTAATTGGTACACTACACAAAATGCATTTTTCTTTACTTTTTTTTCTCTCTCCCGAACTGTTCACGTCACCGGAATCATGTTCATATCGGAAAGGAAGCACTATAAATTACAAAAAAAATCATATATTTTATAATTGCGTTAGTAGTCCAATTTTTTTAATTTACAGATTTTTTTTCTCAAAAAAAATTATTATTAGAAATTACCCAAATTTACAATTGTAAGGAATGATCCAAATTCTTGAAAAAACATAATTTTCTCTAAAAAGATAATTACATATAATTACCCAAAGTCATAATTGCAAGGAATGACCGAAATTTATAAAATTTTATAATTTGTCCCACAAATATAAATTGGGTTTGTAAAGTCGGGTAACTAACATCGGATAAGTGAGTGAAGTTGGGTACGTGAAGATTGGGTTTGCTGCTACTAATGAATTTAGTGCATCACGGTGGAGCCTCCATCACTCGGTAAATTATTTGACTCATCTGACATCTAATGATGTTGGGTTAAATTTCTTTAATAATGCGCCAATATAATAATTTATAGAAAGGAGCCCAAATTTCATTTTGGGCACAAAATCACAAGAGCTCCCAAAATAGTCGTTTTAGATATAGATACTACCTATATAGAAAAACACATACTTAATAATAAATTAATATTGAGTAAGTAACATTGTGTATGTAAAATCGGATAATTAACATTGGGTAACTAAATTCGAATATGTAAATCGGGTATATAACATGGTTAACTAACATTGGACAAATAAAAGTCGGTAATTGAATTGAGTAAGTAAAATCGGGTATTTGACATTAGGTAAGTATAATTAGGTAACTAATATTGGGTAATTGGAATTGAAAAAGTGGGATCGAGCAGTTGAAATTGTGTAACTGAAATTGAGTAATCGAATTGGATAATCAAAATCGGGTATGTAAAATCCATAAGTAACATTGGATATGGAAAATCAGGTAATGTAAAATCAAGCAAGTAACACCGGGTACATAAAATCGGGCAAGTAACATTGGGTTGTGGGTATGTAAAATTGGGCATGTAAAATTGGTTAATTAAAATTGGGTAAGTAAAATAGGGTATATAACATTAGGTATTGTAAATCGGGTAAGTAGCGATGAGTGACTAATATTGGGTAAGTGAAGTTGGGTAATCAAAGTTGTTTAACGAAGTTAGGTATTGAAAGTTGAATATGTAATATTGGATATTGAAAGTTGGATATGATATTTTTTCCTTCTTTCTAGAATTATTGAAATTTGAGTATTGTATTTTTTTTCTTTCTCATGTGATTATTAAAAGAATATCATTTAACTAATTCATCTTTTTTATTAAATTATTTATTTACAAAGAGAAAATGTATGATTTGTATACGCTATATATTTGCATACTTTGTATTCTTATATCCCCTATAATAAACCCAATAAAGTTGTATAATTACAAAAATCCTTAAATATTTTTGCATATTTATTATTTAAATTATATTTATTCAAGGAATCATGAAACATAAAATATGTATTTATTCTTGGTTAAAATTTCAACAGTAAATTTGTAAATTTTATTTTAAACTCCTCTTGATTTTTGTAAAACAAATTGATTAGAAATTAATTTAAATAGATAATAAAAAAAATTATTATACTGGAAACTTGATTCATTATTACACTTACTGATTTACATGATATAAACTACTTTAATTTTATTGTTTATGATAAATATAATCGAGGAAGATGTAGGGAAATAATTGGAGACAAAGAGGACCACACGTTTACGTAAGTCAATACTATCCTAGACACTATGATTTAATACATATCATACTTGTTTTTCTACGCCTAATACAATTATAAACTATTATTCGTGAAAACCGAGTTACTGCACTTCAAATATACAAATAAACAAAGGATAATTAATGATTAAATGAATTTTATTAAATTTTAATCATTTTCTGAGATTATTAATATATAAGATGAGGCCGCAAATAACTCTAGAGGATTGAGATGGAGTATCATGGATGGGCCCGTATGTCGGATATCGAATAGCCCATTCCCAGCCAACTTTGGCCCGACTTCTACTTTGTGTTTCTATTTTTAATTTCTTTACTTTAAATAAACATAAATTCCGGATAATATCATGTTTAAATTTGTTGGGAATTGGGACGTCGTGGGGAATTTTTTTTTAAAAAATTAATTATAAAAATAAAATAAAATAAATTTTTATTTATCTTCTGAATCAGTGTTTTAGTTAACCCTAAAATTATATAGAGAACATTGACCGAAAAATTGAAATTTAAGAATATTATCTGAAAAAAGTCTAAATTATTATTAAAATAAAATGTTTGAAACTTGTGGAGTAAGTTATATGTAATGAAATTATATTTTGAGTGGAAAACTAATAATTTAATTCGGAATGAATAGGGGAGATATAAATGTGTATGGATGGCTGGAGACAGCAATATTAATTAATAGTGCACAAATTATTATTTAGAATAAAACTAAAACATTAATAATTTGCCTTGTAAAATGGGTGACAAAATCATTATTGTTAGGATGAGGAGATGGCATTTTATAGTACTTGTACCGTGCTCTCTCTCTTTTTTCTCTGTCACAATTTTATAGTTTTATATAAAATATAATTTATCTAAAAATTTATTTAACCACATTTTTATTCATTCTTGTGCTGCTTACAACTCCCCGCCCATTAAATTATTAAGAAAATGTTAAAAATATTCAAATATTTCAATAACAGTAAAAAGAGTAAGGAGTAAGATGGTGCATCTAAATAGGTTGTGGGGATAGACGGCGACTGTGCCGGTTAAACTTGGACAAAGAGAGAGAGAGATTGTAATTATTTGTTGAATAATTCGAAATCAGATGTTATTAGTCTCGACGTGAAAAAAAAAAAGAAAAAAATTAATTTCGGTTATAAAAGTTTAAGTATTTATCCTTAGAATCGGAGTTTACAAGAAAATATCATATTACAGATTAAAAAGATATAAATTGAAGGTGATAACCTGTGAGTAATCAATACACTCCAAGGTTTGTGGAACTGTATGTAGGAGGTCATGATGGTCATATCCGACTTCATAATGAATCTTCTTTTATTTGACGAAGTCCGTATCATACATATTTCTAGAGAAATAAACTGTGTTGCTGATCGATTGAACCGTCTGGAAATCTCGACCCCTAACACAAATTTTTTTGATGATCCCGAACTTCTTGTTTTCTGCTTCAGGTTAGACTACCTTCTGGGAGATAAACCAATCTAACCGCTTTTCATTTAAAATAAAAATAAAAATAAAATATTTGTTGAATAGTTGGAGTTATATTTGGTTAAATAATATTTCATTTTTATGAATACAAAGTGAAATTAAAATGCACTTGTTTGAGCAGTGAGATGTATGGAACTATCAATAGCAATGGCAAATTCGTAAATTTGAAGACTTTTCTCCTGAACCTCAAACCTGAGTCCCTAAGTAATAATGATATTTTCAGAAAAATATTTACATGTGACTACGTACGTATGTAACGTATCTGATGAACCGAGGTCTTTTTCACCTTTTTCAAAAATTGAAATTTTATCTTATTTATTTTGTAATTTATGTGTCTTCTTATGCAAATACGTGTAAAAATAAGCGAACTTTATTGGAATTGAAAAATATGTAACTTTTAAAAATGTAGAAAATAACATAAGAATATATTGAGAGTATGTATAAAAAACCACGCCTTGTCTTAACAAGTCAATCTCCATCGACGACCATTTATTATTAAAAAGCATAATTTAAATTAAAACATTAGTAAAATAATGGTATATTATATATCATTTGTGTTCGTTTAGGATTAGGATTTATCGAGTTTTAACTATCAATAAGCTTCAACTATTCCATCGACATTCGAATACTTATTTTAACTATTAATAAATTTCAAACTTCAATTATAATAAGATTTTAACTGTCAATAATTTCAATTCCAATTATAATAAAATACATGTACTAAACATACCCCAAAGCCTTCACCAACAAGCTTGACTTGGCCAATTGTCAATTGACATTTGTCACTGATTAATGATCATTAATCAGAAAAAGAACCTAATTTATTATTTAAATAATAAGGATGTAATTAAAAAACCCACCCTTGCTTCTTTTTCTAACCCTCTGCTTTTCGCATCCCGTAATGTATTTGTATCTCGATATTGCAAAAAGAGCAAATCAAACCAAAACCCTAATTTCAATACAACTGCTGTGTTCAAATTCATCCTGACTTGCTTTAGTGCAAACAAACGGCTGTACAACTCTACAACTCTGTTATTTTCTTTAAACATTTCCCCCTGTACTTCCAATCCCCTCACAAATACAAAATTTGATCATATAACTTTGCCATTTACAAGCAATGCCCTGCTGAGCAGCGCCTAATCTGCTGCTTAATATACTATTATTAGCCTTCATCTGTCCACCACAAATATTCTGCCTATAAATTCTCTGAATCTCCTAGAGTAGAGCTTAGGATCAACCGCGGATATTGAGTGTGGATCCGCTTGTAACGACTTGTACGCATGCTCTAGCTTCTTGCTGATATCATAGTCTTGCAATATGTCAATGATCCCAAAGTATAGTATGCCCTCGTATACCTCCCCGTTACTACACGGCAACAAGTTCCCGAAGTCACTCCTTCTAGCCAGCCTCTCCACTCTTGCAGGCATGTTCGCCCCGAGTCTCATCAAAGGCTTCCTGATAGTAAACAAACAACATTCATCTCAGTTCCTATTTCATAGAGTTATAACATCTAAAACAATACAAGAAGACGCACCGGCCAGCTAGGACACGATCCAAATCCCCTAGTTCAGCTTCAAGGAAGCGACACCCGCGCATGAATTTCTCATTCTGATAAGAATCCCTTTTGCCTGAAGAAAGAAACGAAAACGAATATGAGTCGAGTCATATTGCACTTGACGTATGTCAACAATGGTTACTTACTAGTTCGTAAAAGGAATGGCGACAACCCCATTTTCTCAGCTCTATTATTATCCCGGAAGTGAATTCCAACTAATAAACTGTAATCCATTATTCTCTCCCCTTCAAGAAACTCACAATCCCTTTCTATTTGCCTAACATAATCAAATTTGAAGAAGGTCAGTAATCAATCTCAACAAGATAGGGAAGTAAAAGAATTAGTAGAGGTTAAACTTACTTCATCAGCTCTTGGTACCAGTTTCTTTGCAGACGGAACGAATAGTCTAGATCAAGGTCCTTTAGAGTTGTGGTTTCATCTATCTCGCCCTCAGCCTTCTCTGTTCTTCTTCCATGGCGAGATCCTTTCAAGTCAAATCGCCTATGAATTCTGTAGTCTGAGCAAAACAAGTTGCCCATGACAACGAATCGGGTCTGTTCCAAATATAGTAAGAAAGATTAGCAAAAATGTGAATATTATTTCAAACTAATCACTCAAAGTCTCTTACCTTTGGCCCACCAACTGGTTTCACACAATGCACACCGTAAAATCTTGTCACGAGTGAATTCTCGTACTGGCAAACGTGTTGGTAGTAACTTGGAAGCATCCTAAGAAGAACCTGAAACCAAATGCATGAGATTATTAAATTCCCAATATGCCTTCACGGATCCAATGATGCCCCTTTGTATACTCAACTGGAATGCATGCCACAAAAGACAAATGAATCCCACCTACGCCAACTAAATCCAACTAAGAACCATTGAATGAACAAATTTTTTTAAATTGAACAATCATACAACATATGTCAAACAAACCTTGACTTCAGATTTCTTCACTGTCTTGATCATGAATCTGTCATCTTGTGTAAGGTAAAAGAAACTTCCACTCTTCCCTGGAGAAGACAGCTCATGAAGAGCATCATCTCCACATATAGCTAACATATAATCAGCAGGATCTACTTGAAACAACTCTCTCAAATGCCTAATCAGAAAAATAGATAATGAATCAGGAACCTAAATAACATGGCAATTCAAAGGCTCAATTGATATTGAAGAGACTTGAAATACCTAAACACTACAGGGCAATAGTCCTTCCACCAAAAATCAGTAGATTGATGAGTTGGTGTGAGTTTTGATCCTTCAGGGGGAAACCTTGTCCAGAACTTCTCCTTTTGATCAAAATCGCCTGGTTTAAGATCTCTTCTTGTAGAACCATGCTTCCCAACTGTATATCTGTGCAAACAAAGAAAAACACACAGACACAGACAACATCAGACCAAATGAATAACTAAAAAGTAATCAAGAATGTACAGTACAGAATCTAAGAATGCTACACACCTAATACCCAGTTGAAGATTGAGCATCAAATCATAGTTCTTATGCCCTTTTGAGATAACTTGGCCCGGTTTCTTGGCCGGGTTGATGAAACAACAAGGGCTCTTCCTCAGCTGCTTAGTAGCTCTACCTCCCCAAATCCCATCACCATAGATCATAGATGATTCCACATTATCAATAATCTCACAAGTAATATCACCAGCTTCTCCATCACTGTCCCATATACAGATTCTAGGGGAAATCCTCTCTCCGCCTAAACCAGCACTCAATCTTCCACCACCATTAACACTGTCAACGGACATCCTCTTCTTCGGATTAGACAACACCAAATCCTTGAAATCCCCACCACCCCAATTAGCATTGCCTTCGCCTCCTCCATAGGTAAAATTCCCATTCACCTTAGGAAGCCCAGCATCCCAATTGCCTTCAAATTGGTTGCCATTAGCCCAAATCAGAAGCCCTTTACCAGACATCAATCCGTTTTTCCAACCACCCACGTATTGATTTCCATTCTTCCAAACGTACTTGCCATGGCCATCTTGTAAATTCTTTCTCCAATTACCCCCGTAGTAATCCCCATTAGCATAGCTCTTGTGGCCATATCCATGCTTCTTATCAGCAACCCAGGAGCCCTTGTAAGTGTCCCCATCCGACCCGGTAAAAGTACCAGATCCCTCCATCCGACCCAACTTAAACTCGCCTTCGTAAGTGGCGCCAGAAGGCCACGAGAACTTGCCTTTGCCGGTAGCCTTACCCTTTTTCCAATCCCCTTGGTACATACACCCGTCAGCCCATAAATATTTGCCATAGCCGTGTGGAACGGTCCCCAGAAACGTGCCGGTATACAGATCTCCGTTAGGGAGGCGCTTTTCGGCCGCGGATGCCGGAGAAAAGGGAGGAATTCCGGTGGCCGGAGTGACTCTTCTGTTCATGGCTTGTGCTCGGGTCCGAATGAGTGTCCGGGGTGAATGGAATACTATTTCCTTATCCTTCTCAAGCGCCGATTCTTCCATTACAGCCATAGTTTCATACATTTTTGTTTATGTCTGATACTGGACTAGTGATAACAGGAAAGTGGTGGGTTGGTGTGAGTAATTTTGAGCTGTGTCTCTTCTTTCTCTGCTAGAAGGGGCTAACAGGGTTTACCGGTGTCTTGATCCAAATCTGCAACATTTTCCAGTGGTGAGAGGAAGCAGAGGAAGCAGATGAAGCCTCTGATCACGCTGCGAACCCTCTCCTTGTGATGTTGGATTGGTCTCTTTTCGGTTGGTGGAGAAAAGGAAAAGGAAAAGCAAAAGCAAAAAGCAGAGAGAATGGGAGTGATAAGGCGATAGTGTGTGCCCCCGGCCAGGTGAGATAGAAGGGTATTGGAAGAGACAGACAGACAAATGACATGAGCCGAACCCCCAGTTCTAAATCGAAAATTTTAAAGATTAATTAATTGAATTAACAACTTGTATTTTATTTTCATTTATCTGGTAGGGCGTAGGACTGTAGGAGCATTGGCCAATCCAGCAAGGCAGCAATCAAAGACTTTCATCATATAAAATTATATTTGCCGCACCCAAACATGTAATTTTCATTTTTTTTTTAAATAAAAAATACGGACTACTCCGTATTATTTACCAAAAATTAAAAAAAAATACTAACTACTATTTGCCAAAAATAATACAGTTACTTATTCCGGCAAAAATATTGTAATTCCTATAATGACGTTTATAATATGACATCAAAAAGGTCGTAATATAAAATTTACTTTTAACTATTTGTTTTTTGAAATTAAATACTTAATTCAATTTTTTCTTTTTCCAAAAAATAATTTTTTTATTTATAAATAAGTGATAATCTAATTGATGGTGGTAGGTTGATGAAAACACAATCCGCGACGATACCAGATGATGTCAACTTTGGTTGATGACAACATAACTAGCGACAATATACATTTAAATGCCAAAAAAAAAAGAAAATATTTTGTTTAGCCTTAAACTTTCTACTCCTACAAGTTCTTAAATTGATCAGTTTTACACATGAATGATGTATCTAGGGTATAAAGAAAACTTTTTATAATTAACTAGTTTAATACCCGTGCCTTGCACGGGATTTGTAAAAAATTGATCTAAAAATTTTGAATTATAAATAAAGTATTGTTAGTTATACAAAAAATATAATTTTAAATAATATATAATGTAAAAGAAAAAATAAATATATATAAAAAGTAAAAACTGAGAATTTAAAATAAACAATAACAAAACTATATAAAAGAAACAAATTACATAATAAGTATCTATGTAGAGACTAAATAGCTGTAAATAATATGTTAATCATTACAACTAAAGAATGTGAAATATTAAATAAAAATATATATAATTAAGAAATATTACACACTATAATTAAGAAATATGGATTTTTTCTATAATATATTCAAATATCTAGTTCAATAGTTTACTTTTTGTTGTTTTTTAAAATAAATATTTGTGTGAAGATAAAAGAAGCAAGTCAAAATTGGAAACAATCTTCCATAATTAAAACTACCAATTATGCGTGCGTGAGAATGACACGTGACAAAATCCGATGTGACGTAATATAGTGTCGCCAAGTGGCAGAAAAGTTGAGGTGACTTAGCGCGAGGACAACAAGTGGCCTTATACTATAAAGAATTGAGATTTATATAGTGTCGCCAAGTGGCAGAAAAGTTGATAATTCATTATGTTGATAATTGTCTTAATTTTATGTGGTACTTGTTGTAAGGCTGTATTTTTCACATTATGAATGGAAATTAAGTAAGAATTCAAATCTTGCAATAATAATCAAGAAAGATAATTCCGGGACAATATCATTTGAGATACTCAAATGCCAAAGTTAGTATCAATCCTATAAAGAATTGAGATTTATGAAATTAAATGTTATAGTAAGTTATTTGAGTTAATGAATAGACGACACTGTAAACTTGATGAGATGACCGCACGAAATTACGCCAAGTACGTATTAGTTTACGGATTGTTTTATTATATAAGATATATAAGAAGTCACGTGTAAAACATACACTAACAAAAATAGAAGGGTAAAACAAATTAACAATATTAAATAATAATATACTAAAATGAAATGAAAGAGATGTATATAATATAAGTAGCATGTCTACGTAAAAAATTGCAATATCATATAGTTAAATTTAAATGGTGAATTACCTAACAATTAAAAAGACTAATAGCATACGTCAAGTTATGAAAATAATAAATATTGCTAAATTTTAATTTTTTAAAAAAGTCAAAATAACAACAACTATCAATTAAACTCAAAATAATACCAACTTTGAAAATTATTGAAAATGATACATACTCTCAAACGTATTTATAAAAAATAATATATCTTATTTTTTCAAAAAAAATTCTAACTCTAATCACTATTTCGATTTTTAAATTACAAATAATTAAAGATCAATTGTTAATATGAGGGACTAATAAATTTAATAAAATATTCAAAATAAATTTGTAAATGAAATATTTAAAATGGAATTTTAATAAATAAATTAATATGTTAAAATTCACAAATTAAGGAAAAAAAATTATAACTAAACTAAATATTTAATTGGATTTTTTATTTAAAAAAAATCAAAAATTTCTTGATTTTTTTTCTTTTCTGACTTTTTTTATATACTTTTGTGTAAATAAAAAAACTTTTTATTAAAAATATTTGATTTATTTTAAAAAAACTCGATATTTTTTTAAAAAAACTGAAAATAATTTCTTTGGAAAATTTTTGTCACTTTTATTGCATATATTTTTAATATAAAATTTATGAATGTTTATATAAAATTATTTAAAAATATCTAAATTTTTTCCAAAAAATATAAGATCAATTTTTTAAAATGAAAAAAAAATACTTATTCCAAAAAAAAAAACGAAAATTTTTTAATTCTAAAATTTTCTATATTCTAAAATATTAAAGAAATATTTTTCTTATTCGTTTATAAAACTGATTTTAGAAAAAAAAAATCATAAGTTTTGAAAAAAGAATAAAGTTTAATTTAAAATAAAAAATTAAAAAATATTAAGATCTTTAAATTTTAAATAAAAATAAAGTTTATAAGTTATCAATAATTCAATGTTCAGTTGAAAAAAATATGTAAACAAAATAAGAGTAAATTTAAAAATAAAGTTTATAAGTTTTATAAAGTATAAAGTTCCATTGAAAATTTAGAAATATAATCTGACAAAATATTAAGATGGAGATTGCAAAAATTAACTATTTCAAATTTTAAATTACAAATAATTAAAATTCAATAAATAATATGAGGGAATAAAAAAAATTGGTTAGTAAAATATTTAAAATAAATTCATAAATTAAATATTAAAAATAATTTGTTTTAACATGGTGGGACCTGAATTAACAACAAATTGACACGTGTAATTTTAATGACGTGGATTCACCAGATTGTGCCACGTGTAAATTTAATGACGTGGCTTCACCAAGGTGTGCTACGTGTAAGTTCACGGCTGCTTTAGTATATAGATAGATATTATATTTTTTTTTATTTGGTGTTATCTATAAATGACGCTTTAAAAAGTAGGAAATGGTTCAAGTATAATAGTTTCTTACGAACAGAGTGATTAAAGGTACGTTGGTAAATACATGAATTGTTAGTTAAGACAATATGAATAAATGTTCAATTTCTTTGAAAATAAACATAAAATGATCTATTGTTGCACCAAATATAAAATACGATGATATTCTAATAAATAAACATTTTCTTATAATAAATAAAAATATAATAAGTTTTTCATGGAATTTTTTTTAATAGTTTTAGTTCAAAATTTTAGACTAGTTGTTCAATGTTTTTGTTAATTTAATTTACGTATTTTACACTATCAATTCATATAACTTTTGCACTATTCTAAAATAATGTTTATGGAACAAAAGATTTACTAGTACATTTTTTATTATAATATTTGGTGGTTCAAAATTTTTATACTATTAGTCCATATTAGTTTAATTCCGTACCTCGTATGAATTGATCTAGTTTAAAAATTATGTTATTTTAAAAATGTTTTTGAAATAAAGTTTGTGTATTTTGATTATTATAAATACTCATATATATATAAAATCTAACATAATATATGGTTTAAATAAAAGTTATAGTTACAACGAAATAAAATCTAATATAATTTAATATAACTTGTTTTATTTTATTTTTTCAAAAGGAAATGAGATAACAATGAAAATAAAATATAATTTAAATAGAAGTTGTGATTAAAATTAAAGTAAAATTTCTTAAATAAAAATTATCTAATTATAAAAGTTGTATCAAATATAAATATAAGTTATTTTTTTAATGATAATGGAAGTAAAATATAATCTAAATATTTTTTTATAAAAAAAAATTGTGACTTTAATCATCAACAGGTCACACAGGCAAAACGAACGTGGACATGGCACGTACCTCTATTTAAGTATAGTATATAAACTAGCTTAGTATTCGTGCCTTGCACATAATTGATAAGAAAATTAAACTAAATAATAGTTATTAATGTAATAAATAATAAATATCACAATAAAAATATATAAATTTGAGGTAATTTTTTTTAATAATCAATAACAACTTTAAACAAAATTTACTCTTTTCAATAATATCAAAAGACTTACAATAATGTTATCAAGTTAACTATTTATGGCGATAACACTTGTTATATAATTATTAATTATAATAATAGTATAATATTAAATTATTATATATAAAAGACAAATAGTTATTTGAAGTATATACATATAATAACAATAATAATAATAATAATAATAATAATAATAATAGTAATAATAATAATAATAATAAAATAATAATAACAGTAATAAAGATAAGATTGATATATTATCACCAAACAAATTTGTGTACCAATTATATTTGTAAATTTAGTTATGTAAGAAGTAATATCATAAAAGTAATAATTATTAAAGAAAATATAATAAGTTTTAAATAAGAAATTAAGAATAAGAGTTTGAAAAATCTCTTTTTTGTAATTATAGAAAGTCAATAATCAAATTGAATTATATCCTATATAATAATATAATTTTCTTGTTTAGATGATGACTTAATTTGTTATTTTAATTTAGAGAGTACTAAAATAAATAAAATAAAAAAGTAAAAATAAGGTGGCACAACCTATGAACGACACATGACAAAATCTTAGGTGACTTAACGTAGTGATGACATGTGACAAAATTCGAGGTGACTCAATGTGGGAATGACAAGTGACATTATTTACTTTTGTTTTAGTATTATATATATATATAATAGATAGATATATAAAATCTTTTATTATTTTAAATATATTATATTATTAATTCATACTTTATTGTGTTATTTGAGTTAGTTTTTATAATATTTTTCAAAATTATTACGTACTTTGAACTTATAGTATTAGTTCAGTGTTGTGTATCATCAATTCGAACAATGTTCTATTTTTTTAAACATTATTATTTATTAATTCACACTTTATTATATTTTATGGTAGTTAGATTTAACAAATATATATAATATATGTGTTTTAAACTTTTATAATATTAGCCAATACAACAATTTCCATATATTGCTCATGGAAACAATTCCATACATTTTTACTGTACAAATTTGAGATAATAAAACACAACATATGCACGTTATCCCTCTGAACGTTAGAAATATATTCCGCTAGCATTTTCTATATTGTGATTCAAGTAATGATAATGAAAACTTTTCATTTAATTTTTTTTACCACGACAAGGATACTAAGCTAATTTAAAGTTTAAACTAATAGAAAATAATGTTCGAACTAATTATATAGAGGTTTAAATTAATACATAAAAGTTTAAAAATACACAATAATATATTTTTTTAAAATTAAATATCAAAAAATACAATAAAGTATTAACTGATAATATAAAATGTCTGAACTAATAAAATATTATATGTGAACTAAAAGTATAAAAGTTATGTACTAACAAATAATATAATAAAAATATACCGACAAAATTTGTATTCCATAAACATTACTTGAGAATAGTATACAAAAAATATGAATTGACATGATTAAAATACGTGAACCAAGTTAACAAGATCTTTAAAATGTTAGTATAAAAAATATAAACTAAAGTGTAAAAACGATGATTTTCCCATTCTTGGGGACTAGAAGCATGTCATCCTCATATCCGCTTGTTATACGCTTTGGCACTTCTTTGTTTCATCGACTATCGAGATCGGACGTTTCTACACTTAGTGACAATGGGTCTCATACACACACACAAATTAATTCTTCTTTAATTGGAGCTTTTTTTTTCCTTTTTAATTTTCACATCTAGATCTGACCACCATCATCTTTCTCTTCTATCATTAATTAGTAATAACTAATTAGTAAAAAACCAAAACCCATCTCAACTTTTTAATGGGCTTCTCAAATTGGGCTTATTTTTCTAAGCTTCTAGAAATTAATGAAATATATAAACAATTTTTGTTAGACTTTAATTTAAGTTGTTATAACAAGTCGTTCTTTACTCTCGTTTTAATTTTATTGTCTAAATTTTATTCTTTGGCTAAATCAACCTTCATTTCTGACTAAATCTATTTACCCAATATTAAAAGCAAATCTAGCAACAAAATTGTTATGATAACAAAAATGAACAAGTTAACGCTTTCATAATAATTTTCGAAGTTATAATTTTATACAAGCTCTTGTTTCAGGATCACTTCGTGCTTCCCCTCTACCTCTTTTTAGAGTTATTCACTTGCATTGTTAAGTATTCCGTGTTTTACAGTGGACTCTTATGAGTTTTTTTTTAAAAAAAAGGAAAGCGGTTCGAAGCATTAGACGACACGCCGTCTAGTGGGTCGAAAGGCCGAAAAAGATCGGCAGACGGACTAACCGTCATGAAGAGCAATAACAAAAGAAAAAGAAACACATAAAAATACATCATGAAATCCCGACACCAGAGAAGTTTTCGAGGGAAAGTAGGATGATCAAGTCCAACAGAAGCGGTGAGCACAAAGTTCGTCTTTGAAGAGAATACACATGTAGGAAGCATGGGAAACAACTATGGACACCTCAGATGGGCTTGCAACGGAGCCTTTAAGAGTCGATCACACATCCACGCCTCCTATTAGACGGACCACTCAGGACTCGACCTAAAACAACATCAAATTAAGGAGACGACATTGCAAAACACGGGATCTTGAATATAAGAGTGTATCTTTGATTGTTAAAAGAATTTAGGTTTATAAGGATGAAATTGTTAATAACAAACTTTGTTATTAATATCTTGGTTGAACAACTAAAAAAATTGCAAATTTTGTTGTTGTTTTTTTTTTAATTTTAATTTTATTGTTTTTTTCCCTTTAGGTTTAAACATTACACAAATAATTTAAACAACTAGGCCAAAAAGGCCTAATTAATTACTTACGCATGAGAGAAGGAGAAAGAGTAAGAAACCCTAGTCACCGAGCACTAGTTGAAGAAAATGAATGTACTGTTAAATTTTTTGTGCATAACCAAATCTTCACAAAGAAGAGGGATTCTTGGTTTCCTCTAGTCCAAAAGTCAAGAGAATATACCATTTTGACTCAACCAAGTCACTCCAAAACGGACTGACTTGGATCGAATTACAGAATCAGAGTCACACACGAGGCTTCGGGAGGAAGACGATGGTTTTCAACTCCAGTCAAGAAGCTTTTCCGGATCCCCTGTGGTGGCCCATTTGGAGGCGACGAACCCATGCGTAGCGCCGACAAGGGCTTAGATCTATCATAAATGATCGATCTATGTTAGAGATAGAAGCTTGGATTTGAGACCGAGAATATATTGTTCTATGTAGAGGGTTCTCGAGTCAAGACGTTTTCATAAAATTGACCTGTTATTGCCTCTTTAGCGGAGGGATTTACTTTGGTTATAAAAGAGCTTCTTGATTTACTTGAGTAAGAGGGATTTTTGTTTGTTCTTTGAATTCGGAAATTTGTTACGATTAGGGATTAGAAGGTTCATTGTTGTTGGTCGTTGCTGATGTCCATGGAACAAGATCTTTGACAATATTTAGAAAATTGCAAGGTACTGCCAAAACAATTAGTATTGGGAGAGGGTTTTCCTCTTCAAGAACAACATGAAAAATGTGATCTCCGGCCACGAATTAAAACCCAAGCAAAATAGAAAACGAATGATGCACCAACACCGTTGACATCAACTTTTGAAATTGTTTAGATTATAGATGCTTTAAGGCCTTAGAGCATGTATTTGTATGGTTATTGTTTTTTGCTGGTCAAAGTAAGCATTTGTTTTCTCCAAGTAAACACAAACTTCAGGAAAGGAGTTGGATAAGAAAATGACAAAGCAAACATATTATGAAAAAATAAGAGCCATTCTTTCATCAAGAGAAGAAATTGATAAAAGAAGTTCTAGAGTCAAAAATGTGGCAAATCTTATTCCACCAAGAGAGAGGTTTTTTATTTAATTAGAAAGAGGCAAGGGCGGCCATCTTCAACCATATCATGTTCACATTTTTTTTTTACAAAACAAGATGTTCATTATAGGGTTAGCGCCGACGACAAACAATCAGAAGCTTTAAGATAATCAAGTCTCATTTATGGGATTCAACTCACCATTCTCTCATTCTTTTAATCGAGTAACTTCACAACTCTTTCGAAAACAAAATCCCTTGTCCCAAGCATTGACAGAGAAAGAGGCTTGGGGCGGTGAAGATATGTTACGGTTGGAATCCTTCGAGGAATGGGTTTTTTTTAGGGTTTCTTTGATTTTGATACAATTGTTATCTTGTGGAACAGGGTTTTGACTTTTGTTGACATTAAAAAACAACAGAAGCAAGCGGCGCTTCAGATTTGGGATTCACTCGGATCGATCGGAGCAACACTGATAACATGATTTATCGACCTGTTGCATTCATGCATTTAGTTAGATTTCCCCTTTTCGCATTCATGTTTTTGCCTTAGTTTGTGCCCTTTATGCTTGTTTAGTGTTACTTTGCAAGAGTAGATGTCTAAACACACTATTTGTGGCTTTGTAGGTGATTTGACACATTTTGGAGCTAAAACGACGTATGTGAGGATCAAGCCTCGAAGTGGATGCATTGGAGTGAGCATACGTGTGTGGGAAAGGACCAGGAATCGAGCTAAAGGCGCGAAGGAACGAAGGGATGACATCTCGGCCTTGATCTCGGTCTGACCAGACCGAGATTGGCCTGATCTCGGCCGAGATCCATTGATCTCGGGCCGAGATGCATAATTTCGGTCGAGTTGGAAAGTTACTGTTGTGAAATCTCGGTCCCGATCTCGGCCGAGATTTTTGCCCGAGATTTTCTGTTCGGCGATTTTATTTTATTTTTGGATCAGTTTTGGCCCAACCCGTCCTTTGGAAGGTTGTTGGCTATAAAAGGGAAGCTCTAGGTTATTTCTAAGAGTCGGTCTTTTGTGCTGGGATATTCCTTATTAGATACATGAGTGGTTGATCATAGGTAATAAATGTTTATCCTTTATTGGTTGAATGTTCTTAGATTCCTTCCTAATTAGGGTAATACTTGAGACTTACCCGATAATGGTTTACTTTTCCCTTAGTTTGTAGTCTGGTTTGTTCAGAATTTTCTACCTCTCTACCTTGAGACTTACCCGGTAATAGGTAGTTGGTTTGAAACTAGATAGTCTTGAGACTTACCCGGTAATAGACTGTCAGCCTAGAAACGTTCATCCCTGTGGCTTTTCTACCATATATCTTTATGAGTCTTCCTGAATCTATATGTATAAACAATGATCTTGAACCCTTGGAATCCATTTTCTTTTCTTTAACTTGATTATTTTTGTTTTCCCTTTTTGTTTGTTTGTTTTGACTTTCAATCAATAGTGACAATTGATTCCGTGTCCTTAAAACCCTTTTCAAAACCCTTTTGATTTCTTTCCCTTATCTTTTCAAACCTCATGTCTTTAGTTGAGATCTATTTTATATTTAAGCATTGCTGCAAATTAATCCTCCCAGTCCCTGAGATCGACCCTGGAATACTTGTCCTACTTCGTACGATCCATACACTGTGGGTTCGTTGCTATTTAGAAAATTATTACAGGTTATAAATATAAAACTATCCCTTCCTAGTTTTACTATCCTGTGGATTTCTATCTCTTTTGATAGTTGTTTATAAGGGTGTAAAAATTACGAACAAACACCATAAAACCGAGGAGGTAGCGACCGATGGGGAAGAAACTTCGGAAAAGGAGGAAGGGTTGTTCCTGGTGAAGGAATACCTTGTTCAAAGGTTTAGGTTTTCCTCCGTTTGAGGATTGTTAGCCTTGTTAGAGGAAGGAGGGATGACCTCTAGTTTTTGAACAGTACACCATTAGAGTTTTGTTTTGACTCGATTCATTCCGCTCGCTTCTTTCTTGTTTATGGTTTGGTTATTGGACTCTTGTGAGTTTTGGGCAAGTTTTATTGGTAATTGTATCAAGTTGTTTGTCTTGGAGGAGTCGCGGATTTGTGATCGATTCCTAAACGATATGCTTCGAGTTCAAATATGAGGTGTCCACAGTTGTTCCCCAGACTCTCGTCCTGTGCACTTTCTTCAACGATAAACGATATACTCTCCGTTTGTAACACCCCAAATCCGTAGGACTCGGAGTGCTACTGGGCTAGGATCTCACAATGGATCCTGACCCTAGCCTGACAACAAGTTCACTGAATCTTACAACAAGGCACTGATAGATTAAAACCAAAACGTCAAACTGTTATAAGAGTATCCAAAAGGTTTATACAAACTGCTGAGTACAATAAAACAAAACACATATACATATCATAAAGTCCCATCCCACGAGTACGACCCCCGGTGTACGGAGCCCTCAGCAGATCGCCCTCTCTGAATCACCCTGCAGCTCTCCTATCCTGCAAGGAATCTACAACACGGTATAAAACCGTTAGCTAACATACACATATATAAGAAGATGCAGGAGCACACGCACACACAGGAATCATAAACATAACATCATGCTGTCACACATTTACCCGGTTTATTATCTTAAAAATAAACATCGTCCAGTACTCCACTCATGAGTAAATATATAAATATCTCAATATAAACATAGGTGACACGAGGAATATAACCCTCGCCTCTCGGGAATAGTGCCAGCTGGAGTGGGGATCCGGTACCACCTCCCGTGTACCTTATGGGAGTTGACAGGTGTCCGGCCCACTGAGCTATACTGGCCTGCCCGTAGAGAACCTCCAGACTCCCAGCGGGATGAAAGGACAAGTTGTCACGGCCCTACAATGGGCAATCAATAGACCATAGGTCGGTAATAATAATATCACAAACGGGCTAATAAGCATAAACACACACACCACTCAACCATACATCCAATATAAGGATGACAGCTAAGTAAGTCCTATGGACTTACCTCAACCTCGGGAGTCTCAGACTCAAACACAATCGGCTCCGCTATGGAGATCGACACAGCCTAAACAAGGTATAACACAACATCACAACCCTATCCATAACAAGGGGTCACACCTAGACCCAAGGGATCCATACGGATCATATTTCAACTCGTAACCTCAAGGTCGTAACCGGCATAAACAGTTCTGTACTCAAACTCATTCTAACCTCATACTCGTACCTAGCATGCCACTACTGCTCACACTAGGAAAGGATAGGATCTACCTAGCTTTAGGTAGAGCCGAAACAAAATGCACCTACGGGGCACAGGGGACGCAGGGGCGAAAGTAGGTGGCCGCGGGCGCGGCGGGACGTGGCCGCGGGAGCGGTGACACGGGACGTGGGCGGCCGCAGGCGCAACGCTGGGGCCTGGACATTATCGCTGCGGGGGCGGTGATTCTTGGCCGCGGGGGCGGCGAAACGCAGAACGCGATTCTGCAATTCTCCTTCGGTTCTTCACGTGATCTATTCACGTCTTCTCTCATCCAAAGCCAAGCCCATACACATATATACACATACAACATCAGAACGCACCTAGACAAGCATCTAAACCTAAGCTATGAAGGAAGAACAAGAAAGGAAGAAGAGAGAAGAAGAATCCTTACCACACTTGTGGTCTAAGACTGCAGAAGAGCTCAACATACACCAAGGATGGCTTCCAAGCCCAGCATAACCTCAGCCAACACTCACACAAGGTACCACACACACAAAACTCTCACAAAACTCTTCCACAACTCAAGAACAAGATCCAAGGGAGCAAGGGAAGCAAAGAACGTGGAGAGAAGCTGGAGAAGAAGATGAAGAAATACCCTTGATCAGCCAAAGGTAAGAAGGAGCAAAGTAAAGGGTAAAGCACGGGTCAACAAGGTCAAAGAAGACGGCTACAGCCGCCGGAACCCGCAGGGGCGGTCCAAGGAGCCGCAGGGGCGGCGCTAGCTACCCGCGGGGGCGGATTGGTCAATCTCGGCCCAAAGCCAATCTCGGCCATGGTCCGATCTCGGTCCGAAGATTACGGCTCTTACATCTTTCCCCCCTAAAAACAAGTTTCGTCCCAAAACTTGTACAAACCTCGAAGGCACTCAGACTCAAAACCGGGATACTCTCGCTCTAACGGAGGTATCATATCTCGTACCAGATGTCAAACCATACGCTATAACCTCAAACACAGGCGTGGAGAACCATCATCTCTCGCAAAAGATCACGCTACTAACCGGGGCATAGAGAGAAGCATCTCTAGCCAAACCATCATCGGGGCATGGAGAAGATATCTCCATCCACTACTATATCTCAAAATAGCATGGAGGTAAGAACTATCTCCAGCTATACCTATCGGTCGTACTAACACAACAGGATCTAAATAAGATTATAACACATCATTTCACAGCTAGCACGAAATAAACACAGTATGGCATATAAGCACATAAACACATAAGCATATACACTCACCGAGGTAAAGTTAACATCTACTCGGTGATTCCCCTGGTACTCCTATCTCAACATAAAACTCGGGATAGTTCCTCTGGATACTATCCTCAGTCTCCCAGGTAGCCTCATCAGGTCCTCGTTTCGACCACTGTATCCTCAACATAGGAATGTCCTTCGAACGCAAGCGTCTCATACCTCGCTCTAGGACTGCAATAGGATGCTCAACAAACGTGTGGTCCGGCTCAACCACCAAATCATCATAACTCACGATATGTCTCGGATCTGGTATGTACTCCCTCAGCTGAGACACGTGAAACACAGGGTGAACACCCTCTAATCTCGGAGGCAAGGCTAATCTGTAAGCTGCACTCCCAATCCGATCCAGAATCTCGAACGGTCCGACATATCGGGGCTCAACTTCCCCTTACTGCCAAATCGCCTCACTCCTCATGTTGGGGAAACTCTCAGCCACACATGGGCTCCAATTCTAACTCTAGAGGTCTACGCCTCTTATCTGTATACGACCTCTGACGGCTCTGCGCAGTCAGCATACATTCTCGAATCAGTGCTACTCGAGCCATATCATCCTGAATCTGATCAAGTGTCACACCCTTGGCTGTACCAGGCTCATCCCAACATAACGGTGTACGATATCTCTGCCCATACAATGCCTCAGTCCAATCAAAAAATCCATGGTGACGTCCTTCCACTTCCTCTGTGGAACAGGAAGTGGATGGAGCTCACCTCCAGGTCTGCAATGCTCTATCTTGACCTGCTGGCAGGTCGCACGCTATGCCACAAATCGGCTACATCGGCTTCAACCCTTTATACCAATATAAACGTCTCAAGTTCTGATATATCTTACCCGTACCTGAATGTACAGAGTAAGATATACAGTACGTCTCCTGTGAAATCCTCTGTCTCAGCTCTATATCAACAAGTACACAGACGCGACCGCGGCGTTTCAAAATTCCATCTGCTCCTAGAAGGAACTGTGGTGCCTCATCCCGAGACATCCTACCTCATACCCTCATCAAGGTCTGGCAGGTCTCCTGCTTCTGTTGGATCTCACTCAACAGATCAGGTAGAACCTCTAAAGTACTCAGCCGGGTATCCTCATCCGGAAACCAAAAAGTCCAACTTTAATAAGACCAAATCCTTCAATACCTTCTGGTTGTGCCCAAACAGGAACAGAAGTCAAACGTCTCTTCAGCTCCTCAAAACTCTGTACACACTGATCAAACCATACAAATCTGGTAGTCTTCCTCAGCAACTCATCAGTGGACGGGCAATCACAAAGAATCCCTCCACAAAGTGTCTGTAATAACCGGCTAGGCCAAGGAAGCTACGTACTTCCCTAACGTTCGTCGGTGTAGTTCAAGCGGCTACTGCCTCGATCTTTGCCGGATCAACCTTGATCCCTTCAGCTGAAACCACATGACCCAGGAATGCTACCTCTGGCATCCAGAACTCACACTTAGAGAACTCAACATAAAGTTCACTATCCCGCAAAGCCTGCAACCAAATCCTCAGTTGTCCTGTGCACATCCTGCTCTCTCACCCTCAGCTGGTGATATCCTGAGCGCCGGTCCATCCTGGAAAATACTGTCATTCCCTGAAGTTGGTCCAATAAGTCATCTATACACGGCAATGGATACTTATTCTTAATGGTCACCATGTTCAGCTCTCTGTAATCACTACACAGTCACAACGATCCGTCCTTCTTCCGTACGAAGAGCACAGGTGCTCCCCATGGAGATATACTAGGGTGACTAAAAACTCTTCTCGGCCAACTCCTCAGGTTGCTTCTTCAGCTCCAACATCTCAATAGACGCCATCCGATATGGCCCTTCGAGATCTATCTCATACCAGGCTCTAACTTGATACCAAAGTCCACACTCCTCTGAGGAGGCAAACCGGACGATTCAGCGAACACATCTGCAACTCACAAACCACTAGGATATCCTCTAATGCTGGACTCTTCCCCTCCTTCATGGCATAACACCAAAAGACCTCACATCTATGTGCAAACAATCTAACTGCTCATATTGCACTGATAACCATACTAGATTTTTCAAGGTCCCATCCTCGGAAGACCTCTATCTATCCTAACTCGGTAGAAAAGTAACGGTCCTCCTACCTATATCTAAGACTGTAGAAAGTCCATCCGTCCAATCCATACCTAGTATGACTTCTTCATGCTCTAATGGCATGATAAAGAAGTCAACCAGTAAAACACGGGTCCCTACAAAAATGGGACAGTCACGAATCTCATGGGTACCTCTGACCCTACTACCATCGGGTAACCCTATACTAAAGGGTATCCCCTCAATTATATCTAAACTCAAACACTCACTACAAGCATCAGATATAAAAGAAGACATAGCTCCAGAATCAAACAACTCTAACAGGTAAACCATGGATCAGAATGATACCTGTAATAGGCGGTGCAACTGGCTCCTCTGCACTCCTCAACTCAAAAACTCGGCCTTGTGGCCCTCTGGTGTCAGTGGTGCTCCCACCATGACCTTTGCCTCTACCCAACCCAGGAGCAAATCCCTGAGCGGTAGGACGATATGGGACTCTCTGTTGTCCCTGTATCTACTGCTGCTGAGGTGGCCTCTGTCCACCTCCCGCTATACTGGCAGGAGTAGAACCCTGCTGAGACGAAGCTCCGCCCTGTCTACAGAAAACAGCTCTGTGACCTCGTCCACCACAAGTGAAGCAAGTCACTATCTGCCTTGTACACTCTGGTCTGATATGTCCATACTCTGCACAGTTGAAACACTGTCGTACCCTATCTGTAGCTGATGCAGATGAGGGCTGACTCTAGTGGCTCTGGCCTCGTCCTGAGCCAGCAGCTCCTCCAGTACCACTGGTCTGCCCAGTACGCTGTCTCTTCTCAGACCCTTCGGTCTGAGAAGCTCTCCTCTGACTAACCCGCTCACG
The DNA here is from genome assembly GCA_002319775.1 of Fagopyrum tataricum. NCBI lineage: Eukaryota > Viridiplantae > Streptophyta > Magnoliopsida > Caryophyllales > Polygonaceae > Fagopyrum > Fagopyrum tataricum. Next base: position 14,092,238 of record CM008285.1, read on the forward strand.
CTCATAATCGGCGGCTCTATCTTGGTAGTCCATCAAGGACTCACAATGAAATCCCGCCATATAGGCCCGGGTAGCATCCCTCAGTCGTCGGGAAAACAAATATACATGCTGATCCACAGAAGGTGCAGCTGGTCCCAACAATGCCAGCTCCTCCTGAAATCTCCGGATAACCTCTGAGACTGGTACATCCTCAAACCCAGCCTCCACAAAATCTCGCAGTTTCTCCCTCCCTAGTGAGGCAGGGTAGAAACGCTCTTTGATCATAGTCCGCATCTGAACATAACTGTCAACCTGTGCTCGTACAGACCTCCACCAGTGTTGTGCTAAGTCTCTGAACAGAGTCTGCACTAACTCTATCTGCCTATTTGTTGGGCATCTAATGGACTCTAGAGCTGAGTCCACATGTCCAATCCACAGCTCAACCTCGAGCCCCACCTTCCCAGAGAAAGGGGGTACACCCATCTGGTGAAATGCCTTCAACCAAGTGTCTGGTCTAGGCCCTCTATGCTCCTCTGTAACTCGAGCAATCTCAGCCACAGGCGCCGGTGCAGCTGACACCTGAGTAACCCCGTGGGACCTCTCAGATTGTCCCTCATGTACTGGTAGATCTGGAATAGGTCTACCTGCTCTGACAACCTCATCTACTCGCCGGATATACTCACGAAACTCTGGTCCTCCCATGGAGACATTATCCGAGGCATCTGACCGGACTCGCTGTGGACCCTGTCCCCCAGCTACGCCGTTCCCAGTCTCAGGAACAACACTCTCGGCAACGTCCTCATGAACCTCTTCCACTGCGCGTGGATCAACAGCTGAAGTCCTACCCCGTCCTCTACCCAGAGGGGGTCTACATCTACCTCGTCCTGCTGCAGGTAAGGCTCTAGTCTGAACCATCTGCAGAGGACATAAACCTAACTCAGAAGGCTATATATATGCCGTATGTATATATCAAATCAATCACAACAGAATATCTATATATATATATATACTGTCGAGATCTTCAGAGGGGCGATGGCTCACGTACACGATATCCCAAAACATTTTGTACTCATTTCAAAACCAAAACCTTTTGAAAAGTCAGACCCCTTTCGGGTTCTGTTTATTTATCTATTCGAACTTTATTGCAGATTACTAGTGCCATTGTTGTCAACCTGGCCTCTGATACCACCTTTGTAACACCCCAAATCTGTAGGACTCGGAGTGCTACTGGGCTAGGATCTCACAATGGATCCTGACCCTAGCCTGACAACAAGTTCACTGAATCTTACAACAAGGCACTGATAGATTAAAACCAAAACGTCAAACTGTTATAAGAGTATCCAAAAGGTTTATACAAACTGCTGAGTACAATAAAACAAAACACATATACATATCATAAAGTCCCATCCCACGAGTACGACCCCCGGTGTACGGAGCCCTCAGCAGATCGCCCTCTCTGAATCACCCTGCAGCTCTCCTATCCTGCAAGGAATCTACAACACGGTATAAAACCGTTAGCTAACATACACATATATAAGAAGATGCAGGAGCACACGCACACACAGGAATCATAAACATAACATCATGCTGTCACACATTTACCCGGTTTATTATCTTAAAAATAAACATCGTCCAGTACTCCACTCATGAGTAAATATATAAATATCTCAATATAAACATAGGTGACACGAGGAATATAACCCTCGCCTCTCGGGAATAGTGCCAGCTGGAGTGGGGATCCGGTACCACCTCCCGTGTACCTTATGGGAGTTGACAGGTGTCCGGCCCACTGAGCTATACTGGCCTGCCCGTAGAGAACCTCCAGACTCCCAGCGGGATGAAAGGACAAGTTGTCACGGCCCTACAATGGGCAATCAATAGACCATAGGTCGGTAATAATAATATCACAAACGGGCTAATAAGCATAAACACACACACCACTCAACCATACATCCAATATAAGGATGACAGCTAAGTAAGTCCTATGGACTTACCTCAACCTCGGGAGTCTCAGACTCAAACACAATCGGCTCCGCTATGGAGATCGACACAGCTTAAACAAGGTATAACACAACATCACAACCCTATCCATAACAAGGGGTCACACATAGACCCAAGGGATCCATACGGATCATATTCCAACTCGTAACCTCAAGGTCGTAACCGGCATAAACAGTTCCGTACTCAAACTCATTCTAACCTCATACTCGTACCTAGCATGCCACTACTGCTCACACTAGGAAAGGAAATGATCTACCTAGCTTTAGGTAGAGCCGAAACAAAATGCACCTACGGGGCACAGGGGACGCAGGGGCGAAAGTAGGTGGCCGCGGGCGCGGCGGGACGTGGCCGCGGGAGCGGTGACACGGGATGTGTGCGGCCACAGGCACGCCGCTGACGCCTGGACACTGTCGCCGCGGGGGCGGTGACTCTTGGCCGCGGGGGCGGCAAAACGCAGAACGCGATTCTGCAATTCTCCTTCGGTTCTTCACGTGATCTATTCACGTCTTCTCTCATCCAAAGACAAGCCCATACACATATATACACATACAACATCAGAACGCACCTAGACAAGCATCTAAACCTAAGCTATGAAGGAAGAACAAGAAAGGAAGAAGAGAGAAGAAGAATCCTTACCACACTTGTGGTCTAAGACTGCAGAAGAGCTCAACATACACCAAGGATGGCTTCCAAGCCCAGCATAACCTCAGCCAACACTCACACAAGGTACCACACACACAAAACTCTCACAAAACTCTTCCACAACTCAAGAACAAGATCCAAGGGAGCAAGAGAAGCAAAGAACGTGGAGAGAAGCTGGAGAAGAAGATGAAGAAATACCCTTGATCAACCAAAGGTAAGAAGGAGCAAAGTAAAGGGTAAAGCACGGGTCAACAAGGTCAAAGAAGACGGCTGCAGCCGCCGGAACCTGCAGGGGCGGTCCAAGGAGCCGCAGGGGCGGTGCTAGCTACCCGCGGGGGCGGATTGGTCAATCTCGGCCCAAAGCCGATCTCGGCCATGGTCCGATCTCGGTCCGAAGATTACGGCTCTTACACCGTTTCCTAATGACTGACTCGCTCTCATTTTCCTTGAATGTCCCACTAATTCCGGTACTACTAGTTGTACTTTTGTGTATTTCTTTGATATTCTTTGTTCTGTACTTTATGACGGTTTGCCCGTCTGCCGATTTCTTTCGACCTTTCGATCCATTAGATAGCGTGTTGTCTAGTGCATCGATTTGATTTTCTTTTATCCATAAAAAACTATGATTTTTCCATAAAAAAAGTATTCTAAAAAAGTTATCAAAAAGAAAAAAAGTATAATTTTTTATTAGAATATCCTCTTAATAATTTTTTTTGGTAGTAACGGTTAATTTAAAAAAAAAACATTTAATTCATATTGTATTAACTAACAATTCATATTTTACAAAGTACAATTTATCTTTCCATAATCCCGTACCGAAAGATATTGTTTCATATGAACCACTTCCGCTTTGTCTTTCTCTCTCTGGAGTCTGGGACTCAATTTCAACATTGGAGTCGTTCACTGAGAGGTGTGATCAAGTTAAATTGCAATTGCTTGATTAAAAATGATGGGAGGTCTGGCATGGGGGTTGTTGCGCGTAAACGTCTGGGTGTTATTCTTCTTGCTACTGCAAAACATCTTCAAGGGGCTCGAAGGGTTATTGAAGCGGAGGGAGAAACAATGATTTGAGTGTTATATATGGCTATTGGTATGGGGTGGAGAAACGTGGTGTGTGAAACAAATTCAGTTGAGTTGATTGCTAAGCTTATCTCGAGTTCTATTCATCGCGGTGGCTTGAGCAACATTCTGAGTATGCTGAAGAAGAAGAGGACGGAGGTAATAAGGTGGTCCATTGGCTTGCGAGTTCATGTCCTCTTGGTGATGTTCAATATGATTTATGTCATCTTTTTCCGGATGGGTTATGTAAGGTAATTTCGGACGATGATTTAGTCGAATGAAGTTATATTTTATATAAAAAAATGAACTACTTCCTAAACGATTTCTCTATGCATTCATACGCATTCAATTGAGATATATTTTCAAGGGTTTTCTTCTGCGCTCTCAAAGCGTTCTAATACTTCACTTCAAATAATTCCATATATTGTTCTTGAAACTCTAAGCCGTTGTTTGGTTCGAACTTACTCCCCGGAAAGTTACACGTTCTTAATAAGTTCATTCGATACCACATTTATTTTGTTTTTCTAAATGCGACAATCACTTATTGTGAAGTTCAACTTACCACAAAATGACAAAATTCATGAAAAGTGCACTTATTTCGACCGGACATGTAGGATTTTTTCCCCACGTTTTTAGTGATAAATTTGTAATTATCATTATGTTATGACAAATCTTATATATATATATATATATATATATATATATATATATATATATATATATATATATATATATATATTATAGGAGTAACACTCCTTGCCACGTGTCACGCAAAAAAATACACACTGCCACGTGTCATTTTAACATTTAACCACATCCCACCAAAATATTAATTAAGTTTATTCATTACAAAATTATTTAACAAAATATTAAAATCAAATCTTAATTAAATTCATCTCTTCCAATCACTTTTTTTGTTACGTGAGATATGTATAACATATTAGAATCACATCCATAAAAAAATTTAGCAGCACAAAAAAAAAAAAGAATTAATTAAATCCATTTTAACAATTAAATGTTACGGTATTCATCCCTTCCAATCACCTTTTTTTTGTTATTGTGTTATTTCTTAAATTAATTTATATATAACAATTAATTTAACACCATATGCTACCAATGTACTATTTCTATTAATATATAAATCATAATAGGGGGAAAATCAAAATATGAATTATTATACGGTTATATATTTTATTAATGTATTATATAATATTATAGGTAAAGTGTACAAATATTTATTGTTTATTATCTACTCTATCTGACAATTTTTTTTTATATATAATCTCTTAAAGAAATATAATAATAAATAATATTTTTATCAAAATCCCGTGCAAAGCACGGGTAATACACTAGTTTGATTATTAACTTCGCAATTGAGTTAGATCGCATAAAACATGTTTTACTACTTTCTATGAATTTTAATACCGTAATTTACCAAACGAGTACTATAGTATGCGCTCATGCTGTTAGAATCATACAAAATCTTTCTACAAGGTAATTTTAACATATAAGACCAAAAGACAATCTACTATGTATCTATATACTAAAGCAGTCCGTGAATTTATACGTGGCACAGTCTGGTAAATCCACGTCATTAAATTTACCCGTGACACAGTATGGTGAATCCACGTCATTAAATTTACACGTGTCAATTTTATGTTAATCTAGGTCTCACCATGTTAAAACAATTATTTAAAACATTTGATTTACGAATTTTAACTAATTTATTTATTTTATATACCGAGTCTTCAAATTTTTGTGTTAATATACGTATAACCTTTCACCAAATCTCTTTCACCAAATTTATTTTAAATATTTTAATAACTAATTTTTTTATTAGTCTCTCATATAAATAATTGCTCTTTAATTATTTATAATTAAAAATTAAAATAGTTAAGATTTACAATCTAACTTTAAAGATCTTAATATTTGTCAACTTATTTTTTAATTTTAATTGAACTTATATTTTCTACGGCTTATAAACTTTATTTTAAATTTAATCTTATTTTGTTACAGATATTTTTCAACTCAAAGTTTTTTTTTCAACTTATGAAATTTATTATTTATTTAAACTTTTAAATATCTTAATATTTTTTATTTATATTTTTAATTTTCAGTTGAACTTTTTTTTAATCTGAAACTTATAAACTTTTTTTTTTCAAAATATTTTTTTTAAACGATTAACAAAAATATTTCTTCATTTTTTAGTATAAAGAAAATTTAAGAATTAAAAATAATATTTTTTTTCATTTTTAAAAATTCGATTTATATATTTTTTGGAAAATTTTTTCAATAATTTTCAATGATTTTGTATAAAAATTCATAAATTTCATATTAAAAATATATGAAAAAGATCGAAATAGTTTTCCCAAAAAAAATAATTTTGATTTTTTAAAAATAATATATAGTCTTTTTAAAAACAAATCAAATACTTTTAATAATTTTTTTTTTGTCATTTACACAAAAGTATGTAAAAAATCAGGAAAAAACTCCGGAAAAAAAATCAATAAAGTTTTGATTTTCATATTAAAAATTAAAATATTTTACTTAATATATAAATTTTAACATATTAATTTATTTTTAAAAAAAAATCTATATTACACTCGCAATCCTAAATTTTTAATGACATGTAAAAAAAAGTAGTTGTCAAATCTATTGGGTTATATTAGAATTTTTTATATTATTTTAAAAAAATAGGTTGATAGTATGTATCATTTTTCAATAACTTTCAAAGTTCGTATTATTTGAGTTTAATTGATAGTTATTATTATTTTGATTTTTTAAAAAAAAATAATCTTTTGAGTAATATTTATTATTTTAATAACTTGACACATGTTATTAGTCTTACTAATTGTTAGGTAATTCACTATTTAAATTTAACTATTCAATATTGTAATTTTGACTTTAACATGTTACTTATATTATATAAATCTCTTTCATTTATATATTAACATATTATTATTTAATATTATTAATTTAAATTTTATGATTTGTAATTTTTGACTTTGACATGTTTCTTATCTATCTTATATAATACAACCACTGAATTGATAATTGACGTAATTTTATGCGGTCACCTCATCAATGTTACAGTGTCGTCTATTCTTTAACTTAAATCACATACTCTAACATTTAATTTAATAAACCTTAATTGTTTCTTGGATTGATACTAACTTTGACATTCAAGTATCTCAAAGAATATTGTGCCGAAATCCTCTTTCCCGATTGTTAGTGCAGGATTTGAATTCTTGCTTGATTTCCATTCATAATGTGAAAAATAAAGTCTTACAACAAGTATCACATAACAATTAAGACAATTCTCAACATAATGAATTATCAAACATTTTTTGACATACAATTATCATCTAACCCGTGCAGGCACGGGTATTAAAACTAGTATAATACTAAAACATAAGTGAATAACGCCACTTGTCGACACCATACAACGGCACGTCGGATTTTGCCACGTGTCATTCTCACCTTAATCCGCATATTTGGTAATTTTAATTATGGGAAGATTGTTTCCAATTATGACTTACTTATTTTATCTTCACACAAATCTTTATTTTAAAATTTAAACAACAAGCAAAAATAAACTATTCAGCTAAATATTTGAATATATTATAGAAAAAAATTCATATTTCTTTATGATAGTATATAATATTCCTTAAATATATATTTTTTATTTAATATTTCAGATTCTTTAATTCTAATGATTAATATTTTATTTACATAGCTCTTTACATAGATAGTTGATTATGTAATTTTTTTTATATAGTTTTTTTTATTGTTTTATTCTAAATTCTCTTTTTAATTTTTAGATATATTTATTTTTCTTTTATATTACATATTATTTAAATTATATTTTTTTTGTATAACTAACAATACTTTATTTATAATTCAAAATTTTTAGATCAAATTTTTACAAATCCCGTGCAAGGCACGGGTAATTTTAACTAATTTTTATAATACGAGCAACAAACATTTTCTCTTGAACATCAAGTACACCATAATCCAATTACGGTATTAAAATTCAAAGACCAAAAGACAATCTACTTGATGTTCAAGACCAAAAGACAATCTACTATATGTTATTGAGGATTTTGTTGATAGATGCTATAGTGTTGTTACTTGCAAAAAGGTGTATGAGAACATCATTTATCCTATTAGAAGCATGGACCAATGGGATGACATGCACCATAATCCAATTCAAGTCTCAACCTCCATTCCTCCCAAACAAGGTAGACCCTCTAAGAGAAGAAGAAGAGAGAAGGGTGAAGTTGAGCCCATTGAGAAAATGAAAAGGTATGGAATGGTGATGCATTGCAAAAACTGTGGAGGAAGTTGTCATAACAAAAGATCTTGTAGGAACCCTCCACATTTACATGAAGCTCGGGTATGAACTATAAATTATTATTCTCTGTACTTGTTTAGCCTCATTTGATTGGTAAATTTTGATAAATTTTAGAGGTCTATATCAAGGAATTGATAAATGGACACTTGACATGTCTTACATTTATTTAACACTCCTTTCTGATCTATTACAAGAAAGAAGTAACATTGAGTCTTCTCTTGTAGCTCAAGCAAACCGGATGTAAAATTCATTATTCAAGGTTCAACTAGAAGCCAAGGAGACCATCAAGTGTTTTGTTAGTTAGGTTGAGTTAGTCTTTTGCCACTGTTTGAGAAATACTAGTTAGTAAAGCTCTTGTATTTTTGCCACTGTTTGAGAAATGCCAGTTAGTAAAGCTTTTGTATTTTTGTCACTGTTTGAGAAATACTAGTAATTAAAGCTTTGTAATATTTTAAAATTCAAGTGTAAGATTCACTATTTTAGGACAATATTATGAAGCTAGAACTCAATTAAGTGCACACAATGTATAATCTATTGAGGATGGATAGGAGCAAGCTTTGATATTCTTCTCATTATAATACAATAGCTTAACACAATATGATGAAGCTAAAACTCATACAAAACTACAGAAGCTTTAAAGACTATAATTGAAAAATTAATTGAACTTTAATTGATTTAGTTAATATGATAAGGTATGGAAAAAAATTATAGAAGCTTATGGGTTCCAATTAAAAAAACTAATTGAACTTTAAATGATTTAAGAGTAAAGGATTATATATGAATAAAAGGGAAAAGGTTAAGGACTTTAATGGAACATGAAAAAGAATAGGGACTAATTTGAATAAAAGTGAAAGATAAGAGACTATGGATGAATTTTACCCTATTCTTTTCCTTCTTTTCTTTTAAAAAATTTTAAATTTTGTTTTTTTCCATAAAAGGAACTCAAGATACCAAACAATTTGGTGGTTTAAGAGGCCCACAAAACGAAATTCATATAAACCGTCAAGAAATAAAAGCTACCGGCTGGTGAAGAGTGTCACCACGTATAAGACCTTTAATAGCATGTCATGCATAACACATGAACAACAAGGGGCAAATGACCAAGAGCAACGAAAGCATCAACCATTGTTTTGACTTTCTTAAAAATATGTTCGATATGAATTTCTTCAAACGAACGGAGAGCAGGAAGAACGTCCCCACCCCCGTCATCTTAACTTCCTACGAAGGATTTTAAATACCCAAAATAAAGTTAATAACACTTAAATTATCATTTTTTATTTCAATATTTTAAACTTCTAATTCATTACCTTGTAGCACGTACTTCATTTCAAAGATAGTGTATTTGACAATTCGCCAAAATATCTGAATAAAACCTTAGATACATCGTCTCAAGTGATAAATTCAAAAACAGAAAATTAGAAAAATCATTATTGATTTTGGGACAAACAAAGTTAAATTTTACGAAATTAACCCTGAAAAACTTTCAGTGATGAACAATTTTGGTTTCATAGGGATTTGGTAATTTGTGCATTATTGGAATTCCACTTATATAATATTTATAGTATTTTTAAATAGTTTAAAAGTGTAGTATTCCATATTCAGGTTAAGGACACTATTGAATATAAAACTTATTTTATATACACAAAGTGTCATGAGTCATGACATATAATTGCACATATTTATAAACACTGTAGTATAAAGCTATTATAATAACATACAGATACTAATATGGCGTATATATGGCTTACAAAAATTTATTTTTAATATACTTAGTACCCGTTTGGTTGGAGTTTGGAGTGATGGAATGTAAACGGAATGAAATCGGCTAGGGACTTAAGGGGAAGAAATGAAAATGAAAATGAGTAGGTTAGTTTTATGTGTAAAAAAACCTATGAACAAACGTAGTTTTTGATTGATTCGCCTAGCGATACCAAACGAGCCCTTAGTGTAAATAAGTACTTACACAAAATGAGTATCCCAAACACAACCATGTAGAAACATTAAATAAAATAATTGATAATTTTTGTAAAACTATTATTGGAATGAAAATTATAAATCAACTTAAAGCAGCTTTGTGTTGGTATACATAATTTTTTTTTCAAAAAATATTAATATATGAATGAAAACATTTAGTGCCCGTTTGGTTGGAGTGGTGGAAAGAACACGGAATGAAATCGGTTAAGGGGAAGGAATGAAAATGAAATTGATTAAATTACTTTCATGTGTAAAAAGACCTCTTAACAAATATAGTTTTTTATTGATTCAGAACAAATATAGTTTTTGATTGATTCGGAATCATTCCGTTACCGGGAATGATTCCTAGCGATACCAAACGAGCCCTTAGTATAATAGTTGATGGTTCTTTATGTTAAACAGGTGGTTAACCTTTTCTCAAGCAAGCACCACTCACATTTTCAGGGAAATCAACACGGTAGCGGACAAGCTCGCAAAACACGGACTTTCTGCCACTGAAGACCAGGAAGATCTCCCAGACGATGTGGTTGTACTTATCCGTAAGGATGCTGTAGGTCGGTCGGTGTCTAGGTATTGACCCACCTATTTTGCTTACCTTGTATCAAAAAAAATAAATAAATTTGGTTAACATTTGCATATAATGACGAGGACAAGTTTGGAGGAGGTCCAATAACGTGGAATTGCAAGATTTGAGGAATCGGTATGTAGATACATTTTGGGTTTTTGTTTCTTTATTTTGATTATTTTAGAAAATGTGTCCATTTGGATTACACAGACAACAAATAGGAAATTATACAAAGCAAGAGCCAGGATAAGAAGCCAGCTACATTGCGTTCCCTTGGGGTTCTTTTTTTTCTCTTTACTTTGATGGGAAAAAAAAAATTATCACCTAAGGCTTACATTCAAATTACATGCATCTCGGCTGCCTGCTCAAAAATAACTATCAACTTCCAATTTCCTCTATATGAATATTAGGATTTGAAGATGAGAAGAATCAAGAATGGGTAATCAATCAGTCCAATATCTCAGCTGGAACTTGCCCAAATATGTCAGGGCAAGACTCCCACTTACGTTGCTCCTTGGCTTCCCAATATCCGCCAACGTAGCGGTACGTATCCGTTTCTTGATCCTTTGCGAACCACCGCGGCTTCCATCCCCTCTCTTGCATTTTCCGAGCCTGCATTTGGAAATGGTATGCAAATGTATGTCACAAGCTGTTCTGTCAACCTCTCTTCTGTCCATGATTTAGCCACAGAATTTTTTTATTCAGAAATTACCTGGCGTTGCCTTTGCTCCAGTCGCAACTTCTCTGTGTCCGCCTTTTCAAACTCTCCGTTTTCTAGGTATCTTTGGTCTGGCCTAAGCCTTGAATCCGTGGGCGGGAGCTCTTTCTGCAAGGATGAGCAATAAAATTGAAAAAAACAATAAGAAAAATGGAAAAAGTGGCAAACTATGGTAATTAAGTTATTTCTCATTTTGATGCACTTCAGTACTATGCCTGTGTGATCCCAGAATTCCATACACGTCTATAGAGTAAGTGAAGACTGACAGTCCAACAAGCCTGCAGAACTCACCTCTAGTCCTGGAGTAAGCTCATTCAACTTGATTGCAAAGCGTGTAAGGTTGTATCTGGTAGGGAATTTGGGCGGCTTGCTTCGTTTCCACAAGCAATGGGTCGACGAGGCATCCGCTCCTTTACCCTTTCCTAAGTAATCTCCATTTGCATAAAACAAGCTTTCATCCCATTTTCCAAACAAGCTTGCCATTGTCTTCCCTTGTTTATCTTGTACAGCGCCTTGTACCTGCACAACATTCAGAATTCCGATAAGTTTAGCCATGCAGAAATGGGGCTTTTCCCAGTTTTAAATTGCTAATCTAAGCAATACAGTCATAATGTTATATCCTTTCATTTCTCAATTCAGTTTTCTCTTTCAGGGAAAGGGAGGTTGCAAATTGATTATTTATAGCCATTGACTCTTATATCTGGGTTGGAGTTAAGTGATATAAATGGCACCTGGTGAGGAGTACGGTCAATGATAGATTGCTCCTTGAATTTTAGCTTGCAACTGTAGTCACGATTTCCCTGAATACGCATTGTGCCATAATGCTCGCAATATAATTTTCCTAGTATGAGGTTGTAGATTGATGTTGTTACCTGCAAGATAAAGTTAAATTAGCATACAAGAAGTTTAAAAATAGATAACAGATTTATCATTGATGCCAACCTTACTCCATTGGAATACTTCGCCGTCATCAAATTCCAAAGTTAGAACACCAACAGGATCAATTTGTATTGAGCGGCCCCAAAATTTGCTTTTCAAGTTACTGTCTCCCCATAATTTCCACCCAGTTCCCTCGCAGTGACAGGCAACAATCATGGGATGATGACTGACCTGATTCAAAAAGATCTAACTCTATTACCCACAACTTACATTACAGGAAAATTCTATGATCCAAAACTTAGCATCTGCTTAGAGTTAGAAGTAGTTCGACAGTCATTTACCACAATACAATAATAAGATGTGATGCAATTGCAGATACACAGCCCCCCTCCTCTATCTCCCAACTTTAACAGTTTTCATGCTTATTGTTGATAAATCTTCCACTTCATAATTCCATTGCAAGTTATGCCAATTTATTGGAGATCTTGCTCAAATTTTATGCCAACATTCAGGTGATTCATCATGTCTATAGATATTCTTGGATTCCTATTCCTACTGTGCAAGTAATGGAAGCAGCATGTGCAATGTGAAAAGGCAAATAAAACCAGTAGACACAGAATGTCAGCTCAGATAAAGTACCTTCTCTGAGAAAAAACGAAGGCCTTTATCAGGAAAATCAGCTTCATATGTTTCTCCCAACAATGGATTAAAGGGTTTGCAAGTTCTCCCTTCCGTTGAAGCATATCCAGAGATAGCAAAAGCCGCCACATTAAGGATTCTCATAAGGCTGTTTCCCTGAAAAGTTCAGTGAAGTCCACAAAATTTTCATTCACTACCATAACTCAAAGTGGTCAGAAAAAGAAGTCAACTTTTCAAATTTTGCGTCAAATCAAACTTTGACAAAGAAAGCACAGTTGGAAATATTTGTATTACAATTTTTCAGTGACTTTTGAAAGGAAAGAATAGCAGCATATTGCTCTGAATAATCACTTGTATTTAGGAAACATATGGTCAAGTTATTCTTCGTATGAAGAGAAATTTCAACAGAAAGAAGTTGAAGTGGCAGATTTTCCAAGTACAACAGCTTCTAACAATGCTGACACATCAAATTGAATTTCAACAAAGATAATACAGCTAAGGAAATTTGTATTCAAATTTTGCTCAAAGACTTTTGGAAGGAAATGACAGTAGACTTGCCCTGAATCATTATTATTTGAGGAAAAAAGGACCAGGTAATGCTGTGTATAAGGCAGACTTAAAAAAATCTCATATCTTACCTTTCTTCCCCATTCATTTGCCCGGTCAAGAAGATAAGAATATTCCAATTCTTCAAAACACTTTTGAAGCGATGAGAGAGGTTCATTGAAATACACTGGGAGACAAACTTTTGTGAGATCTTTCCCAATGTTATCCTTTATCATTGACCAAAGACTAACACCTTTCTCTTTCTCAACAGGATCAGGCAATTTCTTACGACGCTTGACATAAGGAAAATTAGCTCCAGCAGATTTGACAGATGGGTCAACATCATCATCATACACAATAGCATCCAAGTCTTCATCATCAGACGAAAATGATGACATTCTTAAATCAGAGCCACTATTACTCCTAAACGAACTTGATGAAAGAAAATCACGAGTATCAAAGAAAGTGTTCTCGTCTTCATCTGTTTCTTCCTCTGCAGCATCAACCCTTTCAATATATTCGTCAGAATCACTTCCAGTAACTTCTGCTGCACGATATATAAGCAAAACACTAGATAATGTCTTGCATAAAGATAAAGGTGTAGAACATATCAAGTAGCACGATATATCACTAAACTAGGACCAGTCTCCGCATTGATCTACTGGAGGACCACCATATCCACTTTTTTCTGTTGATAAAGTCAAGACTTGTTCATATGAAACGTCAACAATTTTTACTGTTGACATTAGAATTGCCAAGGAAATGTCGTTATATTACACTTACTATATAGATGAAAACAGTTCCAGCATTTTATACATTTAAAGCATAAAGTTGAGCAGCAAAATACCACTGTTATGTAGTAGGCACTACAGTTGCTGCCATGATATGTTTGGATAAAGATGACATTTATATTTTGTGTCCATATGTTGCTTGTATTATTCTGCTTACAAAAATTTAAAAGCCAATACAGGTCGGTCAAACAAAGCAGCCTCTAGTCGTATCAAGGAGGAGACGATATGTATGCAAACTTAACAAGGGATCACATAATATGCCACAAACAAAGACTGAAAACTAGAACTATCATTTAAATTAGACATACCACTGTCTTTGTCTTGCTTGGAGCTAGAAGAAGAAGCACCGTGCTCTTTTGACTGTTTTTGACTCTCATCAACAACTGTATTTTCCAAATCAACCTTTTCTGTCTGACAAACAGCAAAACAATAAACTTAGAAGTATCCAAAAGTGTCCCTGAAGACAAAGAGAACTTAATCTTTCTATTAATTGCTAAATCAAGAAAGGGTTTACAGCCATAAAAGGCATTCAAAAAAATCTATAGGGCTCCACTGATTATCTTCACTTACTAACCTCAAACAACTTTGTTATCCAATCACGACCCAAAAGAGAGAGAGAGAGACCATACAACCCCCCCAAAATCAAACAAATATATGAAGCATACAAAGTGAAAATAACATATAGAATAGTCTACCATATATCACTATTAGCAAAGCTAGGTATCCGTTAAGTAATCTCCTTGACCCTTACCTCTAACAGAAGAATTAGCACATAATATCAAACTCTTATCAGTTTTACATAGTTTTTTCAGCGGAATATATTTCTTTTCACTCGAACAACTTGAAAAATGACATGTTCGGAAGAGCCCACCACCCACTTTCGTCCCCCTGCTCCATTGCTAAAACAGGGCCACAACTACAAAGTAATATTCAGTTGCACTCGATTGGATTCCTCAATTAATTACATACATTACATATGTATGCCAGCATAGTTCTATAGTGAGCATGTGAGATCAAAATGAGCAACCTTGGTGAAATATTGGCTGTCTAGTATCTACTGAATCACCTAGCCAAGATGAAAGAACTCCAACAGAGAAATCACGATTCATGACCACAGTAACAGCCAATTCAGGTAAATTATGATCATTCCACTAAATATATATTGATCAAATTCAACCTCTCTCACAAATTGCACTATAGGAGGTACATAGTCTAGTATAATCAGTATCCATATACGGTTGGTTTGAACAAGTTCTGGTAACAAAGAGATGCATGCTCACTTCCCCTTTTTTCGACTGTGTAACCATGAGTCACTAATATTATTGAATCTGTATCACTCTTACTCTTTATTAAACTGGAGCACCATGGACATGTTTCTACCAAATCACAATACTATATACTCAGCGCAATCACTGTTTGACAAACAAATAAGGATAGTACATCTTGGTTGGCAATAGCATTAATAGATGCTCTACAGGTTCCCTACAAAAAAAAGAGAGCATAAATCTGCATACAACTGAAAAAGAAAGATTGCTGGCCAAACTAAATCATGATTCGTTAACTAAATATCTACTTATTTAGTATATACTATAATTGATTATACAAAATCATAATTTGACACTGTACATCATTTCAATTTAACAAGAACCAAGAGGTTAACATTGTGATGCTTTGGGTAAATAAGATCTATAAACTATGCAATGCTACTGTAAGGACAGAACATTGAAAATTTAATAGTATAGCTGTCAAATAAGAAATATAATACTTAAGGGCCCATACTGTAAGAGAGGGGGAAAAAAAAATCAAGAAGGCATGCATAATTTTGGACTAGAGAAATCCAATCACAAAAGCATCGTAAGTCTTTATTCCTGTAGTGGGAAGCTCAAAGAAGAAATCTTTTTTATTTTGGTTATAACTCAGAAATCTAAATTCTACTGACAAGGGTTTACTGATCACTACATGTACCTCTAACTGCCGTAGAGTATCTGTAAGTTGCCACTGCTTCTGCTTCAGCAACATGAGCTGGTCTTGTAATGATGCAAACTCAGTCCTCATTATCTGTTCACTATCCTGAATTGTCTCCTCACTCACACCCTCTTCGTGTAGCCGTTGTCTTAACTTTTCAGTTGATACAACAACATTGTTTGCAGCAGCCATTAACTCACTGTTGGACATTCGAGGGAACATGTCTTTCACAGCTTGCAATGCATCCATCCATGCTGCTCTATCTTCCTGACACTCTGCTCTCAAATGTAGCCTTTTTGTGCCAGTAAATATGGAAAATCTCTTGTCGTCTGATCTACTCTCCCTAATTGATGAAACCTGCAAAAGTTACCACTTGAAAAATAAGAAAAAAAATAAGAAACAAGAAAAATCAACGGGATACATAACTTCTGGCTAAGCATTGCTGCATGTTGAGCTGGTTTTCAAATTTGGATGCTTCTGACCTATCCGGCTATCCCTATGAAAAAGAGACTTTTACTTAAGTGCAACCCATCAAACTAGCCGGCATTTGCCTCAAGAAGAGTATCAACATTAGAAACAATAGATTATATCTTACAGTGCCACTTTACCATCTCCAAGTCACCTAAGTAAGCAGAACCCACCCTTAAAATTCGATTAATTTTTTAATCCTAAATTAATCTAGACCCTGACATTTTGGCTTCAGTTCAAACTTAAGGTTGTATACAAGCCCCACTCCTCTCAAAACATAATTGTTTTGAAAAGCAAAAGGATTGGAATCACTAGAGGGCGGAAATCTGAACCAATAGTTTTTATTGCAGTGATGCACAATCTAGGATTTAACTAATAGGAAGGAGTATTGTAGCATATAGTCAAGACGACAAATTTGCAGTTGGATATGGACGATCAATCTCCGTAAACTAATGCCGATTCAAATTCAGTTCTACCATAAGATGATGTCACCCGACTATGAGATACTTAGTACTGGCAATAGGATCTAATCGAAGCATAAATAATAAAAGCAAAGAATGTGAAAACCTTAAGATGAATTTCACCGAACGGTTTGCGGCGATGCTGGTGGTGAGAATTGGCATTCTTCTGCTTAGCAATCCTCCGAATGGACTCGTCGCCGATGACCTTGCAACCTTTCTCGGTGTCCTTGCTGATAGCGATCTTATCAGGACCGTGAATCTTGTAATACGAAAGGACACCGTCCTGCAAGACAAACCACCTAGACTTCCAACCTTTGCCATAATTCACCCACTTATAAAGAATCCCACAAATCCCATTCCCAACAATATCATTGATCTTGACCTCCCTGGTATCGACGGAAGACAACTGGCGTTGGTTGGCGGTTAACTTCATGATCCCTTCGCTGGCCGCGAACCAGGCGGACTTGTGACTAGCCGATCGGCTACTACCGGTGCGGCTAATAGCGTTTCCATTGATCCGAGCGGAGATGGAGGAACCAGAAGGATGATGGGATGGCCGCATTGGGGAGAAGGTCGCCGGATTGTGATCGGAGATAGAGGACATGCAGCAGAAAGGATGCATGTGTCTGAGATCAATTTGATTTCAGTCGATCATCGAATAATGAGATCGGCTGTGGATAAAGGAGCGGCGACGGCGGTTGGCGAATCTAAGGAAGGGAATCTCTTCATCTGAACAAAAAGAGAGATCAAATTGGGATTTCAGATATGAACTTTGAACAACAATTAGAAATTCAACGGATTAGAGAGAGACTTTGATGAATTCAACGGGTTAAAGAGAGAAATGAGAGGGGAGAGGACATGGGAAGGGTAAAGATGGAAATAAGGGAATTTTCGGTTTTGGAGGTGGGAAGAGAGAAAGGGAATCGGAGGGAGGAAGAAGAAAGCAAAAGACAGCTAAGAGTCAATTTTACTTAACGTTTTAATTTCATTTCATTTTCCCCTAATTTATTTTTTATTTTTCTTTTTCTTTTTTCTCCAGAGTATCTTGAAATCTATTATTTATTACTCGCAAACCACAATTCAGCATTCACTAATTTTATCGGCTTTATGTAATTGTGGAAGTACGAATCCGTAGGAAAATCTGATCCTCTGGATTTTTAGTCTTGTATCTAACAATTTTATGTAAGAATTTGGTATCGCAATCATTTGAAACTATAAAATTGAAATTTTAACCTTAATTTTTAATTTTTCATCTTTTGTGTTTTAATGATTCTTTTTTTTTTTTTTTTTTTTTAAAAATTTTGTTGACTATGGTTGATTGCCGGCAATACATAATTCTACCGTCAATGACCACCAACAGTTTTTTTTTTATAACTAAATGGTCAAAAATCAAAATATAAAAAAAATTGGATTTAGATTTTTAATTTCAAAACTCAAGTAGGTTTGCAAACAATTCATTTAAATTATATTCTGTAACCAATATATATTTTGAATAAGTGTTACAAAAATATAAATAAAAAATATGAGAAGATGAAAGATAATAAATAAATCATGATAATAAGTTAACATGTGATCATGAAAATAACATAAAAAATAATACAAGTAACTAGTAGCGTCATACGAGCCGAACATATTGACATGTTCAACCCCGACTCGTTTATAAACGAGTCGAATTCGAGTTGAACCTAAATTTTATACGAGTTTTAAAATGGGTTCATATTCAACTCGTTTAAAAAATTGAACGAGTTCGAGCTGAACTTTTAACAAACCAAATACGAAAAATCGTCTCGTATAACATCCTTACAAATAACATGACGTCCTCGTTCATATTCTACAATCCGGACCTTGTTATACACTTGTGTACAAAAATGAAAGTGAAAGAAGTTATCCACTAAAGAGGATGAGCAAGTCACGTGTAAGAGGGCGGGCACATAATAAGATTTTGTGGTCAAACAAAGGTTTCCTAGTCTTCTCTTGAAACCCAAACTCTTTCATATTTCGTGACATCAACGTCATTGTTTTTCCCCTCTTTGGTTTTTGCTGATTTTACGTTTTTGCCCATTTCCAACAATAAACCGTCTAAATTAAAATTAAATTAATTAATAGGGAATATGGAGATTTTTGAAAACATAATCGCACGCTATCTAAAAAGGTCATTATAAATGATTCTGTATAATCCATGAGCATGATTACTACTTAAAAATAAATATCTTATGATATAATATTTGTAGTTAATCGATAATTATTACCGTTTCAAGGCGATTTAAGGGTAGCTTTTCCCAAACTTTGAAATATATATATTTGTGAAAACAAAGGGATTTTGTTGGATTGATACAGAAATACTGAAATCAACGAAATTGTATAGAAAGATGTGTCGATGACGTGCAAGGGAGGTTGCCTTATGATTAATATAATACTGATGAGTGCAGAGTTGCAGCGAAAGAATAAAAAGTAGAAGTTCCAAGAGAAATACGTACAGTAATATTGGTGAGTATGGGCAGTGTGTCTTAATTTATAAGGTTTTTAAAATGAATACTAGTGTAATTATTAGGCATAAACAATCCAAAAAATGGACCCACATAAATGTAATAATAATAATAATACAATAAATTTTGTTCTGAGAAGCTAAAATTATACAGTATGGGATTGGAAAATTTTAAAAAAAAGGAAATGGAGAGGGAGATGTAGTGGTGGTACTGGTGTCTGTTTGGTGGTAGATAAAAGCAGGACTGTTACTGTAGCAGTAGAGCACCATCAATTGCACTCTTCAGTCACCAGGACCATTCAAATTTTTAAATATATATATTTTTTTAGTTTTCATGAACCCAAACCTATTCTCCTATCACTAAATATCAGTTCCTAAAGATAAAGTGGAAATATCCAAAACCACATTTTTCTTAAATTATATACTATTGATCTTCGTCTTTTCGATGAAGTTCATACTATGTATGTTAAATTAAGAGTCCAATCAACTTGAAAAGAGGGTTTCAGACCTCATCAAATCCTATCTCCGCCACCCACCAAACAGTACCACCATGTGTGAGTTCAAAAGGCAACAACGGGTGTCACTGTCCCATCATATCGTCATCTACTTGTGAGCCAAAGTGTAATGCTAGCTTATACAAATTTGAACGTTGCTATCCTATAACAACCTAATCATAATAGGGTTCTAAATTCTAATTAAGCCTAGCTTATACAGATTTGAACGATGGACCAAAGACACAAATGCTTAATCTAGTTACTGTGTTTTTGAAGGCTGAGTTGCATGATTGGGCCTTGAAATTTTACCCAAATTTGCATACTCCCAAAGGATTTCCAACAAACACAACTGGAAAAGGTGCATGTTGACGTGGTTTGGGTACATTTGTGGACCCTAGGACGAGAAAAACCACAACTTCCACATGGGACTCTGAGGCAAAGCTAGGGTTTTTGTGCCACACTAACGTTCATAGTAATTCTCTCAAGCAGTAAACTTGACACTACTTCTTGCTCAGAGTTAGACAAGGCTATTCTGACAGTGTCCCCTCTTCAAACATGGAGGATCCGATTCTCAGTCTTTGGAAAATACAAACTTCAAGCTAAGCAGCAGATTACCTGGGTCCATAGAACTAACATTTTTGCAGTCTACTCATGGTGGCATAACTCAAATCACTTACAAAATATCATTACAAAATAGAGCCTATATGCATCATTGTCGACAATAATTCAACCCGGCCCCTAACGCTAACAGCAAATGCCGACACATGGCATCCTTCCCCTTTTGTTAACTTAGCACAAAAATAACCATTGTCAAACAAATGCAAATATCTCACCTCCCCTTGAAAACAAGAAGAAAAAGGATCCTAGGTGGAGAGATGATATCGAATAGGCAAATACAACAGCAGATCAAAGCCAACTTACAAGGAATCAAATGTTCTATACCCTACCAAACAGAACCTATTACTTCTCTCTCACAGAGTCACAGGGCATACATAACAGATTAACAGCAGATCAAAGTAGCAAGTTTAAAAATAAAAAAAAGTAATTTATTAATTTGATCAGGACAGGCCAGTAAGCAATCCGAATCATGCCAGCTCTAATGATTAGCTGAGATATCAAGGTGATAATAAATTTAACAGATCCATAATCACATGAAAACATTTAAATTAGTTGGTGGATAATATTCCGGGGGTGGGGGACGACACATGATGTGATCTAAAACATTTTTAAATTTGAATTTAATGTTGACCAGTCAACTTTCTAATTTCACATTTATATCATGGAGAAAGATTCCTCTTTATATAATAACACATTGATTTGCTGGATTATGAGAAAGGAGCACCTCGCGGAGAACAGTGGCAGTTTCGCTTTAAGTGCATGGAACCTCTTCAGTTGAGTTTTGTTCTGAGCAGTCCCTTGAAGAAGTCGAAGCTGTGAGAGTGAATTTACATGAGAAGATTATCTAGCATGGAAAAAGCTAGAAATGGTACAAGCAGCAAGTTGTATCAAGTAAAGAACTCGTAGATATGCCTACTACTGCCAACTCAGATTATTACCCAAAGAAAAGGAAACGCAAGTAAACATATTCACGTTCAAAATGATTGTCAGTCTAACTTTTAATAGCACGCAAAGGAATAAAAAGGTGCACTCATTTTCATCAATCATAAACTGTAATAATGGACGGAGAAGGAGTAGATCCCATTCCAAGTGAGTGAAAGTCGTCAATTCAGATCTCTCTGATCAATTAACATATTGTGGGGTCCCATGCACAAGTCATGAGGATATCATTTACTTATGCTTTTGTCACACAAGTCAAATGAATCATGCTTGTCCTTTTTCCTGATTATGACAAACTATTCATACAAACATGGCATAACAACCTATAAATGTGATCAAATATTTACTCATCTACTTTTTTTGTATAAAAAAATAGAGAGAAGAAGTAAAAAGCTGTGAGTTACTAGGTCTACAGATTTACCACTTTCTGACTCACTGATGCAGCCACTATATACTCAAGACAACAGTGAATATTTACTGGAGCATAATATTTCATCTCTACTTCCACCATCTTGCTAGTTTTGGGAGACAAGATAGGAGGCTAACTGTAATTTCAGACCTCAGAAGTTATTTATACAACAACATATAAGTTATGCTCTTCATTTTTTATGCAGCATATTCAATTACATGTAATTTTCTGAATCAACAGTTCTATGTAAGGAAAAATAAGCATGCTGACTGTAAATTCAGAGATCTTAAAGTGATAGTCTGATAGATCTAAGAGAGACCCTCCACAAATTCACATTCAGTAACCCTATATCATTGTAGGATGGATTACTTGAAATCTTGCTTACACATAATAAATTAAAGGTATGTCCATTATTCAGACAGCCACCTGCTAGTTTATAAGACACATATCACAATTGTTTAAACTCAAAATCGTACTGAAGATTTTGATTTCGCACTACTGAGAGGAATACAAATCATTATACTGTCTTTTAGTACCTATTTCCATCTGGATGAAGCTCACATATTTGACCATCATCACTGACCGCCAATAAATACCCAGTTGACGTCAGGCCCTGTAATTGGAAAAAGAGATGAATGAACCAAACTTGGAGGTCCATTTGAGTACTCTATTAACATATCAATCTATGGTTTGCACTTTGCACCACAAGGAAAAAGGGGGAAAAAAGAGACGTTTTGGTGGAATTGCAATGATCAATGAGTTGTTTCAACTTCCAAAAATAAGGACAAACCATATTTGGCTTGCAAATGCACACATAACAGATCCTTCTTACTGGAAGCCCAAACAGAGATTGTACAGAATCAGGTAACACACAATCACTCGGCAACAAAGCCTCTACACTCACTAGCTTGTGTGGATTCATCATTTTTGACGATTATACACTGTTTTCCTGCTCCCTTGTAGCCCAAAGCATTCTTTCATACTTCTCTTAATAACGCCACTTCTTCATCAGTTGTTCTACAACAAGTTAAACTTTTTGATACTGAAATCTTTTGTTACTTTTGTAGAGTTTTTACCAGATAAAAGAGAAACTAAGCATTCAATCAAATTACTACAAAATTTTACCAGTAATATCAAATTTAAAGTAACAATTACAAGGGGCATATGTTCCATCTTGAAACACGACTTCTCTATAAACTTAAGGACTCAAACAAGGGCATTTTCTACCGAATCTTTACCTGAATAGTAACTTCACTATTCATTGATTGGTCCTCAGCAGTACCCTTCACAATAATTCTTTGCCCACTGCATACATGTATAGGAAGATGAGTTGACGGTATAACAGTACAAGTCCAAGCTATATTTTTAGCGAAACAACTCATCAGAAATGCCTTGTACATCTACTGTGCAAATGGTGACATAGGTCATAATTCTTAACAGGCGCAATATCCGCAGATTAAGCCAGATATGTTGATTGTTGCATGGAGTTGGTCAGAGAACTAAGAGAAGTTAAGCTTTATTCCTTAAGGCTAGAGCAAGAGTATATCAGAAAACATGGCTACTATATGAAAATTAACTCGCATAAGAGTATATCAGAAATTTCAGGACTTCTAGCAGAGAAAGTAATGCAACAATAAGCAAGTAAAGGAATGCACCTGAAACAGTGACTTATGTGTTGCACATTTTACTTTGACAAACCCATCATAAATATGATTTACATACCTATGTAGCCATGTCTTGTAGTAGAGTTCCTCCAGAGGTCGAAAACCTGCAAAACAATGTAAAATGACCTTCTTCATCCTTCTTACTGAGTTCATTTTTGAACATTATCAAATAGTACGAGGCATAAATTGCACTTCTTACATTTTGGAAGCATAGTCTACAAGGCTATATATGAAATTATAAGTAGAATAAGTCCTAACAAGAAGATTCTCGACATAATAACTGACCTTGAAGTATGAAAATGTCAAAGAACTCCTCAAACTTGTTAAAGAAGGATGCCATGATTTCTTCGTTTTGTAGCTGGCAAGGAAAAGAGGCTATCTCTTGCAGGCATGCATTCAAGCATGTTGTAGGTTCCCTATTATCCACATTTAAGCCTATCCCTGGCAGCAAAGAACCCTATTAGATCAAGAAATGACTTTTGGTAAGATAGTATTGTCCATACAAGGCTTAGAAAGTCATATAGTAAGGCTTATTATCAAGCAAAATACAACCAAGATTGTCATGCCATCAGATTTTACCAGCAGTAACATTGAACTTCTTTGACGTATACGTGGAAGTGCACAATATGCCTCCAACTTTGAGACCATTCAAGTAAAGATCATTTGGCCATTTTATTCTGACATTGAGCTGTGGTAAACCCTGCAACGTTCAAGCGCAAGAATATGTTAAGAGTCCATCTAAGGAGAAAAAGATGACAAATTTACTAAAGTACTACACTGTAAACTCTGTCCTATGAACCTAGTTGCAAAACGTTAATGTGCAATCACAAGGTTACCCAATTCAATAACACAAAAGGTGTCTATTTTGCAACCCTAGTAATTTAGACGAGTATTTGGCATACATCCAATATTCACCATAGTCCTTGACAATTTTACATGATTGCAGGGTATTGGAATGACAGAAGAACCAGCAGCAGCATATGTTTAAGACTTTTAGTAGCATGCAACAGAGCAGCTATCACCTTTTTATCACAGACAGCTTTTATAGCCTCCGATACAGCTAAAGACACAATATATTGTAAAAAGGGCACAATCCTGCCGTTCTCCATCTGGATGGTGTATGAGAAGAGAAGACATCCTTTAGGTGATTCCCACACATTTGCTGATCTTCCTACGTATTCACAAAACAAAGTAAAGTTGCAATCTTCAAAGGCCGCACAGGGACAATAAAGATAAATATCATACCTCTCCCTTTGGTTTGAATATCAGCAACACAAACCGAACCAATTGGAAGGTCGCAAAACTTCCTTCAATAACGAAGCTGGAAAGGTAAACGAAGTACCTAAACAATTTGGAAATTAAAAACGAAATATTTTAGGATTCTCACAGAGATACGACGTCTTGTGTGGAGTTAATCCTTGGAGACCAGATGAGAAACCGGCCAAAAAGTGTGGTTGAAAGCGAATCCATATAGAATTTGAAATCAAACGGCAACTCATCGTTAGGATTTTCGAACTCTGAACACAGTCGAACTATGAATTCGGAATTATCGAAGAAGTGGAGCACATCGGTGCTCTTAAGCGACATAGCCAGGTCATTCTCAGCAGAAGACTTGCCACACATCACTAACAGGGAAGGAGGCTGGGAGTGAGAATCCATGGATGGAGAGACAAGTCGCAGGAGAAGAGAGATATCACAAGGTTCTGATGAAACGGGTGAGACTGTGAAGGGAGAGCTCGTGACGGGCATCGGAAGGGAGGCTCCGACGACATCGTAGGTAGCATTCCCCGGCGGAGAAAACGAGTTATGTTGGGCGGATTTACAGTTGTATCCTCGCGGTAGAGAGAGATTTACAATGACGCCCTTGATTACCCTGGTCAAGTAAAAACGCTGCGTTTTAATTCTCGTCAAATTGAATGTTCGGGGACTACGAGGGAGACGAATTCGACTGTTCCAGAGTGTTTCTAGCTTGCATTGTGGCATTAGGGAAACCATGGAGGAGTTGCGGCGAGCTCTAATGGAGTGGGGGTTATCCGTTTCGGAATCTCCCGAGAAAGGACGTTGCCTTCTTGCCAACAAAGACTTGTATCCTGGTTTGCTACCTCTGTCTCTCTCTCTCTCTCTCTCTCGAATTGGATGTTCCAGATTGTTTGTGCTATTTTAAAGCAACCGTGCTTCCTTTTTGGTGTTGCTAGAAAGTTTGGAGATGATTTTTGGGGATTCTTCTGTCAAATTACAGAATTGGTTGTGTTGTTTAGATTAATGCTTTACGCTTGTATGCTATCAGGTTTTCACCATATTTTCAGTCTTATCATTCGTTTATGGATTATGGATGTATATGCTAAATGCGCGGCCATTCTGGGAGGCAAATGATATGAAACTTGTTGATTATGCGTTGTAAATGAGCGCTAAAAATCGAGTGCCTTTATCTTTCTGCTCCTGGTTGTGCTATAGCTATATTGTATTGATAAGGATTTTGCGTTGGATCTAACAATGTCAAAGTGCCTTTTTTCAAGTTAGTTTTGACACGTTGCATGTACATTAGTATGATGATCAACTCACAAACACTGCTAATACATAATCATGATTTGTAGGGGATATAATCACTAACCAAGAGCCTTATGTGTCGGTTCCAAGCAACACTATGGCTAGTTCAAGGTGTGAAGTCTGTTTTGCCGCTGGTATTCTGAAGAAATGCTCTGCTTGTCATGTTGTGTTCTATTGTGGGACTGCATGCCAGGTGCACATGCTTTTCTGTAAAGGCAGCTCTATTTTTCAATTATTTGTGGTTACTTGTAACAATTAGGTTTAATCATGAGCAAACCTTGCTTTAGTTTAGTATCTTATGTAATCTCAAGTAGTCAAGTGACAGTTTAATCATGATTTATGCTTTGGTGTTACTGTTGTGCATCCAGAAATCAGATTGGAAATTGCATAGAGTGGAATGTCAGGCCCTTGCTAAGCTTGAAGAGGAGAAGAAAAAGGCTCTCACCCCTTCTATACGGCTGATGCTTAAACTCTACTTGAAAAGCAAGATGCAAATTGACAAGGTTGATTTATATATATCACCTTTTTACATGTATTCATGACTCATGTTGTCTTGGCTTCAATCAAATTGGATATTCTTGCCTTTAGATGTCTTATGATCAAAATTTTAAAACTATTAGGTATTGCATCATTATTTATATGAAAAGAATGACCTGCCCAATATTGAATTACACACTACATATGTTAAGTCAAATAAATAAATAAGCATGTTGGACAAAGATATAAGACGCACTGTGCAGAGTTCTAACATGCACTACTTAACCTTTTTTGATGGCAGGTTCTTCCCACTACTGTGACAGACAACTATCAGTTGGTGGAGGCTATGGTGTCTCGTATCCTTACTTTCCTCTTACACACTTGCATTGTATATCTACTCATTTTTCCTGTTGAATTATTGTGTTGTTATAGCTTAATAATTCCTTACATGCAGACATGTCTGAGATCAATGAAAAGCAACTAGTTTTATATGCACAGATGGCCAATCTAGTTAGTGTTATACTGCAATGGCCTGTGTTAAACCGTAAAGAAATTGCAGAAAATTTTTCCAAGGTATCCTATACTCTCTTGAAGTTGATTGATTTGTTGTCATTTAAAAATGTGATTCTGTCTGCTAAAAATAATAATAATATTTATTTCTGTTTTTACTTTTTGGATGGTATCTGAGCATTGTCTTCTGACTTCTGATTATGCTATCCTGCTAATGCTATCATTGAGGTTGGAATTATTAGTAATTAAGAGTTATAATGACTGATTCTCTTTTTATTTATGCCAGCTTGCATGCAATGCACATATCATTTGTGACTTTGAGTTAAGACCCCTGGGCACTGGGTTGTATCCTGTGATTGCCTTCATCAACCACAGGTATTGCATTTTCAAAGCTATGTTCAGTTCCAGCTCTCTGCAGATTAGTAATTCTTGTTGTTTGTTTTTATTACTTCAGCTGCTTGCCAAATTCTGTTTTGGTGTTCGATGGAAAAACAGCTGTTGTCCGTGCAGTGCAACATATACCTAAAGGTACTGAGGTACTAATTCTAACTAATAGCTTCTCCTTATCTTCTGTTTCTGTTGAGGTTAAGTAATTATGACTCGACATTGGACAGTCTCTTGAATGCAGACTGGAAATAAACATATCCTTGGAATGAGGCCTATCGGTTTTTGTTTTACAAATCTCTGAGCTGTTTCTAAATCCATCATAATTTAGTGGAAAAGGGGACAAAATAACATCATTAAAGAGGTCAAGAAAAAATTGCAGTATCAGTAGAAAAGTACTACAGACATAAAATGTTGTTACCTGGTTGTCCAATGTCAATGGGTTATAGGTTTTTATTCCTGCTGAAAAGGTGTACCAGATCAAGATTGTTTTTAGTTGCTATCTGGTTTTTATGTTGTGGTAGGTGCTGATCAGTTATATAGATACTGCTGGGAGCACCATGACACGTCAAAAGGCTCTGAAGGAGCAGTACTTTTTCACCTGCACTTGTGGTCGCTGTATAAAACTGGTTTGTATAGTTGAGCCTTGAAAAATATGATTTCAATCACTAAAAAATTTCATTTTTTCTCCTTGAGTTAACATTGATGCTACTCCACTTGAAGGGAGAAATTGAGGATATTCAAGAAAGTGCTGTTTTGGAAGGGTATAGATGCAAGAACAATAAATGTGATGGCTTTCTGCTACGTGATTCAGGTATGACAATCTTAGTATGTTTTGAGGGGCAAATTTAGTTTATATACAATTTATAAACCTTACATGATTGGAATTTTACAGAAGTTGTTATATTGATCGTGGAATATTCTTAGTGCAGATAAAAATGCATTCATATGTCAGCAATGTGGGCTTCTACGAAGCAGGGAAGAAGTTCAAAAGATTGCTCATGAAGTGAAATTGATGTCTGAGAAGGCTTCCACTTCTCTAAACTCGAACAGTATCCTTATTTGTTGCTTGTGCTAGCAGTTTTTTCTTGGTGTTTGAATCGCATAGGCACTAGTCCGTTTCATTGAGGTTATCTTTGACCCAATTTAGATTATCAGGAAGCTTGTACATTGTACAAGAAAGTCGAGGAACTGCAAGTGAAATTTTGTCATCCTCTTTCAATAAGTTTGATGCGAACACGGGACAGCCTATTAAAGGTGTACTTTTATAACTCATGTAACCATTTGTCATAGTTCATAGTGAATGACAGTCAAAGCTGAAAGGGTTATAAAACTACAGTGTTATTAAGTGGTGGAATCTGTCTGCAGATATTCATGGAGTTCAAGGATTGGAAAGAAGCTCTCGCATGTTGCAGGTTGACAATTCCAGTGTATGAAAGTATGTTCATGAATTACATTAGTTTATTGCATTCGTATTTTTATCTAATGAATATCTTGACCTTTCAGTGATTGTGTTATTTCGGTGTTGTTATAAACAGAAGCATACCCAGGATGTCATCCTACGCGTGGATTGCAGTATTATACTTGTGGAAAACTCGAATGGTAAGAAAGCATTCTCCAAAACCAGTGATACATCTTGAATGACTGAAAATGATAAGGTTAATTGGTCTATGCAGGTTACTGGGTGACACCGAGAGTGCCATCAAATCATACACGATGGCATTGGATATACTACAGTACACCCACGGAAGAAACACGGCTTTCACAAACGAGCTACGGATGAGGCTAGACGAGGCACACGCTGAAGCATCATACACGCGTAAGGCTGAACAATTTTGAAACTTGTTTGGCCACAAATTATGTAGCATTTCAATTTGTATCATGTTATTATTTGGCCCCTCCTCAGGAACATATTATTATTTTTTTGCTTCGAAAAATGACACATCACATGAACAAAAATATTACTCTTGAGGGGTCGGTTTTGGAGCTAAATTATTTTGGGTGATTAAAGAGATTGAATTCTCAATAGGACAAGGACTGTTATGAAACTATTTTTGTATGATAAATTCTGGTGGGTCAAAGGAGGTTTCACATGTCCACATATACGAATTAGACACCGAAAACCCAACACTATAAGTGCCCATTTGGTTGAAGTAACTATTTTTGTATGATAAATTCTGGTGGGTCAAAGGAGGTTTCACATTAGACACCGAAAACCCAACACTATAAGTGCTCATTTGGTTGAAGTGGTGGAATGGAAACGAAATAGAATCGGTTAAGGGGAAGGAATGAAAATGGAAATAATTAGATTACTTTCATGTGTAAAAGACCTCTAAACAAACATAGTTTTTTATTGATTCATAATTATTCCGTTACTGGGAATGATTCCTAGCGATATCAAACGAGCTCTAAAATTGTTTAAATTCCGAAGAGATACATCTAGGTACACTTATCTTACCCCTCTCTACTTTTAGCCGTTTTTGGGTTTCTCCCGGTGATTCTCCACTTTTGTGGTAATTTATAGTCTATTTTGACTTTTGTTGGCCGATTATGGTAATTTGTAATCTATTTTGACTTTTGTTGGTATCTTCTCGGTGCAACCATGAAAAATATTGTCGTTACTTTCCGAAGTAGTTATACAAGTTCCTCAAACGGTTCCAACTTCCTCCCGTTCAACTGTGCCACTTTGCTTAGCGGGAAAGGTATGGACTTGTAGACGGATTAATGTCAATGCTATTAAGAATACATTCCTCCAGATTTGGAATCATAAACATGGAATGGTTGTCCGCGACATCGGTGATGGGATCATGTTGTTCCAATCTTTGATCTGGAGGATAAACAATTTGTGTTACATAACGGTCCTTGGTGCTTCGATGATTGATTGCTTATTCTTTACAATGTTAATGAGATGTGGAGTTTAAAATGGTCATGTTATGGGTCACTGCCAAGGACTTGTGATAGAAATAGCGCGGATCTAGATCGAACTAAGCGTTCAACTACTCCGTTGTTGATTGCGGATGAGACGGATCTATAGAATGTGGGTGGCGGAAGGTATGAGATGAATATGAAAGCGAATGGTTGATTCGATCAAGGTAGATCGATCAAGCCGTTGAAGTGGATAGATAGTTGATCCTTCAAAAGGATTCTCGAATACGAATGCTTGGATCAAAGACTAGATCCAAGATAGAATTTTAAGAGGATGGAAGGGGAAGTGATGCCCAAACTAAGTAGGAGGAATTTACCTTCTCAATACTTAATTGTTTTGAACATACTTTACAAGTGAGGTCAAACATCTCTTATATAGTGCATGAAAGTCAAACCAAAAGTCGGAAGTAAATGACGGAAAAAAATGGCGGAAAAAAAAAGTCGGGACTAACTCCCGAATGAAAGGTCACGACCATCAATGGTTGGAATTTAACACCCGGAATTAAGTTCCGTAGTTAAAGTTCCGAAAATTAAAAGTCTATTATTTAAATTGCAAAATTATAATAAAATATAATAATATAGTTAGCTTCATGCTATGGATAGGCATGTCGCTTGCCGGGTCGTCTTAGCGGGGCACACGGATGGCATCGCTATCCGGGGCATATCAACTTGCCTATGGGAAATAAGACTTAATCTATGGCTAGATTGATTGGCGGCCATATGAGATCTTATGTTGCGGTTGATTCTAGTGACTTATTAGGGTTCCATGGAAACTTGCGCATGCGAGTGAATTTCGATATTTGCAAACCATTGATATGTTGTGTTTCCTTGATGATAGGTGATGCTCGTATGCTCATACCGATTCAATATGAAAGGTTGCCCCTTATCTTCTTCTCTTGTGGACGCATGGGACATTTAGCCACACATGTTCCACCCTTTCGGAACCAACGGGGTTCTTTTATGGCCCTTGGCTACGTACGTCTCCTCCCCGGGAAAGATTTCGGCCGTCAGAAGGCCAATTAGATAAGGAAAGGTATTGGTATAACCGATTCCAAGAGAAGAGAATTGAGCATATCGTTGATTCGTTGAACCTTCTTCATATAGATCTTTTGAAAAGTCAGGCAAATTAATCCATATGCGGCAATTCTAGTGGGTCTGGAAGATGATAACGAGGTCTAGATCATAGGTGACCCTCTTGGTAGTGGTGCCCCTTCATCCGCCTAACTAAGCGTAAATTATTCTCGTTGTGAGATAGGGATATGGTTGAGAATTCTCATTCGCTTGATGGGGAAGGCCCGTCGACTATCTGCAATGGGAGACTCTACAATCTCCCAAGTAGCGAGTATGGATGACATCCATGCTTGCGAAGAGCAATGAAACAATACGTATGGAATGCTTGTTGTTTGGGCAATCACATCACAAGATTAAAGCCCTCCAAGGATGGATTTGGAGGGATCGCCCATACATAACTTTCTTGAAGATAGAGATCTCTAAACATGACCAAGAAGATGTAATGCGCCGGTGTGGTTATACTCTAGGTCTTAGTCATGTTGATGTGTCAGTGGGTCATATGCACATATAATCATATAAAAGCGCGGGTGGAAGGGTTTGATGGGAAAAATAATTGGATTTTTATTTGCATAAATGGGTTCCCGTAGAAACTTAGTAAGTGGCGGACGTGGAATTTGATGAGGGATCTAACAATTGACCGAGTATGTTCAATTGTGTTTATGGGAGATTTTAACCAAATTCTTACATTTGACGAAAAGGAAGGAGTTGCTATTCCTAGGGAACATGATATGCAGGCTTTTAGGAATGTTTTGGATGTAGTGCCTCTACATGATATGGGTTGTGAGGATAGTAATTTTACATGGCAACGAGAACATAACAAAGGCTCTATATAGCGTGAATGATTAGATCGAGCTTTGTATACGCTAGAGTTGTACAGTCTTTTTTCTATAGTTATTGTTTTCCACGACGTCAATATGACCATGCTTTGCTTTGTTTAAAAATTACGGGTGACAATTGTTGGAGACATAGGTTGTGTTTGGCATGACTTTTGGCTGAGTGTTTCTGAGTGTCTAAGAATATAACGAGTGTTTGGCGCGCTATAAAACACTAATCATGGGCGGGTTTTTGAAGCTCTCATTCAGGCAAGGGTTTGGGCGGAGTTCTGAGTGTTTTAGGGGTAGAAAATTACTCTGTTACCCTTATCCTTTTTCACTATTAATGCTA
This sequence comes from Fagopyrum tataricum, assembly GCA_002319775.1. Classification (NCBI taxonomy): domain Eukaryota; kingdom Viridiplantae; phylum Streptophyta; class Magnoliopsida; order Caryophyllales; family Polygonaceae; genus Fagopyrum; species Fagopyrum tataricum. Next base: position 14,124,966 of record CM008285.1, read on the forward strand.
ATACCTAATATATATATATATATATATATATATATATATATATATATATATATATATATATATATATAATTTACCAAAATGATGAAGATGGAGCGTCATCCAAGCTCAAAAGTCATCCCCTTTCATGGGCTCTCCCATGTCCTGGATTCAAATCTGCTAAGTGGAAGGAAACTGAAAATTTCATTTCTTCACTCTTCTCCTCCATCTCTGGGCGACAATAATCCATCTCTCATCCTCTGGATCTTAGCACTTCGATCTCATAACCCCCATAATTTGCTCCATTTCCTGTGATATTGTGTTCAGCCATGACCGAAACCCTAAACTTTAACCCTACGGCTTCTCAGAAGAACAGACCAAAGATGGCGGTTTCCACCCTACAGTGTCCCACCAGCCCCTTCTTCCTTGGTTTCAATGACGACAATTTCAACTTCGCACGATACGCTGAATCCCTAAAATTGGACCACTTGATAGGAATGTGACAACCCTTAACACTAAACACTAGTGTTTCTGTATTTTTCACCAAACACTCGTTAACATTTAAAAACCCTTATCACTAGTGTTTTGGACAAAACTCTCAACAAACACTTATACCAAGTTCTGAACACATTCGGTTGATTCTCTAGTGGATAAGGTGGCTCACTACGCATCTAAGTTATTCATGCTATGAATGACTTGATGTCTTGATAGATGTACTGCCTACAACCGAGGAAATCCGGATGCCTCTATTTCAATGGACCCCACCAAAGTTCCAGGATTTGACATGATGCATGGTTTGTTTTATCAGAGTTTTTGGCCGGTCGTGGGATTGATATTATTCGGTTTATACAAGAGTGGTGGGCGGATGATATGGGTTTGCAAGAGGTCAAATCATGCCAGTCACTCTTATACCAAGGGTGAAGCAGGCTAATCGTATATTTGACTTTCTGCCCATTAGTTTGTGTTCCGTTTTGCACAAGATTGCTTTCAAGACTTTGGCTAATTGTCTTGAACCTTTCTGATTATATGAGTGGGGATCAGAGTGATTTTATTCCAAACAAGTTGATTACTGATAATGTATTATTGGGATTTGAAGCCTTTCATGAGAGGAAGAGTACACGATCCGGAGGAGTAAGAAGTTTTGGCCTCAAACTCGATATGATGAAGGCATATGATCATGTTGAATGACCTTTCTTGAATGCTTTGATGAGAAATATGAGCTACTTAGACTCGATAATTTTTACTTTTAAGTACCATGGGGCCAATTCTAGAAGAGGTCATCCCAGAAGAGGCTTAAGACGAGGTTGCCCGCTATTGTCCTATATATTCCTTCTATGCGCAGAAAGTTTATCATCGCTATTAGCATAAGTTGTTTCTCTAAATAATCTCAAACGAATCAAGATTAGTAGATTGGGGTCGGTTTTATCTCATCTAATGTTTGGTGATGATAGTTTGTTGTTTGCTAAAGTTATTATCCAGGATTGCTTGAGTCTAATTGAGATTATGAGCTTGTATGAACAAGCATAAGATAGAAGGTTAATATGGACAGGTCGGAGATTTTTTTTTAGTAACAATGTATATGATTGCTAGGCTTGAGATTTCTGAATTTATGCGGAGGAAGGAAGTGGATCGCCCCTCAAAGTATTGGCTCTTCCTACGGGTCATGTAATCTTCCAAATAAACTACCATGCCAAACATCTAGTTTTCTAAAATTTCAGAACTCTATAATAATCTATGCCGAACATGCCTTTAGCCCTTGAAAACAAAAAATTATCAAACCTTTGTTTCATGCCTATTTATTTCTTCCCTCTTTCTTAGGTTCTAATTTTTTTAAAACTAGTTTGGCACCTTACTCTCTGACATATGCACCACCCCACCCAAACCTATATCTCTAGCATCTGGACAATTTTATTCTATCATGTTTTGATTTGCTAGCCAATTGAAGCTCGAAATTGTGAAAATATGAATTAGATGTTACATATACCATCAATAAAGCATTTACGTGCCACATTTCTACAGAGCAGAGCTTTGATGACCAGTTGTCTAAACTACCTCGAACCTCTTAACTACTTTATGATTTGTTCTCGGAGTTGAGAGCCAACGTCTAAGATTCTTGTGAGTAATGTACACTGCTCTTCTCTTGATTCTGGATTTTCACCTAGGAGCTGCTCGAGCTGAGAGCATAGAGCCGAAACTTCTCTATTAGCATGAGATTCAGCTATACAATGAATTGCCTTAGATTTGTACTTCTGATCTTGCTCTGAAGATATGTAGGTGGGTGCAGGTGGAACCAGAAATGGGTGTTGGAGAAGCTCGGGGATTCTCCACCTTTTGTTTCTGTCCCAGGCAAGACAATTGCTCATTAGGTCAAGAAGCCATGGATTAGGTACTGCATCATATTTGATCTCATGGTTGGGATCTGTTATGACTTTGAACTTGGCCCAAAAGGTCTTGTAATCTGCAAAAGGTGTCCTTCCGTACACCATTTGATAAAGAATGCAGCCAAGTGACCAAATATCAGATGGCCGACCACACTTGATGACATTCCCATTCTTGTCGGATTCATTGCACATGAATGCCTCTGGGGACATGTAACTGAGTGTACCCACCTTCAGAAATTAGGATCATAAACAAAACAGAATTCAGGTTTCTCGATGGTATTTTTTGATAATATCAGAATAGAAGAATGAGTAAAACACCTGTGCGTCTCTCTGAATGTTTGTGGTGTCACTCATTATAGATTTGGCTATTCCAAAGTCAATGAGCTTCAGTGACCCTTTTACAAGAAGAAAATTTGCTGGCTTCAAGTCGGAATGCACAATACGTTCTTCATGGATAGTATTCACAGCCTGAAGTATTTGCTGTCAAAAAGAATTAAGAGAGAAACTCAATTTCCACTTCCTAAGTTGAGAAACAATGACTGCAAACAAGCCAGTACAAAAGCAGCTAAAGTTTGAGATAATATGAGCAGCTTTGAATAACATATATCCCAAGGCAAATCTATAAGCATCAGACAAGCAGCACCAGTACAAAATCAGCTTAAGTTTGAGATAATATAATCAAGTTACTTGGGCATTCATACCTGCCAGTAAAATCGAAGCCAGTTTTCGTCTATGGTCGCACTCGACGTTTCCATGTCCTTCCACTTTTGTGAGAGCATGTGAGCTAAATCAATTTCCCCATATTCCAGTACCATGTATATAAATCCGTCTTCTTTGACTCTAGCGTCTTTGTTACTAAATGAATCATTCATAACTTCTTCAAGCAGTGCTTTGTCTGTAACCTGAAGGTATGCCGGTTTATAAACAGACACTCAAACCTCTGATATTTATTATCAGGGGGTGGGGGGAAATGCTTATTTAGTAGTTCTATATCGTAAGGTCTACCATGTTTGTCCATTATGTCTAGCAGGTTCATCATAAGGATCTAGATTAAACCAAAAGCATCATTATGTCAAGCTATATGTATTGTCCTAACAGAACCAGATAATGTCCTTTCAGGCATTTCAACTAAATATGGTATTTTCTTCAACAAATACTAATCATACTAGCAGCACTCTGATATATATATATATATATACACACCCACAAATTCTGGTTCCGGTGAGTAGGCATCTTGTGGAGAGGAGGTGAGAAGAAATTTGGTTCATTTTATCGGTACTACCGGTTTATTTTTGTATGCTAGCCGTTAATTTTATGTTTTAGTACACTGTTCATTTTTTGAGATATGAACAAAAATATAAGTTCATTTTCTAAGGAATAACGTTCATTTTTTAAATGAATGTTAATGTATTAATATTTAACTAGTAGTACAAAAAAATGAATCGAATTTCTCTTCACCTCCTCTCCACAAGTAACAAACCAACCCCTACATATATCCAAAATAAAATTAAAAACAGTATACCTCATAGTCAATTAGTTGTATAATGTATTTCTTGCCCTTCAGCCTGTTTAGATACAGAATCTCTTGACAAAACCCATATGCAGTTGCGTAATCACGCCCTTTAAGCTTGATTTTCTTGAGGGCGTAGATTTTACAATCGGATGAAATAACTTTGTGAACCTCACTGCTTCCACCACTTCCTATCTTGCCAAGCCTTTGATACAGCTTTCCGTTAACCTTAAAGAACGTATCAGTATCATAATTCTTCTTGCGGGTTGCTTTACCACCTTTTTCGGTTTCAGGTTTTGCTCGGTTTTCTCTTGTTGATGGCTCATTTTTTACATCTAAAGATGAACTATTTGCTGGTATACCCTTTGGTTGCGCATCCAACACTGCCCCTGCACACTCAGTTCTTTTGATTGGCTCCTGATTGCATATAGAAGAAAACTTGGATATTTTTCTTTCTTTAGGCACTTGATGAGTTTCCTTCATGTTATCAACAGGAACACCAGAGGTTAAAGCCTGCGCAACCATGGTAGCACAGTTTGTGTTATGGGCTGTGCTGAGGTTGGCTGAAAGATGTGATTGCTGTGCCATTCGGCCATGTGGTTGTTCTAGATGAGAAGATGAGCAAATTGTTGTCAAACTGGGCCCAGGGGCCGATGTTGCATGCACGGATATTGAAGTGGCACAAACTGAAGATTGGGTCATAGGATGGGTTCCATCATCATGCAGAAAATTCTGGAGATGATGTAGCTGATCCTGGAGATTTGACCTCCTATCTCCAAATGATGAAGAAACTCCATCAGATCTTAAACCCCTATCCACGTCCAGATGCTGAGAAACATGCAGATTATCTTCGTTGTGGGTCATATTTGCAGGCTCTGCTTGGTTTATGTTGTCCCATTTGGTTTTTGCCAATGCAAGTGAATCCATATGAGAACACAAATTAGCCGTTCCAGTGGTCATTTGGTCATCCCCCTCTGCATTGAAAACATGGTTGATTACTAGTGTCCTCCCAACTCCTTTATTTGGTTACTTGCAATGTGGTGATGCTTATTTAAAATGAAGAGGTCGATTATCTTTAAGAATAGGACATTAGCACCAAAACATACACCACTAAGTGTATAAGGCTTGATGCATACGGTCATAAAATGCACACATTTCGAATGATAAATAAGTTGTTTGCAGAAGATAAGATATCATGGAGCTTTCCATACCTCGTGACGTGGAATTGCTTTCTGCCGAAGGACAGACCTTCCTTGAACCCTCAACCAGTGGTATGTGTGGAAATTTATTTGAAGTCATAATATGTGCATTGCCTGCTTTACAAGTAGTAAAAGGCTTCTGGTTGCGGTTGACCTCATAAGTATCAGTCATAGTACCTGAATCTGAAGGGGGTGTAATGGATGCGTCCTCCTGAGTTTCATTGGCAACAGACAGAGTCTCATTGGCTTTTAGAAACAAACTATTATTAGCGTTCTTAGGTGTCTCTCTTTGTGGGAGCAGTATGCGCCTAGGCATCAAATTGCTCGGCTGCGATTTGTCTGCAATTTTTTTTCAGAAGCATTTCAGCCAATATCTCGAGAGACATGTGAAATTTCATAAACACACTACTTTAACCCGTACACAGGCAATTGATTTAGGAAATTGGAAGGCACAATAAGTTAACTAAGTAAAATTTTAATGGTCGTCACTTCCTATATTCTAATGCAACTGGTCGAAGAGCGGAAAAATAATTTCCAGATGCTAATTGGCAGAAGAATCGCAGCTATAATACAGACAAAGCAAAGGGATGCGATCAATTGGAGATCAAATGACAGAAGCACTAATTATGGTCACACATCACATGAAACCCTAAAAGTTAGTAGAAAATCAAAGTCCACATCCAATTTCAAATGCGAAAAAGTAAATCAGGAAGAGTTAGAGGGAGAGAGGTACTGATAGGCCGACGTCGTTTAAAAGCTGCTTGAACATTTCGAAGGAAGTCGGGGGAAGAAGACTTTAAGGAAGAGGAGAAAGCAGGGTACGGGCTGTCCTTGATGCTGGAGGGTATGTGATTGGTGATCTTCGCCTTCACTTGTGGGGCCGGAAGTTTAGTTTCCGCCTCCATGAATGGTAGATCTCTGCTCGCATCTCTGAATCCTATAGACTAGAGACAGGTTTCAGAGGATTATCCATTGTCATAGCTTTTGAGCTTAGTAGCCGAATTCAGGAGAAGCTTCGCCGGTCGTTGGATCGAGAAATTTAGAGGGGGAAAGGGAGACGAAGAAAAGAAGAATTTGGGGGAAATTTCAAACTGTAGAATGGCGCTTGAATGATCCGTTCAGACTTGACTCTTGAGACCAAAGAAAGGATATCTATTGCGCTTTTCATAGTTGGGCCAATCCAGTAAGAAGGCCCAGCTATCTGCAATTAAATTAGTACGTGATTTTCTCTAAATCTTATAAAAAATATTTTTTCAGAATATTTTTTCCTAAAGACAAATCATATTCTGTTCAAATTTTTTATACTCACGGTTTTAAATTTTTATAATTTAATTCACATATATTACACTATCAATTTATATATTCATTTTATTATTCTCAAAAATGGTTATATAACTTAAATTTTACTAGAACATTTTTATTCTAATATTCGATAATAACTTTTGTTTAATTAGTTCATATAGAGTGTTTTAATCATTTATATTAGTAGTTCATACTATATTGTGATTTTTGATTTTTTTTTTCCGACTACTATTTTACATTTTTACTTTTAAAATATTATAATATATAATATTATTTTAAATTTTGTGTATCACTAGTTGGAGCATTTGGGTTTTTTTTTTTAATGTGTTTTATTAAATCATATAAGTAAAAACAATGCATTAAAAAATACGACTATTTGATGCGCATAATGAAGTTCTCTGCCAAAGCATACTCCGTGATTGACATTATGTGCGCTAAGTTCTTGTGGAATAACTCCAAAAGCAGGCGCATGATGCATATTATTGCATAGAAGTACATATGCAAGCCGAAATTATTGGGAGGTTTTTGAATACGCTCTACGAAGGACACAAACTTGATTGCTCTTGGGAAGTTAGCCTGGCGTTTATTACATGAGGGAGAAAAGTCGCGGACTTTGGTTCTAAAAAAGAAATTCAACATTCATGGAGCAAGAGATCCCCTGAAATGTTCTCCCAAAAGGCAAGGGTCACATATACTACATAGTATTCTCTAGGATACTGACAAGGTACGTAAAAGGGGTCAAATGGTATGTCGGAAATGGAAACATCGCCAACCTTAGGTCTTTTATGGGGAGAACGGTTCTTCATGACATTGTGGTGGTTATGGCGCTGGAGGAACGAAGTGGTATTCAATAACAAGTCGAGACCATTGAATATGATTTTATTTCCTTTCTAATTATTTCTCCACGGTGGCAACGGCTTTAAAAAACTCTAGGTCTCATTTTACCCAAAAAGGTAAATCACTCGTTTGGATTGCGTGGTCACCTCCTGAGCATGGGTGGACGAAGTTGTATACTTATGGTGCCGTTAAGGGTTTCTCTTTGTAACACCCAAAATCCGCAGGACTCGGGATGCTACTGGGCTAGGATCTCACAATGGATCCTGACCCTAGCCTGACAACAAGTTCACTGGATCTTACAGCAAGGCACAGATAGATTAAAACCGAAACATCAAACTGTAATACATAAATCAAAAGGTTTACAAAATAACGCTGGGTACAAACCAAAACATGTATCCATACAAAATCATCCCATATCTCACGCATAATCCTAGTGTACGGAGCCCTCAACGGATCACCCATCTGGATCACTCTGCAATTCTCCTAACCTGCAAAGCATCTACAACACGGTATATAACCGTTAGCTAGCCATTCATATATAAGATAATGCACAAGCACAAACACAAGTCATGGAATCATAAACACATAATCATGTTGTCACACATTTACCCGGCTAATTATCTTTATAAAGTCCAACACTCAAATCGTGTATATATATATATATATATATATATATATATATATATATATATATATATATATATATATGAACGTATGTGACACGAGGAATATATAATCCTCGGCTCTGGGTGCTGTTGCCAGCTGGAGTGGTACCGGTAACACCTCCCCGTATACTCTATGGGAGTGGAGGGTGCCCGTCCGTGTACCAGATCTGGCCTATCCACAGAGAACCTCCCAGACTCCACTACGGGATGAAATGGCCTGTTGTCACGGCCCTACAATGGGCGGTCAATAAACCATAGGTCGGTAATAATCAACATCGCATGCTATCAAGCATATATCACACACCATGCAAACATCCGATATAAGGATGGTAACTAAGTAAGTCCTACGGACTTACCTCAACCTCAAGATATCCTCAACCACGATCAACTCCAATCCGGAGAACAACACTGCCTAATAACAAGGCATAAAGAGATATCACATCTCTATCAATTAAAGGGGTCACACCTAGACCCAAGGGATCCATAAGGATCATATCCAACCTATAAACCTCAACAACCTACTAAACCTCAAAGCCATAACCGGAACATATCAATATCATAATCATCCTCATCCTATCCTCATACACACACCTAGCATGCCACTAACCCACTCATACTAGGAAAGAAAAGGATCCATACCACTCTAGGTAGATCCTACACAAGACGCACCTGCGTGACAAGAAGGACGCAGGGGCGAAACACCGGAAGGCGAAGGGGCGGCGGCGCTCCCACGCAGGGGCGGTGACACAGATGGCGCAGGGGCGGCTCACAGGCGGCGCAGGGGCGACTCACAGTGCAGAAGCTGATTCCCGCCTTCTCTTTGACTCTTTACTCAATTATCTTCACTTCATCGTCCAGCAATCAAACACATACATACATATACATATAGACATCAACATGTATGCCTAGGAGATCCAATCCTAAGCTAAAAGAAAAGGAAAGGAAGAAAAGAAGAAAGGAAGAAAGAAAGAAAGAAAGAAAGAAAGAAGAAGAAAGCTTACCACTGCTGTGATCCTAGACACAAGGAAAGATCAACCAACACCCTCAGCTGGCTCTCAAAGCTCAGCATCAACATCCAACATCATAATCCAAAACCACACAACAATTCTCTTCCAAACCAAGGAGAAACAAGAGAATGATCAAAGGAGAAGGAAGGAGAGAAGAAGGACGTGAGGTATCTGGAGAGTGAAGAAAACCCTTCATCCTGAAGCCAAAGAAGATGGTTATAGGGGAAAGAGAAGAGTAAAGCATGGTCAAGAGTCAACAATGCCGGCTGCAGCCGCAAGAAACCGCAAGGGCGGACTCCCTGAGCCGCAGGGGCGGAACACAGGACTTCACGCAGGGGCGGCCCTCTGGACCCGCAGGGGCGGCTACCCTGGCTCAGCACCTAAAGACTAAGGCTCTTACACTCTTCCTGTGTTGTGGCAGACGGGTTGCTCAGGAACTCAGAGGGATGTTAGGGTGGAGGTTTTGTCTTCAACATCGGTGATTGCTCAATTCCCATGGCAGAAATTTGGGACTTCGAATGGCGTGGCAAAAAGGTGAACAAAGGGTAATTGTGGAAACGGATTTGTAACTCATCATCAAATTAATCTCGAGTAACATAAGCAAAGCTCATCCTCTTTGTAGTCTTGTTGAAAGATGCCATGACTTCTTCTCTAAGATCCATCCAACTTCGACATGTGTTACCTAAAAGTAAATAATGTTGTCGATTTTCTTGCCTTTTATGCTTTCGATTTTCCCATAAGTTATTATGCTATTACATACCCCCTTGTTAGGTTTACTTTTATTGTTAAGCAGCGATGTTTGGGGCGGTGCTAGCCAACGGCTTGTATCTTGTTAAGTTTGGATTTCTTGTATTTGAATAAAGCTACGGATTGACCGTTATGGTCTCTTCCATTTTCCGACAAAAAAATAGTAAATAGAACAAAGATACATGAACTAATAATAAAAAAATAGAACTAATAGTATATAAAGTTTGAACGAATCGAACAAAAGTTTTGAAATGATAAAGTAATAGTTATAAACTATTTTTTTAAGGAAAAAATAACCCAAATAATACCAACTATCAACTTTGAATATTAATAGGGGCGATACAAAATCTCAACATATTTACCAAAATTAATACGTCTTATTTTTTCGACAAAAATCCTAACTCCGTCAATGACATGACAACCAGAATCTGACATGCCATCAAAATATATGGATGAGGTTTATGATATGGATTTTATTTTTCAAAAAGATATTAAATTTGTATTAATTAATATGCTAAAAATATAAAAAAAATATTAATAATTAAAAAAACAATTGATTTTTACAAAAAAAAAAATTGGAAGTTTTTTTTAATCATATTATTTTCGGAATTTTGTATAAAATAAATTTATAATTTTTTTAAAAAATTGTTTTGTAAAATATTCGATTTTGAAAATTTTAATCCCCTAATGAATTTTTTTGGGAAATTCCGGATGGTACCCCTGTGGTTTGGGGTATTTCGGATTTTGTCCAAGAGTTTTTTAGAGTTCGAATGGTACCCCTAAGTTTTATACTTTTCCAGATTTTGCCCAAATTCATTCAATGAGCCAAATACTATGATTCAATTAAAAAAAGGTGAACAACAATGAAAAAAAATAAAGTAAATTTTAATCAAATACTCAGATTTACAGGATTTCTCCTCAGTAATTTGTCGTTCTCACTCCATCGTTCCTTCAGGCCTCGCTCCATCGCCGGCTAGGATTCTCTCCTCCATCCTCCGTCGCAGGGCTAGGGCTCTCTCCTCCATCCTCCATCGCAGGGCTAGGGCTCCATCGCCGGCAAGGATTTTCTCCTCCGTCCTCCGTCGTAGGGCTAGGGCTCTCTCCTCCATCCTCCGTCGCAGGGCTAGGGCTCCATCGCTCCTTCATCATTCGTCGCTCAAGCCTAGGCTTTCTCCTCTGCATCCAAGAGAAAATTTACCACTCAAACAGGAAATTAAAGTTTATTAAACTAATATTTTCAATTTGACTTGTTAATTCAGAATTTGAAGACTCATGAGAACACATGACAATTGTTTTCTTCCTCTGCATCGAAAGAACCAACAAATCTATTTGTTCGTCAACGTCCTTTGGCACCAGTTCAGTGACAAATGATACTGCTACATTACCTCCTCCATAGCCAATGGACCATCAACTTCGTCTTCACTATTTCGGTATGGTACGTGTTGTAGACGACTTGTTTTCCACTTTGGCTATACCTGTGTGAATGTGCACGTTTTTTAATTTTACATGGGAAGTGATCAAACATTTCCTCTATCTAGGTATATAGCATTGACACAAATTGTGAAGTCAGTAACACCTTAAATTTCAGTTATAATTGCCACTGAATAAAAAGTGAAGTTTGTAGTTTAATCTTTAATAGTGAACAACTAATTTCATGCGAAGTGTGGTTCTTTGATATTGAACATCCATACCATACTTCTTCATAAACTTTAATTTCATGTTTGAGCGTAAATTTTTTCTGGATGTAGAGGAGAAAGCCTAGCCTTAAGTGAGGAGTGGTGAAGGAGTGACGGAGCCCTAGCTCTGCAATGGAGGACGGAGCAGAGAGACATAGCCTGCAACGGAGGACGGAGGAGAGCCCTAGCCCAACGATGGAGTAACGAACGACGAACAGAAGAGAGCCTTCTCCTGCGTTGTAATCAATTAAATTTTACTTTGTTTTTTTTTTTAAACATAAGGAGTGTTTGGCTTGTTGAGTGAATTTGGGCAAAATTCAAAAAAGTATTAAACTTAAGTGTACCGTTCGGACTCTAGAAAACTCTTGGGCAAAATTCGAAATACCCCAAACCACAGGGTACCATCCGAAATTTCTCAATTTTTTTTCCCGATTTTGTTAAAACATTTTTTATTAAAAATTTCTTAAAAACATATATATAAAATCTCCCAAAAAAAAGTTTTCAAAAACTCACAAGGAAACAATTTATTTTAAAAAATGTTTTTATAAAAAACAGTATATTTTGTATAACAATAAATTATTAAAAAAAAACTATTTACAAACTATTTTTTATAAATATAAATTTATTTTGGAAAATATTTTTACAAACTTTTTTTTTATAAAAAACTATTATTATTTATTTTTAAAAAATTTCAAAATAATTATTTGAATTTTTTTTATAAAAATTTAAAATGATTTTTTAACATATTAATTATTAACGTGATTTAAAAAAAAAATCAACATCACACAGTCAATACATACTTTGACGACATGTAACATTTTAGTTGCTACATTATCACCGGAACTAGGCTTTTTGCCGGAAAGTAAGACATATTATTTTTGGTAAATATATTGATAGTTTGTATCGCTCCTAGTAATTTCGAAGTTGATATTATTTTCGGTTCAATGGTGATAGTCATATTATTTTGAGTTATTTTACCTTTTTAAAAATATATGAACTCTTAGTATGAATAGTTTGAATAAGAGACACAAAATTTGACCAAATGTATAAAAAGTTTAAACTAAAAAAAAGTTTGTTAGAAGACAAAATGATAATTGGCACGTGTCAGTCTAACCACTCTTTGTATTTTTACACCGGATGAACTATACCGTAACTAAACCTAAGTCATACTATACAATAAATTTTAGGATATTTCGGACGTACAGACTAGACTTTGGAGGCAAGTAGTAAACTAAATTTTGTTTATACTACTCTCATTTAATATCACTGTATCAGTATAATTAATGAAATAAATTAATTAAGTGACATCAGTTGATTAATTAACAAAATATGTTTTTTTTTATATACGGTTTACTTGCTACTTCATAAAGTGGGAAGAACGTGACATACTGCACAGAACGAGGTGAGTTGAGGTGAAAGGGGCCAAACGAAAACATCTTCATTGTGCATACAAAAACCTCAATCTTTAAATCCTCTGAATTAGTATCATAAGCTCCTGTGCTTTGAGACACAACATAACAATGGGGAAATCGAGAAAACTCACAAAGGAAACATACAGAAGAAGCAGGAACAGTAGTAGCAAGGGAAGCGAAAGTCAGGAAAAGAATAAGAAAGATGTGAAAGCATCATGGGCTGTGATGAAGAGCATTCTTACTTGCAAGCATCTACAAGTGGAAAACCCTAAACACAAACAGCTGAAACAAGATTATGATGAAATAAGCACCAAGCTTTCTTCTTCTTCATTATCTTCTTCAATGCTGTCAGCTAGGTCCTTTGGTTCTACTAAGGGAGGGAGTGTTCGTTTTAAAGGGTTGCCCTTAGGTAAGCTTTCAGGATGCAACGAGTGTCGAATCCTCGACGTCAACCCTCGTCTTGTTTTAGCCAGAGATCCTTCTATGAGATCCACTGGCTATTCTTGTTCTCATTGTGGTGACATTTTCATGAAACCTGGCCTTTTGGAGCTTCACCAGGCTACCAACCATGCAGGTATACCTATTTTTATTTTTATCTTCATTTATATTTATATTTTTGCATTTTCATTTATGGATGAATTATTTTATTGCAACAAAAATGTGTTTAGTATCAGAGCTAGGACCGGAGGACACAAGTAGAAACATAGCAGAGATCATATTCCAATCAAGCTGGCTCAACAAGGAATCTTTATGCAAGATAGAAAGAATCCTAAAGGTGCACAACACAAGGCGCACAGTTTCGAGTTTCGAAGAGTACCGAGACTTGATAAAGGCCAAGGCAAAGCAACCGAGGTGCATTGCTGATGGGAATGAGCTTCTCAGATTCCACAGCACCACTCTTATGTGCTCATTGGGTCTCAACGCCTCTAAACTCTGCAACTCTATACCTACTTGCAGTGTTTGCGGTATCATAAGGGACGGTTTCAAACTCGAGCAATCCGGGCATGGGATCCTCACTACGGCTACTAGCAGCCGGGCTCATGACCTCCATCATGGACCAACATTGTCAAGGAGGGCAATGCTGGTGTGCAGGGTGATTGCTGGACGGGTGTACAAGGGTGACATATCGAATGCCGGTGGGTTGAACGAGTACGACTCGGTTGCCGGCGTGGGGGGAGTGTATTCTGATATGGATGAGTTGTATGTGCACAATCCAAAGGCTATATTGCCTTGTTTTGTTGTTATCTATAATGGGGTTAATTAGTAAGTCAACCAAAATAAATGGTTAACTCCAAATTTGCAACAATGTATGTAACACAATGATGTTATGATGAGAAATTGTTACTTGTTAGTGTTGCTATTAGCTGAATAATAAAGCTGGTTAAGAATATAACAAAAGCAAGAGTTATTGCATAGAAAGCTGTAAAGAAAGTGAAAGAAGAAAAGCACGCCATGAAAAATTGAAAGTGAAGCTGGGTTCACAAAAATTATATCCTGCAAAGGCTGAGAGTGCAACAGACTGTTATGATTGCAAAATTTGCATGACATAAAGAATATCCATTTTTTCCTGTGCTTTATCTCATGTGTTGTTTCATTACTTTGATACTTGTTTTGTATGTTAGGTCAATTCCATAAGCTGTGAAGATGTCTGCAGATGCAATGGCTACTTAATATTCTTATGATCATGTTTGGTAACCCTAATCCATCATAAGATAACAAGTTGATAAGCCCAAGTCAAGATTCATGTAAGCCATTTAAGCAAGGGAAAAACCTCACCACACAGAACACAAAACAGCATACAACAGAAGATGGCATACTGACATGTTAAAATTATGTCAATCCAACAAAGCATTTTTTTTTTAGCTTTTTATCTGTAACACTACAATGTTATTCTCATGTGATACCATTTTCAAGTCTGTTCAACTGGGAAAAACGAGTATAATAGTATGAACACTTAGTTCTGATGCAGTCAAAACTCAAAATAACAGCTGCGCACCCTTCACCGTTCCTGTATTTAGAAAGTCCCAACTCTATCACGGGGAATCAAACGCAGATCAGACCCATGCTTCAGGAACACGTTGCCTGAAATGATTTCAATGTTCAATTTTCATTAGAACGAGCTTCTACTAGCAATATTCCAATCATACTAAATCAAGATGAGTTTGTCAATCTGTAGTGAATTTGTCAATAGAAATAAATAGCACTAGCAGGACATAATGGGAATAGATTACACTGCAAATTTCCAAAGGATTCGAATGTATACTGTTGTAGTTTCTTGTTTACACAGTGTAATCTATTCATATTCAATATTATGTCCTGATAATGCTATTTATATTATTGACAAGCTCACCACAGGTTGATTCTTATACAATGTGTATATAATCAAAAAGGAAAAATAAATCAACTTACCAGCACTTTGCTGAGGATTGATTCCTACACCATCTGCATTGAATAGGCATCAGTCAGATCAAACAATGTTCAATTAACATCCAGTTAAGATGATTAGCACTGAGGATCAAATAATTGACTGTCAAAGATATCGACCGTGTTTCAAACTCAAAATAAATTACCCACAAATAGAGGATCAAACAACTGTTCTATAATAACATCCAGTTAAGATGATTAATTTTCTTTTAAGTCTTGAACATACTTCAGATTGTGAATCCATCCTTCACAGTTTATCCTTTTTGTACTGAAAACCTTGACAAACTTAAGCAATCTCCTTGTGGTGTTTCAGAACGATACAAGACAAGATCACATAGTATCAGGATTCAGGACTTGTAATAAAACATCTCCGCATAATTCAATCAGATTCCCCACATGAGTTAGCCTCAAATTACGATTAGGAATTCCCTACTAGGAAAAGGTTTCAATTAGATTATACTGAGGGGTGAACTAAAACACAAAAATCTAAAGCAACGAGTGGTAAACCGCAAATTCTGTGAACAGTCTACCAATACAGTTCAATATCAAATTAAAAAATTCAGAAGATCACCAAAGTAGGGTATCAACAGGCACCGAACCCTAAAACACCAAAAAACGCAACATGTAAAAGAGAAAGACAAAGGTGAACCATTAGTGATGATGGCGCTTGTCTGGGGAGGAACCTTGAACTCTTCGGCGGCAAATTTCAGAACAGCAGTAAATGGGGCTGCCTCTGGCACACTAAACCTGTATTCAATTCGCAGAATTTTGGATCAGGATATTTGACCCTAAACGAAATTCCATCAAAACTGAATGAAGAAGCAACGTCTCAAAAGACAAAAGCTTACACTTTGAAGGGAAGCTTTGGATCGGAGGTGAGCGTGATTTTGAAAGATACCTTTCCCCCGGTTGCCATTTTCGCTCCCTATTCTCCTCTCTGCTTGCTTACCTTCTCCGCTGATTGATTCTAATGAATTTGTGAGAAATATCGTTTGATGCTGAAATCATTTCAACTTTCATGGAGTTTGACCGTCGTTAATTTCCACATCGCCGATGCATCAGAGCGAACAAACATTGTCGTTTCGACTTTGGAGACACTAAAACGCTGCGTCGGATACATGAGATTCTGAAATATCCTTTACGACTTTTGAAAAAATTAACTTGGTAGACTTGAATTTTGGGCAAATTCTACTGGAATATCCTAAAAATATTTGAATTCATAGACAATAGCTATTGACAACTATGTAAAACCCGTTTGGAAATGGTGTATATACTTAGTAATGTTGTTACAGCACATTTAAAGAATCGATTAAATACAGAAAAGAAGAATCAAAATAACAAATGTTGAAATAAGAAAGGAGACTCTCCCCAGCAACGAGCGCAAGCCATCTGATTCACTGCAAACCAGCTTGTTATTATGGTGCAGGCACACTTGACTACTCCTGCATCACATGCCAAATCAATGACAAATTAACTAAAGATACATCAAACGTGCGTATTGACAAAATAAAACGAGACTAACCTCGAGGAGCAGAATTTGACAGCATAATCGGGTCCAGAGCAAGTGAAAATGCTAGTAGGGTCGTCGTAGGCATAGCTATAAGCAGTGGGGCAAGCGTCCTTGAACTTAGTGGAGTAGAACGTTGGCTGACAGACGACAGGATTACCATAGACGCCTCTGCAGCAGTAAGCGTCGGTGTCATAGACGTCGCAGGCGCTTCTACAGCCCACGGTTTTGCCAGACGCCTTGAACTCCAACTCCTTGGGGCAGGTCTTCCTGAGGTCGGAGTCACAGCCTGCCACGGTGCAGTTGCCTTGGCCGCCGACAGGAGTGACCACCATGGGGAGGTTGAAACCATCGACAAGGCTGACGTCATAGTAGTCGGTGGCTGCGAGTGTAAATTCAGCTAGGGTGGCAGGGGTCTTGCCGGAGGCCTGGCATTGGAGAGCCGTCCCGCATGAGCCTGTGTGGCAGGTCCCGTTTCCGTCGCTGTCAAAGCTGCAACCGGTTCGGCCCCATATACGGCCCGTCCACCCCACAGGGGCTGTGAATGTCATTGACTTCCCTGGCTTCAACTCGAAGCCTCCGCCGCCAAAGCTGTCCCCTGGGGTGACTGCTGGCCATATTGTTTCCTCGCAGTCGTTTATTATTGTGAATACCCTGGCGGCTTCAGAAGAGATCAGAGCAAGGAGGATGATTGCTGATATAAGTGAGTTTCTAGCAGACATATTAGCATAGATCAGATAATGATGAAATTACATTACAGATTAGGTGAGATTTGACGAAGCAAAGGGAGGGAATTTAAGGAGGGAATCATGTGAAAGGCAATGCCATTTTGTAAGGATATTCCTTTTCCAACCTAGGCTACCAAGTTCTCTTTGTTTTTTCTTCTCTCTAAGCTTCCTGCTTCTTCACAAATTGTTCCTAGCTTACTCCTTGTCCTTTCTACAACGTGATTTTAACTTCCTAATGCCAAAAGGCAATACTCATTATGCAACAACTTCATTCACAAACCCTAAACAACATTGCTTCTATCTGCACTTATAAGAAATCTTCCGCGTTACAATATTGAGCATGGCACTGGCTGTGGCGAAGAAGACAATGGATGCCAAAGATTTGTTCCTTCCTATTAGAGCTCCTGCCACCTTTAATGTAATTGAATTTAAACATATTGGGTTTCATCTCAGCAAGCATCATCAGGGGTTACCTAATACTAATTACACACAACAAACTTCTATATCCATTGGTACAGTGGTACATGACAAGTTAGGAGCACGTATCATAAACTGATCTTATTTCATTCAGACAATGAAATTTAATCCTAGCCATTCATTTATAAAATCTCCAAAATTATGCCTCTCAAGCTGCATCTCATTCACCACTAGACGAGGCTACAGTGGCTACTAGACACACAAACCAGTCAGCAATTCGACTCTGCCACATCAAACCTCATCTTTCAGCCCAAAATATCATTTGCAGTGGTATGGAAATTTTCAGGGCAAAAGATAAAAGAGTTTTTATTCGATGATCTGATGCTATAATTTGTGTTTCCTATCTGTTATTTTCCCCTTATTTTAAAGGAATCCTGTCCTAGCAACTATGATATTTTTGCTGACTATTTTCTTATTTATAATTAAGTAATTTTGACGGGTGGAATAATATGAAAGTAACCGAATCATATGAATAATGAACATATAGTCAATCGTAAACTATATAACCCAAAGCAGGCCCACCGGATATTCCAAAGAAACAGTTTTGAGCTTCTCTGCATGGCGGGAAGCAACGAGCAAGAAAGAAAAAGGGATAACTTGCTTGAAGCCTGAAAAGCTATCCTTTACCCACCTACGTAGTACCTACCTTTCCTCATTTGCTTACACGTACAAAACCATATGAAATCTGTTGGACCCTGAATCAAGAATTCCTTGTAATTGAGGTCTGGCCATGTCTGTGGAGCCTCCCCAAACCAATCCATCAACTACCATATTGGAACCCCCGCCCAACAACCTGTATTGGTGCTACCGGTGCCGGCGCACCGTCACAGTCACCTTGCCGCCCTCATCTGACATTCGGTGCCCCCGCTGCCTAGGAGGATTCGTGGTTGAATTCGAGCCTCATCCCCTCATCTTCGACTTCCCGGAAGTGCCCCCTGAATCCCGGCTTCTAGAAGCCCTTGCGCTCCTCCTAGACCCTCGCTTCCCAATCCCTTCTGAGGGCGATCCTGCCCTCCCCCGCCGCCGTATCCGCCGCTTTCCGGTCCCCCTGCAAGACCGACGGTGGTTTGGGGGACGCCAGCGTTCCAGAGATGACCTTGATCTCCACCCCCACCCTCCTCCTCGCCAGTGGATCCTACACCTTCCACCTGGTAGACCCGAGAGGGCTACTCAGGAGGTGGATGGGGTGGATCCCAGGGATTACTTTGTGGGGCCGCGGCATGGCCTGCAACAGCTGATTGAGGAGCTGACTGAGAACGACCGTACTGGTGCTCCACCTGCTACAGAGGTGGCGATAGAGCGTCTGCCGAGGGTGAAGGTCAACAAGGAGCATCTGGGGACATCATCGGAGTGCCCTGTTTGCAAGGAGGAGTTCCAGGTCGGAGAGGAGGCAAGGGAGATGCCTTGTGCCCACCTCTACCACTCCGATTGCATCCTACCTTGGCTCCGCCTACACAACTCTTGCCCTGTTTGCAGGCATGAGTTGCCCACAGCCGATCAAGATGCAGGGAACGCTGCTTCTGCTGAGTTGAATGACAGCATCACAACTACGACTTCAACAAGCAGTAGTAGCGAAGAGGATGAAGATGCAGCGAGCCGCCGCCGATGGAGGTGCTGGAACTGGAGGAGGTTGACTTCCCTCTGGCCCTTCCGATCTCCCTACAACCGGGTTCCCACCCAGGCTATAGACTACAGTAACACTCCCAACAGAGGTAACTTGTTACTTAAATTTATCAAATATAAATTTTTTACTTTAAATTTTCACTTGCTATATACATCCATTTTTCAGCATCTACTGCTACTACGGCAGCACGGCAGTCATGCCAGATCCTTTGATTACTTGTCAGGAATCTCTCTGCTGCAGCAAGAACTAGAAGTCAAGCACAAATGTCCTCAACTACCATTTTAAGTCTACTACTAGGATTTGTGTTATGATCATCTACCTTTTCAAATTCACTTTAATGTCTGGTTCTTAGCAGCAAAGAATCCCTCTCTATGTGTTGTATTCTTGAAAATCATCTACAAGAGATATGATTACAAACACAATCGTTTAATGGAAGGAAATATCAAATTTCAGAATTTATCAAGCTCTATTAAGACATTTCCTTCATTCATTGTTTACTGCTAAGCTTCTCAGATCTGAGCTCGGAGATTTCAGTCCAGAGTTTGCTACAAAAGCTGCAAGCTCGTTTCAGTTTTGTTCAATAGTTTATTCCGTAATGTGCATAATACGGACATAATTTTAAAAATGTGCAACATCTATAATTGAAAATTCACAAAGAGAATGGGGCAACATAGAACATACTTGTGCAGAGTAAGGATGGATGTGTTATCTAAAATCTTCTCCACAAAAAGCTCGGTCTTGGAAAACGGTCTTGATGGCTGCACTGCCTTTACCGATTTATCCTTTATTTGACAATGTGGTTTCGGTTCGCAGCTTTAGCTTCAAACATATACAAAATGAAGTTAATAAACAGAGAAACTGCTGTCATTTCAACATGATGAAAAAACGGACGCACCCACTTAATGAATAGACTCCAAATTCAAGGCCCAAATAAAAACCAGATCTCAACTTTGGTCAGAAGATTTATTTATTTTCAAACTGAATATCTAAAACTCTTTCTTGTCTGTTCCCCAAGTAAATTCTCAGTTCCAAACTTCCAATCAAGGAGAAAATTCATATCTAGGGTAAAAAAATTGATGACCAAACACCTTGGGGTCACTAAAAAATCTATGGAAAATAGTCCAATTCTTGATCAACCTAAAGGAAGCATTGACAACCTCAAGATCCACATATGTAGGGTCTCAGAAACTTGCCAAGGTCATGGGTATTAAGTGCTATCAGAAAACTAAGAAAAGCATCTTATGAATTTTTTCCTATAGTAGATGAAGAGGAAAAAGCCCAAGGTAAAAGAATAAAAAAAGATATTTTTACAAGGATATGCCTATCATATATTATTACCTTATTTTCTGGATTCACATAGGCGACAGAAAGATGTAAACCAGTGGTTACCACTTACCAATAGTCATATAATTGGATAATGGATGGAAAAAGCAGCGATTTGCAGTCTTTAAATCCTTGGTCCATCAGCAAAAAAACACTCCAGAAAAATAAAGAATGGATGACACATCAAAAGACAACAAGCTCCAGATCAGTGACGGCAAAGATAGCACTTTGCAATTTTGTACATGTTTGTAATTAAATTTAGTTCTTAGTAGTTGATTTACAATTAATACCTGGTCGACTCATTCAGTAATGCAAATGCTATCTCGCAATCCAAAAGGCACCTAGAGGAAACAAGAACCAACATTAGACAGCCTACTACCCTTGGTCTATAGTTATCGAAATTCATTGAATATTTACTCATAAATCATAGTCATTCTAGTAGGCTGAACACATTTTTAAAATCTACAGTATTAGGCCATCATTGTCGTATCGAATCACTGAAGCTCAAAGTCTTTTTCACATTACACTAATTCAAAGCAGGCCTCCTGAGTTAATTCTCCTACGGCTTCTACGGGTGACATCCTGACATGCTTAAGCCTCCCTTCCCTAAACCGAGCCTTGGAGACCAAATTGCTCAACTTTGAAGTAACAGTAAATTCCATTGCGAATTTAAAGCTCCAGCGCATCCACGAAACGGATGATAGGGACGAAATGTTTCCATAGAACAAAAATATGCGTACTGCTAAAACAGGCACAAATTTGAGTTTCTTAGTACTTGGACCAAATCAAGTTTCAGAAGCTGCAAAAAGAAATCAACGAAAGAGTGCACAGATAATAGGAGAAGATTAAAGGAGAAGAACCTTGAAAAAGGCCGTTCCCTGTTAAACACCCATTCTTCATGATCGCATTCGTTCCTCAGCCATGGCGTTCGCAGATACGAGTCAAATCGGCTACCGAGTTGTACACTGTCATCTACGTAGCTGGGCTACAGCCCACTTAGGTTTTTATTGGGCCTCAAAAGGGCTGGCCCAATCCATAGTTAATCTACCTCGGATCCAAGGGCGGTAAACTCGAAAAGTCTTGAGAGAAGGCGCGTGGATAGGACATAAGTCAACTCAATCTTCAGCATACGTGTAAATATTTTATTGGTGTATATGATCCACACCATCGACGTGTTCGTTGGCGGAGGTACCTATAAACACCTTTCCCACGCGCACTTTTCCACGCAACTACCCAAGTAAATTCAGTAAAAGTAAAGCCAGGATTCCCCCATTGTCGTACAAATTTAGAAAGCAAAGCAAGAGGGTTTCGAGTTGAGAAGACATGGCTAGGGGTTCAAATTTGCGGTTTGTTGTGGTGATCTGGGGTGTTTTAATTGCGACTTTGATGCTCCCATTATTAACAGACGGGGTGTGGTTGAATCTCCCTAGCTCCGGTACCAAGTGCGTATCGGAGGAGATCCAGAACAACGTCGTCGTTTTGGCCGATTACGCCGTCATCAAGGAGGAAGGCCAATCCACCATCACCGTTTCCGCCAAGGTTACTTCCCTTCTGCTCCTTTCCTCACCTGTGTAATTTGTATGAAGGCTATGTTTATATTTAGTTGCTTAATTTAAAAATTACTGCAATATCGAAATTTTTATCTAGTTTTAAGAGACGTCGAGCTCCATCTGGCTGGATTCCACAGTGATGATGTCTTGACTAACACAATCATGAACTTGATGGTAACATTTGACATGCTTCTTCATTTCTAGGGTTTGGTATACATATGTTGTTTCACAGACCTCTTGATGGAAATTTATTAGGTCGAATGAAAAGCCCAAATGCAGCTTCATACTGTAGTTTATAGCTGTGGAGAAGTTTGCATTTGACTAGAGTATATTTGGAAATTTTATATTTTGTACCCTTTTATAGCCCTTATCATGTGTTCTATCATTTTACCAAAACAAAAACCATGTGTTCTATCAGGTGACTTCCCCCTACGGAAACACTCTCTACCACAAGGAAAACGTAACATATGGTCAGTTTGCATTCACAAGCAGTGAGGCTGGTAGCTACTTAGCCTGCTTCTGGGTTGATGGCCACGAAGGGGCATCTCTAAACCTTGACTGGAAAATTGGAGTTAACGCCAAGGACTGGGACTCGGTAGCCAAGAAAGAGAAGATTGAGGTTAACTAGTTGTTCATATGCTCTTCTCATTGAAGGATTAAGACAATGTACCCTAACTACTTGAACTTTAATTTCTAGTTTCTGCTGATATGTTTTCTTGCAATTAATGTAGGGGGTTGAGCTCGAACTGAGGAAACTGGAAGGAGCTGTGGAGGCCATACATGAAAACTTGCTCTACCTAAAGCACAGGTACCCATATTCATCTTGCTGCTCTACATTTTTGGCGATTTTCAATCGGATTTAAGTATTGCTTTGTATGTATTTTTGCCATGCCACCATGTGTTGAACAGAAATGTTGCTTCAATTGCTTAGCCATTAAGGACAACGACACTAGGGTGACCTATGCATGATATTAATAAACCAGTTTTGTATATTTTTGAAGATTAACCATGAAATAAATAATATATGAAGATTCATGTTAATCTATGGGAGGACAAGGTAAAGGAGCATATTATTCATTCTAATGGCACCTGTTGCATTGTTGGTTGTCCCATGCAGGGAAGAAGAGATGAGGGAAGTTAGCGAGAAGACCAATGGAAGAGTAGCTTGGTTCAGTATCATGTCTCTCGGAGTCTGCATCACTGCTTCTGGCTTACAAGTATTGTATTTGAGACGCTATTTCAGGAAGAAGAAGCTGATCTAGAGTAGACGGTTAGATTAAGACTAGATAGATTTCCAATCCCATGGATACTGTTTAAGCTAGAGACATGCTGTTGATAATTTGCAAATGGTTAATGTTGGTCGAATTCCTCATTTTGAGCCAATACAGTGTTAGCAGAGATACTTTAATAGATCTTTATATATATACACACGCGTGATTACACGCGAGATCCCCCTCGAGAATCATTCCCAATTATCGTTATCCACTCTGATATGTTATAAGGTTTAATCTCTGAAAACGGCAACTTTTCGAGATTACGTTCCTTCACACCACCACCACCAACTTCCGCAGCCTCAAACCGTCCCGTCATCATGTCGGATACTGAATCTCCTGATTCTAGGCTTCCGACCGCCACTCCCTCGAAAGGCACCATAAACTACACCACTATACCGATGACATCCCCGTTCCACGCGGCTCAGTCCATTTCGAACATCCAAAATCAAATACTATTCACTCTTGATATTGTGAAAGTTCAATATCACTCATCCGGAATTATTTTTCGAACATCCAAAATCAAATACTATTCACTGTTGATATTGTGAAAGTTCAGTATCAGTCATGCGGAATTATTCTCCGTCACCGCCCGTGTGAGGGGAATGTCGAAAACTGGATGTCATTGTAGTGTCGTGGATTTATGCTACTATCCATGAGGTCATGTTATTAAAGCACCTATGTATGTATTAAGTTCCTGAATACCTTTTCCATTTTCTCCAACTCATTCAAGCATCTCATATAGGTCCCGTTCAGTGAGTATATGCAAAATTAAGTAAAGCCGTTATTCCCTCCGTAATTTCCCATAATTCCACAATCTATCTCTTTGAGGTTGAATTCTTCATAATTTTCATCCCTTATAAGTCACATAATTCTCATAATCCACCCTTACCGAACACACTCATAATACTACCCATTTTATCAAAGCATTTCTTCTATACAAAGATCTCCCATATACTTTATTACTTTATTTTTACTATGAATTACATATATACTCTCATCAATTTATATTTTTATATAATATAAAATAAACATTTTGCGATTATATTCATTCACCTACAAAATAATAAATTTCGAAATCCTAATTTATTATTTAAAAACGTATATTTAAAATAAAACAATACATAACCCAAATATATATAATTAAAAATTGTATAAATAATTTTTTTAATACCATATTTTAAATAAAATTAATACAAACATAAGACTTAAAAAGAAATAAGAAATACAATACACAATCGAAATATATATATATATATATATATATATATATATATATATATATATATATATATATATATATATATATATATATAAATATGTGTGTGTATATTGATAAAAATAAAATAAATATCGTTGGTATAATTTTTATTAATATTATTATTTATTAAATTACAAAAGCATTTTTAATGGTTTATTAATCAACTAGATTTTTTTTTTGATACTATAGGATAAAGAAATTAAGGAAAATTATCTCCTCGAGATTCTCTTCCCTAGAGTATCCTTGCGGATGAGCTCGTCGACCAGGACCGTAGACGAACAAGATGGACGGAGGCAATCATGACCCAACACAGCAAGCCTGTCAGCGACGCCATTAATTTCCCTAAAAACGTGCTTGATCTTCACTTGACAAAAACCCAACATAATAGAAGAGATATCAGACAGGATGAGATCAAGTTCCCAAGGAGGATTCCATGTCCGATTAACCGAGTTAATAACCAGCAGACAATCTCCTTCTATCTCAATGTTTCTAATCCCGAGATCATAAGCTCTGACAAGGCCTTCTCTTAGCGCACATGCTTCGGCATGCTGGGCTGATATGTTGCCACATCTCCCATAACCAAGAGAAACTGTCAAAGCATTATGGTCTCTAAGTATGAATCCATAGGCCGCACTGCCCGACTCTTTTTTAGAACCATCGAAGTTTAACTTGATGGTTTCTTTTTCTGGTTTATCCCATCGGATATTTTTTGTTTTCCTTGGGGTTTTATTCCTATTATTCTCACAATTATTTGGTTTTTCTTAGCTTGTTCCCAATCCTTTATATGCTTTTCCACTAAATCATCTATATCATGAGGGTTTTTGTTATTAAAATTTTTTTGATTCCTGGCATACCAAATATTCCACCAGGTCAGGATTAGATATCGAAGATCCATATCAGACAGGATCTCCTTAATCCAGACAATCGTATCCGTTATTTTAGTTTTATTTTGATTAGCTACCACAACTGCATTTTTAACTTTGTCATTCAAGATCCAATCCAAAGTAAATTGGCATTTAAAGAACAAGTGGTCAGCAGATTCATAGGGGTGGTTACACAGACAACAATTCATAAGAATCGGAACCTTCTGTTTTTCTAAATTTTCTTTAGTTGGGAGTCCATTCATGGATAATTTCCATAGAAAGTTTTTTGCTTTAGGAAGAATATCCAATTTCCAAATCCATTCATTCAAGCTCGGTTGGAAACCCTTTCTTATATACAAGGCATTAAAGGCAGACTTCGTAGAGAAATTTCCATCATCTGCAGGGGCCCAATAGAGTCGATCCTGAATAAATGTTATAGGGAGTTGATATTCTTTAATAGATTTAATGATATCCAACGGCAGGATGTTTCCGATTTCCGCCTCTATCTTAACGACATCCCATTTATTTTCCTTTATGAAATGTTTCACATTTATCATATCATTTATTCCTCTATTATTTAGACAGAGCTTGATTAGGGGTTTCTAATCCAACAGTCTTTCTAGAAATTCACCGTGTTGCCATCACCTACATTCCATCTAAATCCAGATTCAAACTCAGGTCTTAGTTTCATAAGTCTATTCCATTGCCAGGACATATTTCCTCTCGGAGTGTACTTCCAAGGAACCATTCCTTTAAGATACTTTTCATTAATAATCCTCACCCAAATGTTATCTGGTTCATTAACTATTTTCCATAGTAATTTCATCTGGAGCGCTTTATTCATTTCTTCAGTTTTCCTGATCCCAGTTCCTCCAAATTTTTTCGGCCTACAAATCTTATCCCAACTCACAAGGGGGTGGAACTTAGGGCCTTTGTTCCAGAAGAAATCTCTATTGATTTTATCCAATTCGTTATGTATACTTGTTGGGAGCATGAAGCTTTGCATAATGAAGTTAGGTTTAGCATTTAAATTAAATTTAATCAAGGTAGTTCTTCCTTCTTGAGAAAGAGACGAAGCCTTCCATTTTGTTAGTTGTTGTCTTGATTGAGTAATTATATCGTCAAAAACACTCTTGTTAACTTTGCCGTTAATGATTGGGCATCCTAGATATTTTTCCAAACAACTTGAAGCAAAAATACCCAAGCAGCCTTGGATTTGTCTTTTAGTTGAATTTTCTACATTATTTGATGTTTGGAATGCAGATTTTTGTAAGTTTATCTTTTGACCAGATATACGGCAATAACCATTCAAAATTTCTAAAATTTTTAAGCTGGCACCAATAGATGCCTTGGTGAATATAATGATATCATCAGCAAACGCTAAGAAGGGGATATGAGTACCTTGTTTTGTTATAGGGTATCCAATGTTCTTTTTATTTTGGTTACTTTCATATTGAATATTCCTTGCTAGGACCTTAGCACCAAGATTACAAATTAAAGGTGAGATCGGGTCCCCTTGACGAATACCTCTATTAGGAAAGATAAGGTTCGAAGATCTATCATTTATTAAGATCGAGTAGGATACAGAAGAAATACATACCATGATCCAATTAATAATTTATTTAGGACAGCACGAATGAAGGCCCATTCAACTCTATCATATGTTTTTTCCATGTCAAGTTTGATAGCCATGTATCCCTCCTTACCTTTCTTAGATCTGAAACCATGAAACACTTCATGGGCAATTAGAATGTTGTCATGAATCGCACGTTTTTGAACAAATGCACTTTGAAGCGGATGGATAAGTTTCGGTAGGATAACTTTAAGCCTCTATGCCAGGATTTTTGCTATAATTTTGTATGACGTTGAACATAGGCTTATGGGTCTGAAGTCGTTTGTCGTTATAGGATTGTCATTTTTTGGGATTAGCGTAATAAATGTATGATTCACTTGTTTAAGGATTTTTCCGGAATGATAAAAACTTTTTACAGCCTTGCAGACCGCAGGGCCAACAATGTTCCAATGACATTGGAAGAAGCTGGCAGACATACCATCCGGGCCAAGGGATTTATCACTCCCAATGCTAAAAGCAACATTCCTAATGTCACTATTCGAAAAAGGTCTAGTTAGCATATCATTGTCATCATCCGATACTTCTTGAGTAATAACTCGGAGAAATTGTTCGCACAGATTTTGATTTCCATCCGTTGCTTTAAATCGCTTCATATAATCGTTGAAAAATTCTTTCTTAATATCTTCCTCAGAGTTTATCCATTGACCGTCATTCTTTTTAATTTTATTGATCACTTTACGGTTTCTTCTCCCCGTTGCTTTTCTATGAAAATACCTAGTGTTTTTATCCCCTTCTTCTACTGATTTAGATTTCGCTCTCTGCATCCAATATTTTTGTTGGTATTCTACTAAGCATTCTCTTTTCTTATTTAGTCTTATCAGTTTATCATTCCTATTTTGATTATAGTTTCTATAATTCCGGTTTTGAATTTTTCAATCATACTATCGACATTTTTCACTTGCTTATTAATATTTCCAAATTTTTCCTTACTCCAAATCTTGAGTTTATTTTTCACTAAGTTTAGTTTCTTTGTGAGTTTGAACATATTAGTGCCCGGAATATGAATACGCCAGGCTTATTTAATCACATTTTTACAATCTTCCCTATCATTCCACATCGATTCGTATCTGAAGGGTTTATTTATGAACTTGTGTCTACACACTTCAAGGTTAATGGAAATCATGCAATGGTCCGAAGTAGAGAACGCATGATTCCACACGTGGATTTGATTATAATTATTGATTATATCAAAATGCGCTAATGCTCTATCTAGCTTCTCAAAGGTATTATTATCACCTTCTTTTCTTTCAAGTAAATTCATTTCCTCTTGATGCAATTTCCATCAGATTGCATTCCTGCATTATATTATTCAAAAAAGCGATTATCAGAAGGGTGGGCACCACCAAGTTTATCTGCAGGGCACATAAGATCATTACAACCACCCATAACCAGCGAAGGATAATTACTATCTTTAAACAGTTACAGATTTTGTTCCAGAATTCGTTTTTGGATCTCTCTATAGGAGGAGCATAAATTAATATTATATTACACGTAAATTTATTTTCTAAATTTGTATGTTCTAAAGCGACAAAACGATCCTCCGATTTGGTTATTTTAATTTTTTCATTTACAAATTTGTAGTTCTTCCAAACCAGGCAAAGGCCCCCAGCCCGTCCCGAAGAAGGAATAAAAAGACAGGAATCAAAGCCAACATTTCTCCAGTTACTTTCAATGGGTTCAATTTCTGTTTTTAATTTCAGCTAGCATAATCATATCAATTAGTTCATTTTGTGTAGTGATTTTTAGATCAGTCCAAAAGTTTTTTTTTTCCGCATACCCCTACAGTTCCAATAGGCGAACTTCATTAAAACCGATTTTAAAGTGACTCATTCTATAACCCAGCAAAATACGGGGCATTGTTAAATCAAGATTTCTTAAAATGCCATAACTTATTTTATTAAACATTTGAGTTTTGATTTTATGTTCTATATTTTCATCCT
This sequence comes from Fagopyrum tataricum, assembly GCA_002319775.1. Classification (NCBI taxonomy): domain Eukaryota; kingdom Viridiplantae; phylum Streptophyta; class Magnoliopsida; order Caryophyllales; family Polygonaceae; genus Fagopyrum; species Fagopyrum tataricum. Next base: position 14,154,279 of record CM008285.1, read on the forward strand.
TTGACCAAGGGAAAACAGGATCATTTATGTTTATAGTCATATGAGTTATATGTTTATATTCAATGATCATTAGAGCCCATGGCCGTATGCTATTCAAAGAAACCCAGTAGCCACACCAGGCATTCACCATCCAAACTGTCACTAAACAAGCATGGATATTTTTAGCACGGATCAAATCAAGATTCAAGAGAGATCGATCAAAGGAAGTAGAATCCAAGATCAACATCCCTCTAAAGCAAGGAGAGTATCCATTCATGAGACTGTTATTCAAAGAGATTCTATGCACACCAGCAAGAGAACCAAGATCGGTTATTAAAAACCACAGGATATATGATTCAACATAAGGGGAATTATCATAATACAACACACGGTTATGAAAGGGACTAGCAAAGATTTTTAAGATATTTAAGAGAGTAGGCTGATCATTCACAAAAGAAAAGTTCATACCACCATTACAACTGTTCAAAAGAGAAACAACCCGGCGGGAGCGCCACCCAAGAGCAATACCAAATGGATAGTCATGATTCTCAGGATTACCGGTTACTTTGTATGCAACCACCGCAGGTTGCAGTTGAGTGTAGACATAACTGTCAAGTTCATAATTCACTTGAACAAATACCACCCTTCTGATGCTCTTTAACGGAAAGCATTGGTTATAATTCTCATTATACAGGGGATAGTTGATGTGTTTCTGAAACAAAATGTGCTTGTAAGTATTTATATTGGTTTCCTCACCAGTATAGGGTAGAGTAAAACACATCACACAAGCAAATCTGCAGGGGAAAAACTGCCTGTCGAAAAGAAGCAGTCGATCATCATTGATCAATAAGGCAGATAAACAAAAGCACCACAACCATTTCCTGGGTATAAGACAGATGCAATTAGCAGAGAAACAAGGAAGAAACAAAGGCATACAAAAATACCCCAATATCATCTCCCATATATACCAACAAAGTTCATATTCAAAGGATAAAGGGTATATTGAAACATACTTATTACAATCTTTTAGCCAAAAGAAACACCCCAAAACCACAACCTCAGAGGCGTATGAAGCATAATCCCGATTAAATTCAGATTCAAGTTCGATAAGGTAAAAGACATACTCACACCAATACGATTCTTCCATCAAGAGAGAAAACATCTTGGCTTTAGTATGATTATAGACAGTATGATTGTACTCATTCATATTTAAAGGGGCAAAGGTTTTCAAATTAGCAAATGGCGTATAACCATGGGAATGGTTACTATTGCAATAGAGAGATCCTAGGATCAGCATTTCAGTCATCATCCGAGAAATTTGTTCAAGATAGAGATAGTTCAAACATGCCTTAAGGAAGTGAATCTCAAGCAAGAGCAGCACATAAGCACACAATCGTTGTACATTACATATGTAACTGGTTCTAGAATTCTTGGATCTAACACTGTTAAACATTCTCAAAAGAGAATGAGTTTGGCATCCCGGCCAGGGCCGGAATTTGTTCAAAGCACTTAAGCAGAAGCTTAAGGCTCGTTCACAGACGTGTCCAACGAGGACATGATTGAAGATGGTTTTGAGAGAAGACCTATTAACCTTATTCATAAGCTTACTTGCGATTTCGATGAGAAATTTCCAGGTCGACAATGGGACAACCTCGGGGACAGGGGACCTCAACCACCGACGCCGACGCCAGCTCATGTCCGTAGTACCAATTCCCGTTCGAAAGAAAGGAGAACCATAGACAAAGATCTCCATTTCCTTGATTTCTTTTGCCTTCCGGACATTGAGAGCAACGCCGAAAAAGCAAGCATCGATGCTCTTCACTACGAACAACCTCGGTTTAGTAATTGTGGGCGGATTGATATCAAACAGAATAGCAAAGCCTTTTTTGAGGGGTTTAAATTCAGGGAGTTTGATAAGATGACTAATGCGTGGGCAGAGTGGCAAATTGAAGGCACAGGAAGGAATAAAATCGTAGAGACGCCAAGAATCACCGGGAACGGGATCAAGATCTGAGATAGTTCCAAGAGTACAAGGGATCGTAGTTCGAACTGCAATCAATAGAAGAGAAAAGGTCACGGCGGCAACCCTAGAGAAGATGCAGAAAGGGGGGCGCGTGGGCAGAACGTTCATTTTCAAGGATAGGGTTTTTTGGCACCGAGGCTGTTATTAATCAACTAGATTAGTCAATCATATTTTGTCATGTAATATTCCTTTTCATTTCCTTTTAAAATTTGGTTCTAACATCTTCACAATAAAGGTGCTAGGGAGCATTCTAAATGCTTTTAATTATTATAATTATCCAAAATCCTCTCAAGAACCTCAAAATTGTAACCGGTAAACATGACTTGAGGATGTATTGCTATCTATTATCAAGCCAAAATCCACCGCTAGGGAAGTCTGTCTTCGCACTAAAGGACTATTTATTGATAATCAATATGTCAGGGCTATATATTTGAAGGGTAGCTTTATCAATCGTCGCCTTGATTCACAGAAAATTGTTGTTGCATACAATCAAGCCCTAAAAACATTGTGATCAACTCGTTGATGTCGGTCATCTAGTCAATGAATCAAGGTTAGTGTTATAACTCGTCGGTGGTATATCATATAAATATGGTGTGGTTGGTAGTATTATTAGTCAAACTCAACCTCTTCCATCACTAATGACGGCACGAAGCATGCTTTGTTGAAGGAATCCTGTCTTAATTGCACTACAAAGGAAAATACAACCCTAATATCATCATCAAATATCATACCAATATCACCACCGTTCACAGATCACTGAGACACACTCCCCCGGCTCGGAATCGAGGTCGGAACAATCGCCGAAGTTCCGGCAGCCCAACGGCGATAACCTCGGCCACCAACAACGCGCACCACCCGCCCAACCGTCGTACGCCGCGAATCCCGCGATGCTTGGTATTAGGAAGGTGCAGCTGACTTTGGGCACATCCAACACTACCGTATTTACCTTCCCGGTTTCCTAATCACCAACATGCCACCCACATCGTTGCTTCTTACTAGTTATTACCCTATTGAGTTGATAGATGCACTAAATGCAATGCGGTTGCAAGTTTCGTCCGAAAACTGGTATATGGACACATGAATCGCGTCTCACACGAGTCACATGACCAACTCTTTCGGTATTATCTTCTTATTTTAATTTTTGCATTTTACCGTCAGTTATTGTTGGAAATGGTAATTATATGTCTGTCATTGGTGCGGGGAACGCTAACCTTCCTAACTTAACAAACCTTCACCCCTACACAATGCCATTACATGCCCTTCGCGAAAGGGAAGTCTCTTGTGGAGAAAAAAGAACAAAACGTAAGCCTTTCAGGTTCTGCCAAAGCTGCTATAGGAATCCCGTCGGAAATCAGGCAGGCTTCCATGTGTCTTTCTATCTATCTCATCTTATTTATATATAGACAAAGTTCACGACAGTATCAAGCTCTTCATTTCTGATTTTGGACCTATTAGTTCATAAAGAATACGAGGGAATGGGTCATCGTCAAAAAAGGGTTGCTCCAATATTGAAATGTCGGGGAATGGGCCATCGTAAAAAAAGATGCTCGAATACTCATACTGAAATGTCGGGAATAATAAAATGAGGTTCCGGAACTTCCATAGGGAGCTCATCGACTTGTGGTTGAAGATTCACCCGAAAGTCGACGAATTCTGCTTTTACATCTACAGGGATCCCACTATCCACCCAAGCCACGTCCATTTTATTAAAAAAAATGAAAACCTAGTCAAAAACCTTATCTTTGTTAGGAAATTTTCAATTAATTATACTTTGGCAGTATGAATTTGATCATTTTGTGTAATTCGCCCATTTCTGCGTTAGTCTAGCTCGTCTTCAAAATCTATTAACGTGTGCTCCTCTTGTCAAAGTGGATACATAATTGTCTTCCCTTTCAGTCATCTCACTCTCAAACTTTATATATGTTTGACATTATTCGATGTAAGTGTCAACGATTTTAATTACTATCTTTTGTTTTATTTGATAATTTTAACAACTTTGCATGAGTATTTCCAATATAAATTTTTATGACACTCGACGAATAATTTAAACTTTGCAGGATTATTTTCCAATAAAGAATGAATCGGACATTCGCCGAACTCAACGTTAAATCCGACTCACCAGAAGAATGTAATCACTTTCGAGTTAAAAAATAAGGCAACTTTATTGAATTTCATTATCATCTATTCCTCATTTTCGCTAGCTACTTTAACAAATCAAGAAACCTTTAAAACTTTCCTTTTTGACCATCAAATGGGACACAGAACTTGTGTAATGTTGACAATATTGATCATAAGATAAGCTGCAAGTCAATATGATAGTTGTTTACTTTAAATTATAAAAGCGGGATAACTCACTTCGGAAAATGTCAAACTGAAGATCTGAAGGCCGCGTGTTCGATCCACGCTCATTAATTATGTTGCAATTACACGGCCATTGATTGTCGACGATCACCTAAGGGTATAAAAAAGGATTCCGGAAAGAAGCAAACAGGATCAAATAATTTAAGGAGGGGCGCACTGCCGCACTGCGGAGAGGGTCCTTTTAGGTAAATGACTTTTCGATATAAGTTAAACTATAAAATACTAACGTAATAATTGCAATTTCAAACTAGAGCAAAACAACCAACAAAGTAATAATTGTAATTTCAAACTAGAGCAAAACAACCAACCAACCGTCAATCGAAAGTAATAATTGCAATTTCAAACTAGAGCAAAACAACCAACCAACCGTCAATCGAAGATCATCGTTCTCAAGTGTAGTTAAGAATATCTTATTTTATTGAATGATTTTATCTTACATGAGTATTTACTATAAAGCATAAATTTGAGAGTTAAGGTAATGCAATTCCTCTTTATATACACACCCGCTTTCACAGAAAGATCAAAAACTTTCAATGTGGGTAAATTTGATGATACTCTTGTTCACTCTTTTTGCAAAGGGCAAGGTTTTGTCATTCGATTTTCTCGTCGACAAAGCTCCCCTCAAAAAATGACAAAGCCGAAAGACTCTTAATGATAAAAGTAGAAGTATTTTAATCATAAAAGTAGAAGTATTTAATTAATGTCTCTATGCCACCGATCTATTAGGTTGAAGTTGTCAATCTCGCTTGCTATCTTCGTAGTATAATTCCGTCAAAAGTCATTGAAAATCAAACACTCACATTCCGCTTGTTTGATCTTCTTCCTTCATATGACCACCTCCGTGCCTTTAGTTATCTAACTTATCTTTGTTTCCCCAACATGAGTGTCCCCACCCCACATAAATTGGCACATTCTTCAACGGCCCGCAACCAACCCCCAGGCCCCAGCCCTCTTCCGTGGCCTGTAATCCCACCCAAAACCAACCCCCATCTACAAGACTACAACCCATCCAATCCAAAGAAAATGGGTGACATCCGAATCCGATAAAATATGGGTGAAAACGGGTTAAAATGTGGGTGAAAGTGGGTGATGGATGTGCAATTCAGCAAAAATCCATTTTCAAATTACCAATCAAGTGCGCCTGCTGTACTATCATTAGAACAAGTGCATCGAGCAGTAAATATGCAGGGGAAAGAAGCAGAGCATTCAAAACCACAACACAACACAACAACGTACTAGTATTACATTAACCTGCTTGTTTGTTGACTATTCCTTTACCACCTTCACAGGGGAGCACTCAATACCATCAGAACCAAATTATACAGATCATGGGGAAAGAGTAATACGCTAGTAATTAAACTCACTCTAGTAAATTGGAGAATTAGTAGCAGTAATTACATAGATAATGGCAAGTAAGTTATATATACTTGACTACAGAGATAGTACTAAAATAGTAGTTACATCATAACATAGATAAATAAGAGCTAGTAAAAACACTTGATGAGAAGATTTAAGCTAGAAGCCAGAAGTTTTTCTGAAATCTGGTGCTGATAAGGTAACCTCCCACGCCTCTGCTCTGCTTTCTTACTCCAATAGTTAAACAGTCAGCATTTTGAATACATTGTTCCACAATGTCATGACTGTCTCTCATACTGAACAAAATTTAGAAATCCCCTTACATAAACAACAATGAGAAAAACACTCTATCAAGAAAGAAAGAAAGAAAGGGTTTGTACCAGTAGCAGTTGATGAAGGGAGAGGGTTTTTTCTGGGACAAGACTAGGACTGATACTTCTAGCTTCTTAACTTGATTCAACACTGTAGATAGCTTAGGGCCTTGTATCACAACTGCCTCGACCTGTACCTGAGAATTAGGACATGTTTGGTGAAATTAAAATCTAATATCTCAAATAATCTAATTTCTTACGAAACATTAAGTACCTGAGGGTTAGAAGCCTTGCAAAGGGAGGCAAGAGAGGAGGTGTCGGTGTTTGTGTTCAAATTAGGGGAGATTACTCGGAGGAGTGTTAGTATATCACCCTTGTTTGTAACATGTGTAAGTGCCCACATCATAGCATGGTAGGATCTTGAAGAATTGTCTATTACCACCATCACCCGTTTCTTTGACCCTGCCATTCCACCCGAATTCTAATTTTCTGTTTCTGATCAAACCCTTGTTTCTGTAGACAAAAAAAAAAACTTTCTTTCTTCTCTAAGATCGACAATGGCGATCGCTCGATGCTCAGAAAGAGAAAAACGAACAAGTGGGCTGTGTTTATACTGGTGAGTATAGTGAGACAAAAGATTGGTGACCGACGGATGGATGGATTGACGGGTGAGGAAGGTGGGAATCAACAAATATTTGCAGAGAGCTTCTGATTTACACTCTACTCAGTACTGAGTCTGAGACAAAAGATTGGTCACACGGGAAAACTGTGCAAATGCAAAATATACATTATAATACTCCGTATAACTTTCATTAGGACTTTTTGGGTCGGGCTACCTATGTTTCGGATCAGTTTAGAATTTAGATTGACCGAATGATCAATCGGATTTATTCGGTTTGATATGGGTCAGGGATTTTTTTTAAAAAAAATCTGTCTTAAATATTATGACGAATCCGGTCCACGTTTTGGATTTAGTTAATTATTGACAAATTCCATATCATAAGGTTAATGATTATTAGAGTATTTTAAAAGCAAAACTTTGATATCTCATATAATTCATCAACTTTCTCGGTGTATCTTATGTAATTTATGTATTTAAATATTATTTAATTATAGCTTTATCTATAAAATAAGTTAAATATATAATATAAACATGTACGAGTGATAAAAATATATAATATATGATGCTAAAAATTATTATTATTTTTTATGTTGTTTGTAGGTCGTGATGTGCCTTGAGATGGTCGTTTCTTGTCCCCCTGCTAGCGGAGAATCCGCTCCCGGGTCGGCAAATTGCAATAAGTAGTTAAAGACTCCGAACTAGAGTCTTCCTCTAGTTGCGGCAGACTTCCCGCGGATTCATTTCTACTACTTTCACCGAACAACACGCATAAAATCAACAACGAAGAAATTCAATGCGGAAAATGCCAAATCGTCACCCGTTTCCTTATTTCTTCGATAATAGAGTTGGCTATTTTTATGACATTAATTGTACAAGTTCGTGAAGAAGGCTCGACGAGTGGAATGCTTTCGTTACACTTCGTTTACGGTTTGCTTCTAATTGTTTTCCAGTTTGAGTATAAAACACTTTTTTGTCATCGTCTTAATATTTGAAATGTTACTAGACTCGTCCGGCCACGACAACCTCTCCAATATTTGCGAACCTTATATACTATTGATTAGGACTGTTCATTTGGTTCGAACCAGAAAATTTATAATCGGATGAATATGAACGAATATTCGGGTCTGGTTCATATCAGTTACGCTAATTTTTTTAAAAAAATATATTTTTGGCCTTTTTAAAGTTGACAAAGCGGTCTAGCCGGACCTGAAGATTCGGTCTATATCCAAACTAATAACAAGTTTTCGGTCCGGACCGAAATGTCAATGGTCCTACTATGGAGCCCATTCTATTTAATTTGGGCCTTAGTCCAGCCCACTTCCCTACTTTTGTAGCCTCATGGTTGGGCCCAAAGAAAATATGGGCTCGTGTTTGCCCCCATTGATAAAGTTTTTAAAATTAAAACGAACCATCAAGTTGGGAAAACCTAGTAAACCCAAACAAACCAGAGAAAAGCCATATGGAGACGGGATAAAAGAAAATTAGTTGAAAATAAAGAAAAACATGGGCCATTGGGCCCCATGTTTTCCGACCAAATTCAGTAAAGTATAAAAGAGTTGGACCTGAAGTTACGTAAACACCCACACAACTATGAACAGAGGAGGCATTCAATTACATTATGACAGGGGCAGAATTGTCAAAATATGTAATTGTTTAATCTCCTGGTCTTTTACAGAAGACCTCCACTCCCGTATATTGAGATTCTGGCGTGGCATTACTACAACACTCTCTCTCTTCCGCTGTGCTTCTTGTCGTCGTCGAATACAACCCTGTCATTCTCCGAATTCCATTTCAAAATCTGTAGCCGTTACATACATTCCCAGCGAGATCCTTTGGAAGAGAAATTCCAAGTGAAAATGGCGAGGGGTTGTTCTTATTCTGGGCACAGGCTCACATTATTGCTGTTAGGGATTCTATTCGTGGGGCTAGTGAGCTCGAAATCGACAATAGAGCCTTGTTCGAACTCCGACTCCTGCAACGCCATGGTTGGGTACACGCTCTACACCGACCTCAAAGTCTCAGAGGTTGCGACTCTCTTCGCCGTCGACCCAATATCCCTTCTCCTCGCTAATTCCATAGATATATCCTACCCAGACGTCGAGAATCATATCCTCCCTTCCGGTCTCTTCCTTAAGATCCCCATCTCCTGCTCCTGCGTCAATGGCATCCGTAAATCCGTTTCCACCCGCTACAAGACCCGCCCTTCTGACACCCTAGACTCAATCGCCAACTCCGTCTACGCCGGCCTGGTCTCCTCCGACCAGCTTCAGGAGGCCAATTCCAATTCCGTTTCCGATCCTTCCGTTTTGGAGGTCGGCCTAAATTTGGTTGTTCCTTTGCCCTGTACTTGCTTTAATGGTACCGACAATGGCCTCCCCTCTGTCTATTTGAGCTATGTCGTCAAGGATATCGATACTCTCGCCGCCATTGCTTCCCGCTATCAGACAACTCTCACCGATCTGATGAATGTCAATTCTTTGGGCTCTTCTTCAATTGATTCTGGCGACATCCTCGCCGTTCCTCTCTCTGGTAAGTTCATTAAGGGCTTTTCCTTCTTTTAGAATATTTACTGATTCGTGCTTGTAATTTAATAATGTTGATCGATATACAGCTTGTGCTTCTAACTTTCCGAGTTCCTCCTCCGATTTTGGTCTGATTGTTCCTAATGGGAGCTATGCCATCACTGCTAGCCACTGTGTTCAATGCAGCTGTGGACCGGGAAGTCGCAAGTAAGCTACTGAGAATCTCTGCTTTCTCTTGAGAGTTGAGATATCTAATTTTGTGAGTTATTCTCTGCAGCTTATACTGTATGCCAGCATCACTAGCAGTATCTTGTTCAAGTATGCAATGTCGCAATACCAATCTTATGCTTGGGAATGTAACCACGAAACCAAGCAGCGCTGGATGCAATGTCACTTCTTGTAGTTATGGGGGTTTCGTCAATGGTACCATAATGACAGTGTGAGTATTTCCTTATTGAGTTGATGAATCTCTCTTTCACTTACATTGCTCAGAAGTCAGATCCAATATTAATGTATTTCCTTTTGATTATGTGCAGGTTCACAGCATCCCTCCAGCCTCGCTGCCCAGGTAAGATGTGTTTTGTTTTTTCTGAAATTTTTTGGTTTGGAGACGAGGAAAATGCCTTGATGAGTTGATTTAAGGTTCAAAATAATGGTGCAGGGCAACAGTTGTTTCCGGCACTCTCAGCACCACCTACTACAGTTGGGAAAGAAGCCATCTACTCTCCTTCACCAGCCCCTTCGCAGATGGGTGGATTGCAGTCTCCAACCGGATCCCTTCCTGGATTTACCCCGACTGCTGCGGGCCCTACTGGGGCGCTACCCGGGACTGCAACTGCAGCTTCATCGATTATGGCTCCACGAACTGCCTTCGAAGCTGCTATTTGCATCCTCTTTGTATTCATCCTTACGTAATCCACTTTCCTCTGGCTACTAGTCCATGGTTTGTGAATGTATTTTCTTTTTGGAACATTGAACTGAGATTTGTACTGTGCATCTATCATTCATTTTGATCCGGCTTCACTGTTAGCTTGTTAGAGAATGGTAGATTGTTGCTTGTTCTTGAACTAGAGAATGGATTGTGTTATTAACGCTGCTGTTGTATGTGAAAGAGTTGTGTAATATCCTACTACAACATGTTTTTCATATATTAGGAGGATTCCTTGGCAATCAAAGGATTTAGAAACAATAAGCCTACTATTAGCCATTTGGGATGTGAAATGGCAGGACTATTTATACAGATACAGAAAGAACAGTAAATTATTGTTTACAAATAAAATTCCAAGTACATAGCACAACTTAAGCAAACACAGTAAGGAGTACTCCATATGCACAACTTCAGCACTCAATCACTTTATTTACAATATTTACATTTGAAAGCACAATTTTCAAACACTTGATTAAACAAGAGATGTTGCATATGAGATCCCCTTCATAGAGCCCTCAAAATAAGTTTTCCACCGGTGTGGACACCCTTGGCAGCAAGTTTCAATACTGCACGGCTTCTGTATAACCTACATAGTGCATAACAAAGTAGGGCACTATCAAACAACAATTATCATTGAAAGATCTACCAGAGCAGTCATTTTCACATTATAAACAAATCTAAAGGATCATTTTTTAAATTATAAACAGGTCTAAAAGCACACCCTCTAAATGTTTTAATGACAATAACCGAATCATTGTCACGCTAAGGGTCCGGAAACGGAATGAAAACGAATCTAGTCCATATATATAACTTTTGCATGAATTTTTTTGAATCATTCCTTGTGGTTTAAGGTAATTGTAGTAGAATTTGTTTAGTTTCGATACCCTATAGGGAAACAAGTGCATTTCGCATGAAGCCACAAGGAATGATTCCATGAACAAGGTACAGATAAGGACTAGATTCATTTCCAATCCGTTTCCGGAGTTACAACCAAACGGGGGTAAATGTTTATGCGACAAAATCACTTTTCACGATATTGGCAGCTTTGTGGCAACGAAATTTAAAGAACATTGTTCTCTTAACTTTCTTAGTTGTATATACAAGTTGGAATCCAGGCAATGATAATAAAGAAAAATTCAAGATTCCAGATTTGTTGAGTGAGCATGAGTAGGAATCAACTTTCCTACAAACTACTCAAGTAGTCAAGTAAATTTAGATCAGAGTATCAAAGTTTAAGATTTGAAAATACAAATGTTGCTTTTACGAAATCAAGTAGAGGGTTTGATGAAGAAGTAAAAGATCATAAACTTCCTGAAACTGAGAAAGACAAGGACACTAACCCTGCCAGTGTAAGGCCCCATGTGGACAAAGCATAAAACATCTTTCCAGCATGCCATATACTCAACATCTTCTCAAACTTGTTCACCCCCGCAAGGGATTGTGCCACAGCTGCAGTTTTAAATCATTAGAAGAAAAAAAATTTCAAAGAAAGTAATAGCACAAGAGGGCAATACAGGTTAGAATCCACAGCTGCAGTTTCATTCGTTGAATATCAAAGATATGATAACAATTTACAAACTACACAAAAACTTTGTAGATGAAAATTAAGAAATTAAATTTGAATTTATAAGCTCAATTGTCATCAAACAGTAGGCTTTCACTATTCCATTCCTTTAATTTTTAACAGTGAGATTTGGTTCTCTTACACAACTAAACCAAAAAGTGAAATCGAAATTGTTATAATCATAGTGTAACCGGGCCAAATCTACAGACTTACTTTTTTGCAATTCCTCGGGACTTAGTTTCTGCAATGAGAGTAAGTTTGATCAGTTTGGATATAAAATGTAACAAAAGAAGCAACCATCCATGAAAGACTTTGAAAATCTAAAAATATACCTGGGCGTTTGGATTGGCGACGATAGACCTAGCAATGAAGTTGGCAACTCCGTCCACAACCTGGTCCTCCCAAACAATTACATAACTGTCATCATCTATTCCACTGTGCTCCTCAACCTTGCCAGGTACCATTTCATCTGTCACCCAAACCCACCAACTCGGGTCTTCCTTGTCAACATTAACCAGAACTTCAGCTGCATCCAAATCTGCTCCTGCCAAATATCAAATATGAAGAACCTAAAACCAAAGGAAACTTAACTATCAAGAAGACTACGATGTAGATATTCCGAAGGAGAAAAACCAGTTGGCTCTTTGAAAGGAAACTCATTTGAACTTTCATTCATGGTTGCGTCCCTGAGTGATTGAAGTCTACTCAGAAAGCTTTTCGAATCCACAGCAGCCACAAGGCGATCATGTAGCTGTAGAGGGAAAAAAAAAATGCAATACCGGCGTAATTAATCAATCAGCAACTGAGATAACCAATAACACAATTTCCATTTCATCGAAGAAATATGAGATCCAAGAATACGAGAAACATGAAAATTACGTTCGCATATGAAATCATCTCTACGAAGATTGACAATTTCAAATCCTAGTATTTGGATCACCATTTTCCAATTCCAGATATAACCTAACTTCAAAAGAATTCCAATTCCTCAAACAATTTAATAGACAAAATTAGGGCTTCTTAGAGAAGAACCATTGACAAATTCAACATACATCGGTAGGGCAATCGTTGAACAAAGTAGGAGACTCGTAGAGCTTCTGGAGAAGTTCCAGATTTCGCTCTAGCAGTTGGCGGAGGCGCTGGTTCTCAGACCGCAACGAAGTGACATCTTCCGGAGATAGGCAGGAGGTTGGATTGCCGGCGCCGGAGACTTCGTCATGGTGGGGGTGGTTATGGACGTGCTCGACGGCGAACCAGGCCAATTCAGCCACCTCCACCACCGTTTTTGCCACCTCCACCGCGTGGTGTACGTGCGACATTGTGTGTGCTAGACGGCGTCGTTCGCGATCTCTAGTTCTGTTTCTTCCGCACAAGGTTCCCCAATTAACCAAGGAATCCTCAATTCGCCTAATCTTGAACCGGTATATACATTATCATATTCTTTTTTATAAAAAAATAAATTAAAAAAAGTAAAGATTATAATACGTTTATTTATTTTACAAGAAAATTTTTCTGTAAATTGATTCAAATAATATGAATTATTTTTATTGTAAGAAGTACCCGTTTTGTTTAGATGCGTACATCATTGGTATCGTAAAATTCAATTAGAAGTTCATAGATAGCCTTCCATACCAATCCAACCTCTGTAAGTACAACTATACTCGCAAACCTACAAGTTCAGTTTACTCCATATTCTCGTCTTTGGTTCTTTTTATTGTTTTTAGCAATTCGTACATTCCATATGTTATCAGTCATCGAAAGGAAAGAATTGTTTTGTGTATTGTGTAAAATCTGTCGAGTATTACAAGAGAGAGTTCTATTTATATGAGTAGTACAAATTACAATAGGTAACAAACTCGTAACCAATATTACTGAGTGACTATTGTCTTCACCCCCGCAAGCTGGTGGCTCACACAAACCCAGCTTGGGCAGGAGATACTAATACTGAGGAGAAGGAAGAATCTTGGTGAGAATGTCTGCAAGCTGCTCATTGGTGGGAAGATGAGCTAACTGGAGAAGTCCTTCAAGAACTTTGTCACGAGTGAAATGGCAATCTATGTCGATGTGTTTTGTACGCTCATGAAAGACAGAATTCTTGGCTATAAGAATAGCTGAATTATTATCACAAAATAAGGTAACAGGTTGTAAATCGGATAGTCCCATTTCTGTAACAACACGAACAATCCATGTAACTTCAGCAGAAGCAAGAGCCATGGCACGATATTCAGCCTCTGCCGAACTTCTTGATATGGTAGACTGTTTCTTGGATTTCTAGGTTATGGGAGAACCTCCAAGTGAAACAATGAAGCCTGTTACAGATCTTCGAGTAACTGGACAAGAAGCCCAATCTGAGTTAGAAAAAGCCGTGAGTGAAAGTTGAGTGTCACCACGAAGAATAATGCCTCGACCAATAGAACCATGTACATAATGCAAAGTATGATGAAGAGCTTGTAGATGAGCATCTGTAAGACATTGTATATGTTGACTAAGTGTCTGAACTGTATAAGACAAATCTGGTCAACTATTTGTAAGAAAATTAAGCTTTCCAACCAATTTTCTATAAACATTTGGACATGAAAGCAGTTTACCATCGGTAGGCAGAAGTTTAAGATGCAATGGTAAAGGAGTGACAAGAGCAGGAGATGTGAAATTAAGTTTGCTATCCAAGAGCATTTCTTGGGCAAACTTCTTTTGTATCATGGCAACACCATTAGGAAGATAATGAACTTCAATTCCTAAGAAGTAGTGCATGATACCAATACTGAATTGTTGATGCAGAGAAGTCTTGAGTAACATAATAGAGGAAGAATCTGAGCCAGAAATGAGAATATCATCTACATAAACTGCTACTAATACAATTCCTGCTGCACCATTCTTTATGAACAGACTGTAGTCGTTTTTGGATTGAGTATAACCAAGTTTGATAAGAACATCAGTAAGCTTAGCAAACCACTGTCTATAAGCTTGCTTAAGACCATAGAGAGATTTTTGCAGGAGACATACTTTGTTGCTGGGATTGGAAATTCCTTGAGAAACTTGCATATATACTTCTTCATGGAGATCTCCATGAAGAAATGCATTATTGATGTCAAGCTGAAAAATAGGCCAGTTCTTGTTAGTAGCAACAATAATAAGACATCTAATAGTAGACATCTTAATAACAGGTGAAAAGATATCTTGATAATCAACACCATGTTGTTGATTGTAACCTCTAGCTACAAGTCTTGCTTTGAACCTTTCCAAGGAACCATAGGATTTGAGCTTGACTTTGTAAATTCACTTGCAAGTGATGGGTTTCTTTCCTGCAAGTAAATCAACCAAAGACCATGTTTTGTTTGAAGTTAAAGCAGTAATTTCCTTGTTCATTGCCTCAACCCATCGAGGATCCTTAGAAGCATGTTTAAAAGAGGAGGGTTCAAAGTATGGATTTGGAAAAGCTAAAAAAGCCATAGAAAAAGGAGGTGAATAAATGGAATGACAACATGTATGTATATAATCCAATGAAGTTGCAGAATAGCACACATAACCACTGAGGTACAAAGGAGCAGAACGTAATCTTGAAGATTTCCTTTGTATAGATGGAGCATGAGTAGATGTAGAAGGGTGAGGAAAACATTGTAAAGGAGATGTAGGTTGAACAACTGGTGAAGAGGATATGAACTGGATTGAGAATTTAAAACAGACTGTAAAGGAGAGTGGTCAAAGTAGGAGTTTTGTAAATTTGGTGAGGAAGGTTGTGAAGAATGGGTTGAAAAATCATAAAGTATAGGCGGAAGTGTGGGCAAGCTTTGAGTATTTGGAAATGACAGGAATAGAAAGACTTTTTCATGAAAGATATGTCACGAGATATAATAATTTTGTTGGATGTAAGATTGAAAAATTTATAGGCTTTTTTTACAAATGAATAACCAAGAAAAATACATGCTTTAGCTCTTGGTTGGAATTTGTCCCGAGAACGTTTTAATGTGCTGACAAAGCATAAACATCCAAAAGATTTAAGATGAGAGTAAGAAGGTGGTTTAAGGAACAAGGTTTCATAGGGAGATTTATTGTGAAGGGAAGAGAGAGGAGTTTTGTTGATGAGATAAGTAGCTGTCACCCCAAAAAAGGATAGAGAGTTTTGATTGAAACATCAAAGATCTTGCAACATCAAGAAGATGTCTATGTTTTCTCTCACAAACACCATTTTGTTGTGGTGTGTCAACACAAGAAGATTGATGAATAATTCCTTTGGATGCATAAAAAGAAGTAGCAAAGGGACCAACAAACTCAGGGGCATTATCTGATCTGATAAACTGAACTTTGGATTGAAATTGGGTATCAACCAAGGTAATGAAAGCCTGGAGAATGGAAAAGGCATTGCTCTTTTTGGCAAGTAAGTGTGTCCATGTAACTCTAGAAAAATCATCTACTATGGTTAAGAAATATTGAAACCCATTATATGTATGGTTTTTGTAAGGTCCCATGTGTCAATATGGATCAATTGAAAAGGTTTATCACTGGTAGATTGACTGAGGGAAAAAGAATTTCTGCATTGCTTTGCCTGAGGACAAATGTTATAAATGGTGTTCGAAGGCTTACTCAATGGACCAATGTGGGGAGAAAGAAACTTGAATTGATCAAAAGACATATGGCCAAGTCTATTGTGCCATAACAAGGTGTTAGAAGCACTCAAACAAGAACTGGTTTCATCATTATTACAACTGAAAAAAGAAGATGAAATGGGAACTTTCTGTTGTTCAAAACAAGATGAACTATCAAGAACATAGAGTCTTTTGTGGATTTTACCAACCACTAGTGTGCTCCTCGTTGATAGGTCTTGAATGACACAATTAGATGGAGAAAAATGAATGTGGAGATTCATTTGTTGGACCAAAGTAATTACATATATGAGATTGAAGTGAAAATCAGGGATATGGAGCACATTGATCAATGTTATGTGTGGGGATAGCTTGACAGTTCCAACATGAGCAATGGGAATACGAGATCCATTAGGTATAGTCATGAACCGGGGTTGAGATAAGGATGTGTAGGAGGTAAAAAGAGAAAGGTTGGGGGTAATGTGGTCGGTTGCTCCACTATCAAGGATCCAAAATAAGTTAAGTAAATGACCAAGAAAAGAACTAGAATTACCTGCAAACATAGCACTGGAAGATGGTTGTTTTTGAAGAAGAGAAATGATCTGATTGTACTACTCCAATGATAAAGTTGGAGATTCTTGATTGGAAGCTTTAGATGAATCATCTGCAACAGTAGTTGCTATTTTGCGAGAGAATTGAGGAGATTGAGCTTGCAATTTGTAACATCTCTCTGTAGAGTGACCATTGATCTTGCAGTGAGAGCAGTAGTAAGTTTGCCGTTGTTGTTCTTTGGCAACTTGGAGTTCTGGATGTAATGTATAACAGCGATCAACTGAATGACCAGAAACTTTACAATGATCGCAATAGTATGATCCTCTGCCACGGCCTCTTCTAGATGATTGAGATCCACGTCCTCGAGAATTGTCAAATCTTGAACTATCAGATCTAGAATTAGCATGGAAAGCAGCGGAATCGTTTGAAATTGGGGAATGATTGTGAATCTCATTTTGGCGCTCATCTTGAAGAACAAGTTGAAATACTTCATCAATGTCAGGAAATGATCTCATGAGCAAGATAGATCGACGTACGGTTGTAAAAGACTCATTGAGACCCATAAGGAATTGCATAATCTGCTGGTTCTTGATTAATCGTTGTAAAGGAGCATCAGTACCGCAAGAACATGTTGGAATATCAATCATAATGATGTATTCATCCCAAAGCTTCTTGATTTTGGTGAAGAATGCTGAAATTGCAAGATTACCTTGAGCAATTGTTGACAGATCGCGTTGGATTTGGTAGAGTCTGGCTTGATTCGATTGTGAAAATCTGGCTTGGAGTGAAGTCCAGATTTCTCGCGCAGTTTTGATGTAGATGACACTTTTAGCAATGTCTTTTCCAACTGAATGTAGAAACCAGGATATGACCATACTATTGCATCGTTCCCATTGGAGAACCAGATGCGGTGGAGATTTCGGCTTGACACAGGTCCCATGGATGAATCCAATCTTGTTCTTGGCGAGAAGAGAAACCTCAACAGATCGTTTCCAATGGTTGAAATTACTGTCACACAACAATCGAGTAGAGAGAATGTAATTTGGATGATCCGAATGATGCAAAAAGAGTTCATCAGAAGGATCGATAGAAGAATGTGATGAAGTATTGTGAACTGCATCGTCAAATTCGGATGATTTGGAGGATGGGGATGAAGAATCCATGGAGAGAGGACTCAGAGAAAGAAACCGGTTCCCTCTGATACCATGTTATCAGTCATTGAAAGGAAAGAATTGTTTTGTGTATTGTGTAAAATATGTCGAAAAGAATTGTTTTGTGTATTGTGTAAAATATGTCGAGTATTACAAGAGAGAGTTCTATTTATATGAGTAGTACAATAGGTAACAAACTCGTAACCAATATTACTGAGTGACTACTGTCTTCACCATATTTTTTGATAAACTAAGGGTCTGTTTGGCACACCAATTAAAGGCGGATGATGGGGTTAAAAAATTTCAACCACTATGAGATGAATAAAGTGGAGGTTAAAATTTTGTTCGAGAATTACCGAATGAACCCTAAATTTGTTTAATCTCAATTTCTTTGGATTATAAAATTTACGGGTATAAGCAGCAAATTGATATTCAGGCATATCAAACGTGAGTTTGCAAATTGATATACACATACAAATATTCGGATACGGATACGCTGGATAGCAAGCGGAGCAAAAAGGGCATTCTTCTTTGTAGACCTAATCAAATGATCAATATATGGAATTGCAGTTTTGTTTAGCACAGGTAGCTGAGTACATAATTAGATTCATGCAAATGCTATCCAGGGCAACTCCGTCAGCATTACTGAAGCAATTCTAGAGTCGAAATGGCAGGTTTTAATATTGTAATAGCAGTACTTGGATGCAGCTCAATTCCAGAAAGCAACAATGGTCTTATGAAGTCTTTGGCTCATCTGAGTGAACAAGTTTTCTAACTTCATCAGCTAGCCCCATCACATGTGCATCTTCACAGCCTACAAAGAAAGTGTTACATTGATAAGAATTACATCAAAAAATGAGGGGGAAAAAAAAGATGCAGACTTTAAACACACCCATCTGAAGAAGAGCCTTTTCTAGGTTAAACAGATAGTCCTTGTTAGGTCCAGACGGTCCTTCAGCCTTGACGATTTGCCTGAATTATAAAAAACAGTCATGGCCAAGTTCACTGATTGAGTTATATGGATCTCAATTACATATTTGCATTTGTAGCACACGAAATCAATGACATACTTGGCAATCTCATCCAGAGAGGCAGGCCCTAAGTAATTCGGGTTCAGCTTCCTGTTCGGCGATGCTATGTATCTGAAAAGTTCTAAAGCTCATCAAAAAGCAAATCCATGTCAAAAGATGTATTTTCCACAAATTTGGTTCCATTGGCTTACACTACAACTCCAGTGACTGTTGGTGTGGATGATGCTGAATCCTTTGATTCCATCAGGCATAGCAGATGTACACAATCAATAACTAACACTAGTTTTTGTATCAAAATAGGAGAAAAACAAGCATGCTTACAGTGTAGAAATCCAAATAACCCTTCTC
The DNA here is from genome assembly GCA_002319775.1 of Fagopyrum tataricum. Taxonomy (NCBI): domain Eukaryota; kingdom Viridiplantae; phylum Streptophyta; class Magnoliopsida; order Caryophyllales; family Polygonaceae; genus Fagopyrum; species Fagopyrum tataricum. Next base: position 14,173,607 of record CM008285.1, read on the forward strand.
GTCATACTGCTTCTCCCTCACCTCTAGATACTGTTTCAAATTACACCATACAGGCGTTTCTGTTAGATCGGATCAATGGAAGTAAATCGGTTTATACAACTATCAAAATGAGATGTTTGTTTCCAAAGGCTTTTCAAGATCATACTGTTATAGCTGTTTCTATATCTTCTTCATTACAGATCTTGTAAGCAGCTCCCCACTGTAGAACATAACATTTTAACTATATAAACACCAAATCTCTAGCCAAATGCAAGTCGAAAACTTGATGCAAGCAAAGCCAATGTACAGTTGAATGAAGTCATATCTTCAGAAACAATGGGATACATGCCCAATTCCAAATGCAAGTTGGAATTTGATCTTTTGGCATATCAGAAACACAACAACCATCAGCTATTCTTTCAACCAAATATACAAACAAATCATCATCTATTTTCAATGCTCAAAGCGTCCATTAGCATCGTTATAGACAAGCAACAGTTATCAGCTGTTCTTTCTACCAAAAATAGAAGCAAATTGGGCATTCAACTAATATTCAAATACCTCAAACCAGTATTTACCTAATTCTCAAACACCCAAAATACACACATTGTTCACTGTTGAGAGAAACTTCGAAATAGCATTTGGCAACAGAGATTAAAAACAAACGAACGGAAAATCGAAACGAAGGAAAATACTTACACAAACCTCGCCCTCAGCGGGCTCCAGTGTTACTGTTCTTCCAGGGTACTCGGGCGTACCTCTGTGGTCTGTGCTCCCTGGAAGTCAATTTACAAAATCAAACAAAAGTTCAACTGGATCACAGTAATAATTCGAGCGGGTGAAGAGAGAAACCCTGGTAGAATACACGGCGATATCCTTTGATGAAACCAACAAGGCGATCATCGTAGTTAAAACCAGCTTTCCAAATCAAAGATCCATAGCCAAATACCCATAATACCATCTCTATACCCCTTTTCCTCTTCTAAGCCCGGTAAACAGTCAGATGCCAAGGTAACCGGAGATTAGTTCTACACTCAGCCAAAGGGAACACCGAACGGCTGTGCGTGGTGGAGAAAGATCTTATGATTGGTGAAAGAATCTTCAATCCGCGAATCACATTCGGTGTGCTTCGGTTGGTTTTTCGATTGGTGCTTTTTCTGTCCGATATCCTATTTTTCTTATTTTGTTTTCGATTGGTGCTTTTTCGTTTGATATCCTATTTTAGTATTGTTATTTTCTCAAAAAAAAATCACAAATATAACGTATGTAAACTTTGTAAGTATAGTTGTTATCTTGCCTATAATAGAAAGTGTATCATAGTGTGTTTAATTGTTGATTATAAGTGTGGTGTTAGGTTGATCTACATATAGAGGATTCACGCTAGATCAGTGTATGTTTTGTAAGGACTCTAATGCATGTAACTATATACAGTATGGCTAGTATGTAAACTTTGTAATTCATTTATTTTATATTTAATGAGTTAGGACAAATATAAGTTATTATGTAATTCCTTTAAAGATATTAAAATGAAATGAGACTATAAACAAGTTTTTTCTATTATATTAGTAATAAAAACTACTTACTGTGCATAATATATTTTATTTATAAGAACATGTTAACAAATAACAAAAATGTTAACCGGGCACATCACAAAAAAAAACCCTCAAAGGATATCAAATATAAAAAATAAAATTAATGGTTGTCAATAAAAAGATTTCTGTTTTTTTTTTTATTTGGTGTTTTTTCGAAGAGAAATCTGAACATGTGCACTGTGATGATCAAACAATGGGTTTATTTATAAATAAGGGAGCATGACTGTATTGAACTTGATAAAGATAATGATCGAGAGAACTGCAGATATGATTTCGATTCTTGAAAGCAAGTACAGGAAACAATATTCTAAAAGTCTGTTCTATTTCATGATTTTATAGAGAATGAATAAACTCAACTGTAAAAACAAACCCTAGCTATATATATAGAGTAGAAAATTCAAAAGAAAAACTGGCTTTCATCAAACCACTTCATTCCACCACCACCACCCATCTGTCGAGGCTCAAACCTAACACCACCATCGTAAAACCCCGTCGGCTGAGCCACCACAGGGCCACCTCCAAACCCAGAATCCTCATTTGACGGACCGACTTGTCCATGATATACACTAGACTCCATGAACTTAGGATCATAATTGAACCCAGCCGAGCTACCCCTTCCGCCGCTAGACGAACCACCGGTCGTCGGATCAAACATCGGCCATGGCATCTGCATCTTAGCATCACATTCGTTGTAAACCCCGAAACTACCCCTCAAATTCTCAATCCTTTCCTCAACAGCATTGAGCTTATGATCCAAATCCGAAGCCAACTTAGCAAGTTGTTCTCTACTTAACCCATCAAGATCAAGATCATTGAACCAAGTTGCGTAACCATTCATCAAAGCCTTTGTTTCAAGCTTAAAACGCGGCTGATGAACAGCTTTACTTTTCTTGCCTTCTAAAGCTTCTTGTAACCCTAGGCTCCTCTTGGCATTCTCTTTCTCGGGAATCGACACGTACCGATCGATCACTCTTTGAACCTCGGCCTGGTCTGATGGGTATGTCTCGGGTTCCGAGTTTGGACCCGGGTAGATGATGACGCAGAGCGGTACGTCACATAATGTAGCGAGCTCGTAAGCCTTCTTCTTCAATCCCTTCTTGCGCTTATCGAAGGTTGTCGTTCTTGCTTTGTCTTTCTTTATGTACTCCATTGCTAGCTTTGATCGTCCCATTGATTGATGGAGTAAATGCAAGTGAGATTATAAATTTGAGAGAATGTAAGAGAAAGAAGACTGTATATTTGTACTGAATGTAATAATTCAAGATAAGTTAGACGGGTTTATATAATTGTGTTCTACTACAAAAATATTTCTTTCCTTGCTAGTTAAGTATACCGTATAAACTTTGTTACCATATATGAATAGTACCGTTATTATAATTCAAAATTGCGGATGGTGTATATATTTGGCAATTTTTGGAAAAGAAATAAGGAAATATGTAATATCTTCGCATGATACCAATTCTTCGCTCGATTTTTCGCTTTTTGAATACTAGTGCCGTTGCGCGCGGAAGCCACAAAAAGTGTGAATGGAAAATTTTTTGAAGCTTCTTAATCTTAGAAGTAAATTTTACTTGAGTGAATTGGGTTAAGAGATTTTTGCATTGGAGAATTGTGGCATGGAGAACCCACGTATAGCTCTTTCTATGTCGCGAATGTCGTTCATTTTCCATCATGCTTCCTCTTCTGTAATTATTCAAGGAAAGAACACAAATAAGATTTGTACATTTGAGAATGCCAAGCATGGTGACAAAATAGAAGCAGAAAATTGAGCATCTCAAACAGCACCACAATGTTTTGTCTCTTTGACCTGAAACTCACTCTTTGATTTTGCAGCAATGGTGGGATACCTTTCTCACCCTACAGAAATTCTATGTTTGAAACATTATTGAAATTCATAGAAATTCTATGTTTTCTCACCCTACAGAAATTCTATGGTGACAAAATAAGATTTGTACAGAAATTCTATATATAAGGAAAAAAGAATTACATGCTTAAAGTAAACCAACCTATCTTCATCCCACGGAGAGAGTACGTGAGGAGATTAACCCCCGTTTGGTTGTAACTCTGGAAACGGAATGGAAACAAATCTAGTCCACATACGTACTTTGTTCATGAAATCATTCCGGTTGGTTTTATGCAAAATGCACGTGTTTCCCCTACTTTGTTACCCTATAGGGTACTAAAACTAATCAAATTCTACTACAATTAGTTCAAACCACAAGGAATGAATCCCAACAACTTCATGAACAAGGGTGTACGTATAGACTAGATTCGTTTCCATTCCGTTTCCGTTTCCGGAGTTTAAACCAAACGGGCCCTAAGTGTAACACCCCAAATCCGTAGGACTCGGAGTGCTACTGGGCTAGGATCTCACAATGGATCATGACCTTAGTCTGACAACAAGTTCACTGAATCTTACAACAAGGCACCAATAGATTAAAACAAAACATAAAACTGATATATATATATATATATATACATATCAAAAGGATGATACAGAGTACTGCTGAGTACAAAGTCAAACAGAAATCCGTACAATAATAACAACCCAAAATCCCACGATAACGCCCAATGTACGGAATCCTCAGCAGATCACCCCTCTAGATCACTCTGCAGCTCTCCTAACCTGCAAAGGATCTACAACACGGTATAAAACCATTAGCTAACCATACACATATATAAGAAGATGCTAGAGCACAATCACATATCAATAATATTAACACCTCATCATGATATCAAACATTTACCCGGTTTATTATCTTTATAACGTTAATCACTCAAGAGTATATAAATCGGTATATATAAATATACGTGATACGAGGAATATATATATAACCCTCGCATCTGCGTGCAATAGCTAGCTGGAGTGGTATCAGCGCACTTTCCCGTATACCATATGGAGTGGTAGGTGCCCTTCCCGTATACCAGAACTAACTAGCTTACAGAGAACTTCCCAGACTCCACTACGGGATGAAAGGTAAGTTGTCACAGCCACTACAATGGGCGGTCAATATAACATAGGTCGGTGACCAACATAAAGCATGCTATAAAGCATATAACAAACACCACTCATGCACACATCCAATATAAGGATGGCAGCTAAGTAAGTCCTATGGACTTACCTCAATCTCAAAAGTCGTATAACTACGATCAACTCTCACTCAGGTCCACTCCAAACTGGAGGACAACACGGCCTATACAAGGCATACATATATATATATCAAACTCCTATCACACAAAGGGGTCACACCTAGACCCAAGGGATCCATAAGGATCATATCCAACTCGGAAACCTCAAAGCCGTAACCGGCATATCTATATCATACTCATCATAAACCGATACCTAGCATGGTACTAGTTCCCTCATACTAGGAAAGGAAAGGAGCTACCCCACTATGGGTAGTCCCGGGACAAGACGCACCTGCGTGATCAAGGGACGCAGGAGCGGAGTAGACAACCCGCAGGCGCGGCAGGGAACAGCCGCAGGCGCGGTGACACGAGATGCAGGTAACGCAGGCAAGGCGCTGGCGCGGGCGCTGCGGCACGACTTCCGCAGGGGCGACGACTTCTAGGTGCGGGGGCGGCCTCTGTGTAGAACGTGAACCCGCGGCTTCTCTTTGGTTCTTCACGTGATCAAATCACGTCTTCTCTCATCCAAAGTCACACACATGCAACAACATACACATTCCAACATCATCCTATGTCCAAACATCTAATCCTAAGCTAAGGTGATGGAAACAAAGAAGAAAAGAAGGAGAAGAAGCAATAACTCACCACTACTGAAGATCCTAGGCTGCAGGGAGAGTCACACACATCAGTAGCTGGCTTCCAAGCTCAGCATACACATCACTAGCATCATCATCAACCACAAAGCACAACTTTCAAGCAAACTCCAAGGAGAACAAGAACAAGATCAAAGGAAGGGATGAAGAAGCAAGAAGGACGTAGGAACTGAGGAAGAGAAGTGAAGATGAAACCCTTGATCAGCCAAGGGAAAGGAAGAAGTAAGGTAAAGGTAAAGCACGGGTCAAAGGAGTCAACAAAACCGGCTGCAGCCGCCGGAAACCGCAGGGGCGGTTCCGTGAGCCGCAGGGGCAAAAACCCGCAGGGGCGGCAGTCAGGCCCGCGGGTGCGGAAAGGCCAATCTCGGCCAAGCCAATCTCGGCTAAAGACCAAGACTCTGTCCGAAAGAATAGGGCTCTCACACTAAGAATGTGTCTGTGTACTTGCCGGGGTAGCTCAACGGAAGCAGTTTCTCGTAGACGAAATGTTTCTGTAAGGACATTCAAGTAAGAAGGCAATATCCTCGTAGTGTATGAATAAATTAAACATATTATTTAATTATATTATTTAATTAAAGCCGTTTAAGTTCACTAAAAGTTTGTTTTTTAATTTTCACTTTTCACACACTGCAATTATATCAAAAATTTACTATGTATTACCCACACATACCCGTGTATAATAAAATCCAGTGTTTGTAAATTTTCAATCAAAACTTAAAACATGGCTATGCAGCCATCTAGATTCAGGAATCTACATTGCTTGTAGTATGGAGTATGTACAACACAAACACAGTATATTAAAATTCAAGAAAACTATATTCAAAAGAAGAGAAGATGAAATAAGAACAAACAAATATAACTAAGTATCTGAATTCGTCTTTTTGTTTATTGTTCTTGTACTTTTTTGTATCTCACCCAAGGGTTTGAAAGTATTGTTCTCAGGGGACATTCATTGTTCAAGATACAAGAGCAGAGACTCTTGTCGTTACTATTCGGATCCCGGCAAACAATATTGACACCGGCAACGAGGTTCACCACCCTTCCGCCACTGGAATCCTCTCCCATAAAGTAATACTAACTCTTCTTCTTTCTCCTCTTTCTTGTTTATTGTCTGTCGGCTGCCATGGGACAGGAGATGCGAAGGTACCTCCAAGTATTACGCCAATGGATACGCCAATAATCTTCCTTTTTCCTTCGCCACTAGGTTGGTTCAGTCATATTCATGGATAAATTTCATCCTTCCGAAGAAAGGTGGTTGTTGAAAGGCCAACAAGCGTGTTGTTGGATCTTGATTTCTTATAAACTCATCCGATATAAAAGAGTTCTAGTGACGATAACGCCTCTTGTGGATCTCCCGATTCAAACAAACTTTCATTGGTCATTGAGATTTCCTGATTTAGGGCTTCGAATCTGAGCGGCCATAACTCACTAAGGAGGAGGCGGCGAAGATTGTTTTTAGGGTTTTACGGGTTTGAAGGAGGGAGAAGAGAGGAAGAGTCACGCAGTAGTGCGTGACTAGGCGCATCACCGCGCTAGTTCAGCAATCCCGTGCCTAGCTCTCCATGTTTTTTCCAGTCTCGAGAGTTTTTCGCCTTCTCATGTGGTTTGTTTGTTCCATCTTTTCTGGTTCTTGTTGACCTTTTCGGTCATTTTCTTGTGGTATTTTTTGTTTTTTCCTCTTTGGTTGTCGCCAATTGCATGATGGTTTGTTTGTTTGCCGGTTTTCGGCCTCTCGATACACCAACTATGTTTGTTGTTGTCTAGCTTTCTTACCTTCTTGATCAAAAAAAACAAATACAACTAACCTTTTGGGCAATTTACCAAACAGTTGACGTGCACATCTACTTTATATTTGGTTCTTGAAGCAAAGACCATAGTTAGCATACAAGCCAGAAATAAAATAGGTATGAAGTTCTAATGTGAATGGGGACATGGAAGAAAAACCATAGCATACCTACCCGAAATTTACTAAACAATATGTCACCGCACTATAGTTCAGCTTGTTGGCGTCTTTTTGCCTCTCACGAGCTTTTATGGGCAAGGATTGTTCTACATAAGTACAAAAGTCGGTACTTGGATTGGCCAGACCTCCTGTGCTCAAATCCTGGAGCTTCAAAGGTCTGAAAAGGAATTGTCGCCACATATAACTTTGTCATAACACCGAATCGGATCTGGAATGTCATTGACGGAAGAAGAACGAGGTTCTAGTCGGAAGCATGGCTTTTTGACGAGCCCTTAGCTTGCAGCACAACTATCGTGTCTCATTGTCCGAGACAGAGTTTCACCTCCGTGTCTGCGAGTTTTGAAACCGAGCGTGGGATGGAATTGGAATCGGGCGTGGGATGGAATTGGAACCTATTATGTAAAAAAAAAGTTTCTAATTCTTGTTTTCTGAGGTTAGCTGTGAAAGTAGTTGTCGGAGTAGCATGGTCAAGCTAATTGTGTGCGTTGGAGGTTGACGCGGTCTAGGAACTATTCTACTAGGTCTGCTTACGAGTTCTTGTCTTCCAGACAGGCGCCAATACATGGGGTTCGCCAAGGCCTATTATGTAGAGTCTCGACGTTGGCTTCTACGGAACATATTCACTTCTTCGCATGACAGTTAAGCTGGGGAAGGATATTGACTAACGTAGAACGAGTGCACCACCATCTCTCGGATTCCTTGAGGTGTGTTTCTTTCCCGAATGTGGAGGAGTCACTGACTCATCTCTTCAGGGAATGTCCCTTTGCACAACAACTTTGGATTCAACTGGTTCTTGTGTCTTTGGTTACCATGTTTTTTGAGCTTTGTTGGGACGAATGACTCTTCGTGAATATTGTAAATGAGAAGGTGGAAGGGTTACATGTTGTGTGGAATTCTCTTTTTATTGTTCCCATTTGGTGGTTGTAGCGCTGACGGAATGAGAGGGTTTTCCGGGATGACAATCAATATTGTGGATTTTGTTTGGGAGAGATGCAACGAAATGATGAGGGCCCTTGAAAATCATGCTTGTCTGTTGTCTGTACCGCCTAAGCACCAAGTGCTTGTTTTCTAGGTCCGACCACCAATGGGTTAGGTTAAGGTGAATTCGGACGGTGCAATTAGAGGATTATCAATGCTTGCTACTATTGGGGGGTTGTTGCGAGACGACTAAGGAGAATGACTCTCCGGATTCATGGCTAATCTAGGTAGTGCTTCGGTTGAACTATGGGGTGATTCACGTGCATGGTCCAAGGGTTACAAGCAGGTTATGGTGGAATTTGACTCGAAACTTGTACTTGACTTGTTAATTCAGGGAGTGGATGTGGTGCACCCTTTTTCAGTCTGGTGTACAAATGCCAAGTCTACTGATAAGTATAGCTTAGACACGTCAGATTCTACACGTGCTACATAATGAGTGTGATAGTTTGTTACAACAGAAAAGGATCTCAGTGTATAAATACATGTAACTGATCACATGAAATAATACTTTACAATCTTCATTCATTCTCTATCTCTCAATACAGTATCTCTTTTCCTTACCTCTGGATTTCTATGAACACCTAATTGTAACATGGTATCAGAGGACAACACCGGTCCTTCAACTTCCATCAATGGCGACAATACTTCTGTTGATCTTCCTCAATCAACAAAATCTGATCCTCTTGGCCAACTTTTCATTCATCAATCAGATTCCCCTACCTTAAAGCTTTCAACAACACTTCTCAATGATCATAACTATAATCGTTGGAAGCGTTCAGTTGAAGTATCGTTAATGGCCAAGAACAAGCTAGGCTTTGTTAATGGAGAATGCAAGAAACCTCTTGATGATCCGAAACTCATTTCCAAGTGGAATCAGTGCAACAATATGTTAATTTCTTGGCTTATTCATTATGTAGAAAAGGACATTGCTGAATCCATTCTTTACTACAAATCTGCAGCACAGATCTGGAAAGAACTCAACATTAGATTCGGCAAATCCAACCGTACAAACCTCTATCATATTCAGAAGGATTTAAACTCAATCTCTCAAGGCAATTCTTCCATCACAGCTTACTTTACTCGGCTTAAGAAACTACGGGATGAATATCTTATAGCTATTGAAGATCAAGTATGTTCTTGCGGCTTTAATGAGATAACTCTCTCATTACTCAAGGATCAACAGATAATTCAATTCTTGGCTGGATTGAATGATTCATTTAACACTGTTAGATCCAATGTCTTGATGATGAATACTCCACCAGATCTTGGAGAAGTTTACAAAATGTTGCTCCAAGAAGAAGCTTAGAGGGGCCTCAAGAATCACACGGCTGTCAATGAAGATGCCGCGGCTCTTTACTCTCACAGTCGAGGTAATTCTTCTCGCAATTACAAACACACTGAAATTAGTACAAACAATGCCAGAGGTCTTTCTTGTGATCACTGCAAAGCTACAAACTACACGGCCAATAGATGTTGGAAAGTACATGGTTATCCAACCTCATCTGGATCAGGCATTTCTTTTTGTGACCATTGCAAAATGTCTGGTCATATCCTGGCAAAATGCTGGAAAGTACATGGTTATCCCCCAGGCCACAAACTCGCTGCAACAAGTCTGTCTCAAGATCAAATGACTCAGATCTTGACATTACTACAAAATTCATCTTCATCAACCAACCGGTAAGGAATCACATAGTGCCTTGTTAGCTGGTAAGCCACTATGCTTCTTCTCTTCTAAACTAAAAACTCACTGGATCATTGACAGTGGTGCTACAGATCATATCACACCACATCTCGACTTATTCTCTTCTTACACACCTGTTTCTAACCATACTCATATTACCATGCCTAATGGAATGAGTGCCAAAGTTTCACATATTGGCACTGTCTCTCTAAGTCCAGACCTAATACTACATCAAGTCTTACACGTGCCAGAATTCCAATTCAATTTACTTTCAGTCAATAAATTGTCATCTGAAATGCTGACTGATGTTGTTTTCTCATCCTCCATCTGTTCAATCCAGGCCCCTTCGATGAAGCAGCCCTTGACGATTGGTAAAGCTTACAATGGATTGTATGTAGTTGACAAAATCTCTCTTGATCCATTACCTTTATCCACATCTTCACATTGTAATAAGTTTGATGACAAACATTTTGTTAATGCAACTATCAGTCCAGAAATTTGGCATTGTAGACTTGGCCACATACCTTTTGAACAATTGCTGAAAATTGATACTATTGATGTTAATATCAAGAATCACTCCCTTTGCCAGATTTGTCCTCAAGCTAGACAACAAAAACAACCTTTTCCTATCTCTCATTCTAGAGCAGATAAACCTTTTGACCTTGTCCATATTGATACATGGGGTCCTTATAAACAACATACATATAATGGATTCAGTTACTTTCTCACAATTGTTGATGACTATACTCGATGTTCATGGACATTTCTCATGTTCAACAAGAGTAACTCCCTTTCTCTCATCCAATATTTTACCTCTCTTATTCATACCCAATTCAACACCAAAATAAAGACCATTAGAACTGATAATGCTCAAGAATTCTTAAGTCAAGCAGCCTCAAAGTTTTTCAATCTTGAAGGCATTGTTCACCACACTACTTGTCCTTACAATCCACAACAAAATGGTGTTGTAGAAAGAAAACATAAACATATTTTAGAAGTTGCTCGAGCACTGTATCATCAATCCAAGATTCCACCACAATATTGGGGAGATTGTATCCTCACTGCCACACACATTATTAATCGTTCACCCTTACCAGTACTTTACAATAAAACACCTTATGAGCTCCTCTTTCATAAAGTCCCTGATTACTCATCTTTAAAAGTCTTTGGTTGCCTTTGTTTTGCCAACACTCTTCCAGTTAACCGAGATAAATTTTCTCCAAGAGTCATACCTTGTGTCTTCATTGGATATCCTTTTGGAAAGAAAAGTTTCAAAGTTCTTACCTTAAGTACCAGAGAGATAATGTTCACTCGAGATGTCATTTTTCATGAAACATATTTTCCATTTCACTACATTGCTTCCGCTCCACCTACTCTTCCTATGCCTTCTGACTTCTCATCTTTTGATACATCAATTTTTCTACCTAATTTCACAGCTCCCACCATACCTACTGACATCAATCATAGTCCATTTATTTCTTCAAACAGTAATCTGGAAATTTCTCCAGAACATCAAAGTGCTACTTTACCTATGACTAGTTCTTCACCTTTACCTCTTACTCCAATTCCTACTCGAAGATCAACCAGATCACACAAAACACCCACTTACCTCCAAGATTTTGTTTGCTCTTACAGTTCATGTTCTTTACCTTCGCTAGGTATGTTTCATCAATCCCTCCTTCCTTTCTCTCATCATGCCCTTTTACCTTCCATTTGTTCCTATGTTGAACCACTCTCATATACAGAAGCATCAAAAGATCCAAACTGGGTTAATGCTATGAAATTAGAATTTAAAGCTTTGCAAGATAACCATACATGGGACATTATGCCCTTACCCTCTTCAAAGAAACCTATAGGTTGCAGGTGGGTCTTCAAAGTCAAATTAAAGTCTGATGGTAGCCTAGAGAGATACAAAGCCAGAGTCGTGGCCAAAGGGTTTACTCAGAAAGCAGGCATTGATTTCCACGAAAACTTCTCCCCTGTTGTCAAAATGACTACAATCAAAACCATAATTGCCATTGCAGCTTCAAAGAATTGGACATTACATCAATTGGATGTAAATAATGCGTTCTTACATGGGAATTTATTTGAAGAAGTGTACATGAATATGCCACCTGGCATTCCCAATCCATTGTCACTTGTTTGCAAGCTTCGTAAATCCCTTTATGGCCTCAAACAGGCATGTAGACAGTGGTTTAATCGTCTAACATCTTCATTGTCTACTCAGGGATTTACTCAGTCAAAGAATGACTACTCATTATTTACAAAGAAATGCTCAGGCCTTATCACCATCATTGCCATATATGTGGATGATTTGTTGATCACAAGCTCTGATATTGATGAAATCTCAAGGTTAAAGAAAGATCTTGATCTTACCTTCAGTGTAAAGGATCTTGGAATATTACATTATTTTCTGGGTCTTGAGGTGAGTTATGTTTCACAAGGAATTGTTCTTTCACAGTGTAAATTTACAAGAGAGTTATTACAAGATGCTTGTCTCTCAGATGAAAAGACAACTTGTACACCATTTCCTTTGAATCTCAAACTTGCACCAAATGATGGTCTCCCTCTGGAAGATCCTTCTGCATATCGTTGCTTGGTAGGAAAATTAAATTTTCTAACTCACACTCGGCCTGACTTATGTTATACAGTTCAGAGTTTAAGTCAATTCATGCAAAACCCTCATACCACCCATCTTGAAGCATTGTATCACACTCTCAGATACATAAAAGGGTCAATTGGTCATGGCATTATTTTGAATGGTAGTGACACTCCATCTCTCCTTACTTATTCAGATTCTAACTGGGCTTCATGTCCATCTACACGAAGATCAGTTGGTGGATATGTTCTTTTGCTTGGTAAATCACCTGTTAGTTGGAAATCAAAGAAGCAAGGCACAGTGTCACGAAGCTCTGCAGAAGCAGAATATCGTGCCTTAGCTTGTGCTGCAGCTGAGGTTACATGGTTGGTTCGTTTACTTGACGATTTGGGATTATCATCTTTACAACCTGTGAGTTTATTTTGTGATAATAACTCTGCAATTCAGATTGCTCGAAATCTAGTATTCCATGAGAGAACAAAACACATAGAAATCGATTGTCACTTTACTCGAGATAAGGTTATGGAAGGCTTACTCGAGCTACATTTTGTGCCTACATCGTCTCAACTTGCAGATATTTTTACTAAAGTTGTGCCATCAATTCAACAAGATTCTTTACTATCCAAGCTGGGCATGGCTATGTCAGCATCCTCCAGCTTGCGGGGGTGATAAGTATAGCTTAGACACGTCAGATTCTACACGTGCTACATAATGAGTGTGATAGTTTGTTACAACAGAAAAGGATCTCAGTGTATAAATACATGTAACTGATCACATGAAATAATACTTTACAATCTGCATTCATTCTCTATCTCTCAATACAGTATCTCTCTTCCTTACCTCTGGAGTTCTATGAACACCTAATTGTAACATCTACCTTGATAAAGACTGGGACGTTCGTCTCGGTCATATCTTTCGGAAAAGCGGATGCACTTGCCTTTTCGGCCTTCTCATTTAATTTCGGTTTCACGTTTTGGATTCTCCTCCGGATTGTGTTAGGGGTATTCTTATAAACGACTTAAGGGAGTTAGTTTTTCCCGTATGACTTTAAGGGTTTCACACTTCTTTATATAAAAAAAAAAGACCTATATTGAAGGTGAGCCAAGAGTGATATGATCTCTAATAAAACAAAGATTAAATATGGAACCGAAAAAACTACATATATTGATATGCAACATTAGAGAAAAAGAAAGTGATGATTCAATTCGGTTTACATTGAACCAGCTGAAATAGATTTCACGTACACGAAAATGACAGTTGAAATTTGAGAGGAGTCGCACTTGGTACTTATCCATGGTGGAAAGTAGAAACGAAATTATAACGTGTTCATAAAACTACAACTACTGACGACGCATCTCTGATCTCTCTATATAGTTAGTTGAGTTTCAGACGTGTTGCGGTGGAGCTGCAGGGTGATGGCTACAACAGCTAAATGATCGGACGGTTGGGAGCTCCGGATCTGGAATCATAGTGGGTCCCTTTTCGTGATGATGCTCATCAGTACAAGTAGTATGGATGAGCGCCGTCTGGTCCTTGCTTTTTCCCCACAGCACTGTGTATAGTCCCATTATTATGATCCCTGCCCCTATTATGCTGAACACATCCAAATTAACCCCGTTAATTATCGGTAATTACGTTACTTGGGATGATAGATGGTTAAATTACAAATATGCACCAACCTTCCTAAGTGGAGCTTCTCGGAGAGGATGAAGAAACCAAGGATGGCGGTGATGATCATGCAAAGAGGGCTGAAGGCTGTCACGAATACTGGTCCTCTTTCCCTGTTCACTACTCCTTGTACATAATATGCCACTCCCGAGCATACGACTCCCTATATATATTTATGTATTTAATCACATTCATATATTTATATAGGCAAAATTTAGGATAGTTTCTTTGTACTTATATATACACTCAAGAATATTTGATTTTTCGGATAAAATCTTAAACTTTATAACTTTACTGAATCCTTTCATATATCATCCCTAAGTTACCATTTAAAAAAAGATATTTACTATTCATCATAGTAATTTTGAAAGTCTAGATAATTTTTTAGAGGGGTAAGTCATCTTTTATTTACCTTACAAGGTTAATAAAAAATAATAAATAAATGATAGGGTAAATTTCCGAAAAATATAAAATTCGGGCTTGTAACCTTCAAAACCAAAAAATAGTAATACATAATCAGGAAAAGACTAAAATTAACTAGTTGTTTAGCGAGTGTACGTATATACCGAGTAAACAGAAGCGAGAAGGCGAGAGTCCCAGCCGAGTTTCCATGCGGACAAGTCATGTCCTAACACAAGTGTCACTGCCGTCCCTTCTACCGCCCCCATTACGCACACCAGTGCCGTCAACGACAGCTCCGCTGGGTATTCTTTCAACGTGAACGACTGCACGTACACGTTGGTTCCATCAATTTACGTACAATTGGATTTTATCGTCGTTAATCACGCATATATAATAAGCTAGCCTGACTATAACATGCAGCTTACTTGGACAATAAAGAAGGCCGACCAACAAATGCAACTGCATAGTAGCATGATGGTTCCGGTCACCCACGAGTGTTGCCCGGTGGCCGACACCGCTTGGTGGCTGCTGTTGTGTCCAATTGCCGAGAAGAGTTGTACAACCGGACCCTTGTAGAGGGTCATCAACATCGCTCCAGCCACCGTCACCGTTGTCCCCGCTATCTTGGCTTGGCTTCCTATCTTCCTTATCTGAACCTTCTCCAACCTACCATTTTTTTTTTAATTCTTAGGCCTTGTTTGGTACGTTCAGAATATCAAATCGGAATATTTAATCCGATTTCTAATAAAAGAGTTTAAAATAGTAATGTAGGAAAGATACATAAGCCAAAATAGAGGTGAAAAGCAGACAGCACTTGACAAAAGTTTGGGGGACACACAAGTTTATGGTTGGTTTAAGTGAGATTATTTGTGTACAAAAGGTTAGCTGATACGTAAATCGTCAGCATCCACATACAAATGCGAATATATTTTTTATTTTATGGTGGAAACTAAAGTAAATCATACATTTTTGGCTTCATCGATATGATTGAAAAACCAAGCATTTCCATATTCTCATAAATTTATCGATACTTTCGATCCCCAAAAATGAGGGATATGTGACATTTATGTTGGAATTTATAATAAATAAACAAATTTATAATCTAATGATATAAAATTGGTGTACTGTTTATTCTATTAACACATAAATGAGTTGAAATTTCATCTTCAAATCAATTGAAAGTAAGAGAAATAATTCATGTAACTAATTCATGTTACTTATATATACGCACCTGAAAAGGGTGGCGAGGATGAATGTAACTGCAGGGACGACGTTTATGCTGGCCGAAGCAAACGTCGCTGACGTGGAATTAAGCCCCGCATTATACAGGTTTTGATCCAACACTGGCCTGATTTTTTATAATTAATTTATTTACATTAATATGACTCCACCAACATAAACCATTTGCACATATACTTAATTATTATAATCACAATATCTTCTCAAATTTAAAAAAAAAAAATTATGATCACAATAAATATAATTCCATCTTATACCTTAAGAATCATTTTAACAAAAAAAAAAACCCTTAAGAATCATATTCCACCATCTCATAAGATACTGTATATGCAGATCCATAATCGTAATTTAAAAGAGTTCATTAATCTCATACAAAAATCTAATAAATACTAAATCAATTAAAATATGCACCGTTTTTTCAAACCAAAATTCTTAGCCCTCATTCAGTTCAAAATCTACTTACACTTTTTTTTTTTCCTCGTGGTTTTTAATATTAATTTATTAAATATTATCATTTTATGACACTATTTTTGTGATAAGTCAATTTGAATTAACATGTTATACTATTTTCAACGGATTGTAATACTTATATAATTTTGTTTTTTGATTTGTTGGAATAATATCAAACAAACAAATATATCTCTTTATATAATTTTGAGAATTGAGATGCATGCATAATCGGTCATGTTGTAGTAAAGCCACTGAGAACGGATCGAACAAAGAGTACTTACTCAAGAAGGCCGAGAAGGGTAATTTTGAGGAAAATAGAAAGTGTCATCTTAGGTCTTGTTTTCCTGCAACGTACAAATCATTGATTAGACAAGAGTATGCACTTAGTGTGACTCGACTCGGGTTTGACTTATAGTAGTTTAAATTACTGTAAATTAATATTCGTCTTGAACTCGACTCGTTTTCTCAGCTAGCATAAAATTAACTAGATTTTAATCTTTATTAGTCTTATTGTATTAGCCGAGCTACCTGAAAATTTCCAGAAACTCAATTCACACTCGTAACTAGAACACATTTCACGGTTTGGGTAATATTTAAACTTGATTTATTTTTAAGTGAACCGACATAAAACATACTAAAAGCTTGGTTTATTCAAACTCGAATGATGAGGAGCATGCGTTATGTAATAAATTACCTCTCGAGGAGAAGAGCGAAGGGGGCGACGACAAGGGTGGCAACGACATGGCGGTAGACGGAGAGGACGAAGTGGCTCATACCTCTCTTGAGGCAAATGGCAGTGATGATGTACATCCCTGCGTACCCAAATTGTAGCGACACTATGGCAACGTAAGCTTTCATTTTAGCTACTCCCATGGCTTTCAATCCAACTTATCTCATTTACCCATGCATGTTCTTCCCTTTTATACACGTTTTCAAAAGCAACGTATTTCCCACTTTGCCCCTTCTCCTAGGATCTACGTATCATACTTTAATTTACTATATATATGTTTTTTGTGGTTTTGTCCCTTTAACACCCAATGAATCTATTAACGAATAAAGTATACTTGTTCTTACATATATTTAAAAAAATTATGTTCTTAGAATTTGAGATCGATCACTGATTAATAAGTATCGTAAATCTTTTGCAAACGCATCATATCCCATACGTAGGATTCCATTTAGTTATTTTAAATTATTATTGTTATTCTCACGAATTTAAACTTTATAATGCATAGGAAACAAATCAGAAACAACTATATATCAATAATTCATTACACGAACATGTAATTGAAAATACTAAATTAATTTTTAATGAAATATATGAAAAATTCTATTTAAAATTCTATTTGAACAAAATTAATATTTAAACAATTAAATTTGCTTATTAAATATAGATTTTATTTAAATTAGATTTATTTTCATTGCAAATAATTAATTTAAACAATTGAAAATACTACATTAATGCTTTTTTATATCCTAAGCATGTATTTCTCAGCCTGAGATGGAGTAAAATATTTGCATGGGGAATAATAAATATGAGATGGATTGGCAAGTACAATTGCATGAAACTCTTTTCTTTTAAAAAAAAAAAAAAAGTTTCCTCCAAAACATATGTAATGCCAAGTTGATGCACATAGGTGTTCATAATGGGAATTAATAAATTTATTTTCATGAAAATTTTTATAGGTGTTATATTTTTTATGTTTTAAGTTTTGGGTGCATGCATGAGTCAAAATGATGATACACAATATCACGACGATCGAAAGTAACTAATAATGTTGAATGATATGGTCTTTAATTATTTGCATTCATAAAGTTGTCATTAAAATTATTTTATTATATTCGGACTCAAGAAAAATCAATGTTTTTTTTTTCTCTCCCTTGATTGGTTCGATCACCTATGCAACGGAAAACTTATATTTAATTCATATTTTATACACGGATGTGAAAGAAAACTTATCGGTAGTTTTATGAAATAACTTATCGGTAGTTTTATGAAATAGTTGTTGGAACTAATTTATATAAATAATACATGGTGCGCCGGACACTTTCGGGCACATTTTCGGTGGGTTCCGGCCATTGTCAACACCGGAAAGTGGAAGTTTTGGCTTTCTCCCGGCGAGCTCATGCTCGGGGTATATTCATACGTCAAATTTGAGTTCCGTTTGAATGAGAAATAGAGGTCCAAAGTTGGTTGCTCGAGAGCCAAAACTTGGAAAAACTGTCAAAACGTGGGTATCCCACATCGACCAGAGAAAAATATCCTACGGGATATAAGGAGGAAAATACTAGTAAAGGCCGTGACCTTTGGGTCACTACCCATTGATAATGGGATGAGGCGTGGCTAAACCACCACACGCGCGCGCTGCGCCGAGCCGGTTGGGCTTGGGCTATCTGGTCGTGACGAGATTGGACTGGACTGACAGTGTTTGGCCGGCCACCCAAGACTATCATTTTGGGCTCAATCTCGTAACGGGCCAAACAACCAATCCGTAGCCTGTTTGTAGTCAAAATCGGAGTCTTTAAATGTCCGATCTGCAACATCCGATTGTGGTTTAATTCAAGAGTAAATTACACAAAACCACTTCTTATATATACCCTTTTTCATATAATCACCTCTTATATATATATTTTTCAAATAACCACCCTTATATCGGATCCGTTAACAAAAAACCACCACCCACATATTTTGTTAGTTATTTCCGTCATAGGGCCCCACCCGCTTAAAAAATTTATTTTTTATTTTCATAATCCAGAAAACTAGAGAAAAAAGAATTGGAGTTGGTTGAATGTATTTACAACGATTCACCACGAACGATTTACAAAGGAGAAAAACCCTAGCAAAAACTTAAATTGAACGAATCGAAGGAATATTAAGAGAGTTGGAGAAGGATAATCAAGTGAGTTTGTTGACCATGTTTTCTCATCTATAATCATTTTTATACTAACATTGGTCTTTTGTTTCTTTAATCGGTTTCATGCCAACAATGTCTTTTCAAAACAAAGTGGGATTATGCAGAAACTGAAATAGCACGAATCAAAGGAACATTCAAACAACTAAAGAAGGAGAATGAGGTAACATTGGTTTACTGAGTTTGATTTCTTTTCTGTTTCTCTAAAAAAAACGACAAACACCCATATACATTGTTGTTGGGTCCACAAATTGTTTCCTTATTTCTACGCATTTGTCGTTCAACTATCATTAACCTTTATGAGATTATTATATTCGATTGTTTTATTATGTGATGACAGTGATTCCCCAACTATTGCATCACTCTTTCACAACAAACTGCTACATCAGTTGTACCATTCAATGAAGAGGAAGAGGATGAAACTATATTAGGCTCAAAAACTTCAGATTCAGATGGAGAATTTAATTTTGTGGCTAGTGATGAGGAAGATGATGATTTATATGCAACTCATGTAGATCCAAAAGTCCGTGATGATGTGGGTATTAGTTTAGAGGGTTCCTACCAAGCTTTTTTTGTGGAAGATGATTAAAAAAGCAATGCAGTTAATGATGATTCAGATGGGTTGAAAAGCCTAAGTGAATGTGAGGGTGACACACATCCAAGGTATCCTGTGTTCAACCCTCTTATTGATTTCAAAAAACCAATTTGTCTTAAAGTTGGTATGCGATTTGGATCTCGGGATATTTTTAGAAAGCTTTAAGACAATATTCAATTGACAAGTTGGATATTATTATTATTTACATAATGATAGTAAGAGAGTGTCTGCATATTGTAGCAATAAGTGTGATTGCGACATGAAACACTCAAGGAAGATTTGTGTTTGTAAGAAGAACTATTGTAGGTTTAAAGCTTGTGCTAGTAGGATGAGTTTAGATGGTACTTTTCAGATGAAGAGTTTCTTCCCTACTCGTGATTGTGGTTGGAACGTTGAGAACAAAAAGTTGATTGTTGTGTGGTTAACTGAGAAGTATCTTGAGCATTATAAAGATGACCCAAATTGGACGGTTGGAGGATTCATTATTGTTTTTGGGGATGTTTATGCAATTTATATTGATGTTGGGTTGTTTATGCAGTTTATGCTGATTTTTGTGTAGTTTATGCTGATTTTGTAGTATCTGAATATTGATGTTGTTTTTGTGTTATTTATGCTCTTTTTGTGCTATTTATGATGAATATTGGTGTTGTTTTTGTAGCAGATGAATATTGGTGCTATTTTTGTATCAGCTTAATATTGGTGTTGTTTTTTTAGTAGTTGAATATTGGTGTTGTTTTTGTAGCAGCTGAATATTGGTGCTGATTTTTGCATACAAATGAACTTGTAAATATGATTAGAAAAATAAAATTTATAAACCTCCAAACATAAATTCATTACATAATCCAATTCTCGTGAATACAACATTCGTCACATGACTATTATAGTTGAACGTTGAGACTAAACAAAACAAAGTACACACTACATTAGCACTTTAATGATCAATGTGCTTAAAAACAAGCAAATGATTGCGGTTAAAAATAAAAAAAAATAAAACCATGATACTCCCGAATCATCTTCTTTATCCTTTGTACAAGGCCTTGAGATTCACCGTCAAGTTTCATCTTCTCCATTGTTCCGGTCATCTTTTTTAACTGTTCTTGCAACTTTTGATTTTTAATTGACTCTCTTAGTCAATTGATTACTTCAATGAATGTATATGAGTTGTAGCTTCACCCTTATTATTTACCAAGCTTCTTATAACATCACTTGCTCTTCCACAAAATGGCTCATCAAACCGCTCAAAATAAGAGCATCCACTACTTTGCATTTTTCCATTGTATGACGAACAACTATAAAACCTTCTACCATAATTGAAAGTTGTTTTTGCAGTTAATAAGCGAGCCTTAAACCCGCAAAAACACCTAATACCATCAATATTTATAGTAGATGAACTACTACTAGACATTATGACATTTGCTATAAACAACATCCTGCATAGAAAAAATCAAATCAATATGAACAATTAAAGAAGACAACAATGACTAAACAGAATCATTTTCAGAACTGAGTCATAAAATTTGATTATCAGACCAAATTATTCTCGGACATTCTCAGACCCAATCATTCTCAAACAAAAATGTGATGCTATCGAACGAGGAAATTGATGCTAGAATTGAGCCAAGATATGTTGAATACTACACTCAAGTAGCAGTTTGTCACATAACTGAGCCATAAAATGTTGCATACATGAAATCATACTCAATCAAATACAAAGCCACAATAGATGCGATCAGAACAACAATGTTAATTCTAGTCATTTGAGCATGATATTCTATAATTACCAACATACGATTTCAATATTCCAAAAAATCCGATTCCATCAACTCAATGACCTAATTGGGGGAAAACTAACGAATCCCTAGCCCTGTGAAAATCAAATCCAATTTCGATTGAGAAAACTTGATGTTAGATTTCGATTGAGAAACTTGATGCCAAATTTCAATGGAGAAAAAAAAAAATCAATTTCAATTGAGAAAATTACCAAATGTTCCTTCGACTGAGATAAACTTGATGACAGATTCCTATCTTCAATAGGGCTAGGTATTCACTTGTGTTGCCGATAAGGAAGAATCAATGCCAACTAGTTCTCCGTCTCCAGCTTTCTGAATGTTCCTTCAAAATATGTGAGTGGTGGATCGTTCTCCAGTTTTTGCTAGGTCTTCTCCTTCGTGAATCGTTCTTCAATCGTTCTCCAGTTTTTTGGATTATGAAAATAAAAATAAAATTTTTAAGTAGGTGGGGCCCTATAATGGAAATAACTAACAAAATATGTGGGTGATGGTGTTTGAAAGAAAATATATAAGAGGTGGTTATATGAAAAAGGTATATATAAGAGGTGGTTTTGTGTAATTTACTCTTAATTCAATATCAAATATTGACTTATAGAATATCCTCCATTTAATTGTCCGATATCATTTGTGCCTATAAAAGGTTGAGTTGTGGCTCATTCTAAGATCATCCGAAATACAACTTTCCTCATCTCTTTTTGCTTTATGCTTCTTCTCAAACCGAGTACAAACACAGTTCGGTTCGTAGGTTTCCGAGAGATTACGCGGCTCGGATCTATTTGCGGTTTTATCATGGAACTCTTAAACGTCATACCCCGTCGTAATATGGGTCGTTTTTAGAGTTAAGGACAAAGAGGATTCTCTTGACACCGCTTATCGTATAATTAACGGTATAATTTCGATCATATTTTCTACAATTTTTTCTTGTTTTATTAACACAGTTTATGTGACCCGTAGGTGACAAATACAAGGTAATACAATCTTAACTCTACAAAATCGAAATCATTCGATTAAAACTGCGATTTGCGGACAACTAATAATTTTCTGCAGGACCTAAACAAGGATTTTGGATCTTTAAATTCTAAACGTATATAATATATACGTACTTCTATTGCTATATGCTTATTGTTGATGTCAGTTAACGGTGCTAACAATATCTGAACTGGTACTTTGGTCTCAATTTGGTATTGCACCGTTTATTGTTTTTACTATTACTTGCATATTACAACCGTTCCAAATTCTTTAATTACATTTGTTTTAGTCAAAATATATTGTTACTATTTCACAATTAGTGTGATGAGCACTATTTATTTAGACAAAACATTGAATTGCTAATTTGGTTTTAATAACATTAATGTGTGTGATTTGCTACTTAATTTGGTAGTATATTTTGTATATTATTCTATTTTAATTCGGTTGTATAATAATATATATTATTGTACTAACGACTTTGTGCAGATTACAAGATTTATAATTTGCGAATTGAGTCTTCCAATCGCAAGGCAGATGGGACCAAGTCTGATAAGGCTAATTTGGATGAATCTAGCAAGAAGCGTAAGTTTCGGCCAAAGGCCTCGAACAACTTCAGAAACCAACCTGCGAAGAAGTTCAGCGGGAGATGCCACAAATGTGGCAAGGTGGGTCACATAACTGATGAATGTCGTAGCAAGGGTGATTCACGCAAAGAGAAAGCAAGAGCTTTCGTGACTGATGACGGCCTAACAGAAGATGATTTGTGCGCTGTAACATCGGAAGTCAACATGATTGGTAGCAACCCGATGAAATTGTGGTACGATACTGGAGCCACTCGACACATCTGTTCTGACAGGGGATGTTCACCTCCTACGTCAAGAACAAGAGTGACGAGCATCTATATATGGGGAACTCGTCCACTTCCAAAGTCGAAAGTCACGGGAAGATAGTGTTGAAGATGACGTCGGAGAAAGAGTTTACTCTCACCAACGTCATGCATGTGCTAGACATCCGGAAGAATCTGATTTCCAGTACTCTGCTGAGCAAGAACGGACTTGACACAAGATTCGGGTCTAACAAGCTCACTCTCATGAAGAACGGGATTTATGTAGGCAAAGGATATATAAAGGATGGATTGGTCAAAATGTGTGTAATGACAGCCATCCCAAAAAATGTAACCGATGTTGCTAATAATAAGAAATCTTTTGCTTATATCGATGAGTCTTTTAATATTTGGCATGAACGGTTGGGACATGCAAATTATAAGTCTATCCAAAGACTAATGAATTTAATTTTGATTCCAAAATACAAATTAAACAAAGACAAATGTGAAGTCTGCGTACAAACAAAACTCACAAAAACACCATCCCCTCATGTTGAGTGTTATCCCTCTTTGAAACTTTCAAAACATATCATACTCAGTCTACATAAGAAAATTATAGCAAGTATGGTCCATTTTCCTTGGATACTCGACTCCGGCACATATTGCCATATGACCAGTAATCGTATTTCTTTTATCTTGTTTATACAATGTAAAAACAACGAGGATAAAGCTTCCAAATGAAAATCTTGTCAATGCTACACAAATTGGATCAACAACCCTTATTGATGGTCTTCGACTTTCTAGAGTCCTTTTGGTGTCGGGACTCGAGTGTCATCTTCAAACTTTGAATCAACTTACTACGGATTTTGATTGTATTGTTTTCCTCACCAATAACATTTGTGCGATTCAGGAACATACTTTGAGGACGGTGATTGGAGCGGGTAAAGCTTGCGATGAGGTTTATTGGTTGCGCTGGAAGGCACATCCCGTCATGCCCATCATAGCCCATGTTTCTACCGATTAATCCCATTCTCATCGTCGCCTTGGTCATCCCTTTGCAAATAAAACAAATTTGTGTGATGTTTGCTTTTTGACAAAATAAAGACGTCTTTCATTTCCTATTAGTACTTCAATTGCTTCTTCGTTGTTCGATTTGGTACATTCATTTGGAGACCATATCGTATTAATTCTACAAATGTGCTTCATATTTTATCACTATTTTGGATGATTTCTCTGGATTAACATGAGTTTATTTTATTCGTTCAAAAAGAGAAGTTAGTCTGTTAATCCAAGAATGTTGTTCAATCACGAAAACTAGACCTGGGCAAGCCCGTCCGTCCGAGAAAACGGCGGGTATGACACATAAGGTAGGCCCGTCAAGAGGACACATGCAAGGGGTGTAGCTCTGTATGGGCCGCTAAGCCCGGCTTGAAAGCCTGTTTTTATTTATTTAATTTAAATATATTTATTTTATTTATTTTTATTTAAAAATGTAAAATATATAAGCGAATAGTAGGAATCAAACTCGAGACCTCAAGATAAGGTTCAAATGGTCACGATTATTGGGCTACTTTGATTTATGTGTTATAATTTTATTTATTTAATATTTAATATATATAATATTTCTTTTTTCAAAAAAATATAACAGGACCCGCTCGGGCGGGTACGGACAATACCTCAGACCCGAATTCTGGGATCGGCACAAGTCCGGCCCGGGAAAATGGGCAAATTTCCCCAAAAGTACGGCCCGGTCTTGGGATGCACATGTCTAACGAAAACATAATACCATCAAACCCTTTAAAAGTGACAATGAGCGTGAATTTTTCGCTCTTCAAACTTTCCTCACTTAAAATGGAATTGTTTTAGAAAAGTATTGTGCTTATACTCCACAACAAAGCTATAGGGTTGAGCGGAAACACCGTCATTCATTAAATATAATATGTGCCTTATTATTTGAAGCAAATCTTATGATTAAATATTGGGTTGAGTGTGTCTTATTTGCATGCTTCTTATAAATTTGCACATTGTCTCTGGTTCTCCGCCATAAAACGCCATAAGAACTTCTTCATGACAATCTTCCCTCTTTGACCCATTTACAAATAATCAATTGTCTTGCGTATTTTTCAATTTTACCACGTAGCAAGGATATATTCAGATCTAGAAGTCGGAATATTTGTGCATGAGATGCACAACTTTTTGTTTACATGAATATCTAGTTTATTGTTGTTTTCGTTATTCATGCGGATGTTGATCGACCCAAAGAAGGTCAATGTTTTGCCAAATAGCGAGTACACATGCGATAATAAATGTTGATAATTATACGAAGATATTCATGCAAATAATAGTCGGTCTAAAGAAGAAGAAGAATATTTGACCGGATTTGCTATCTATATTTCATTATTGCTTTGAGAGTATCACTTACAACTGATATTTAGTGCAAACACAAGATGTCAAGTTGTGTTAGGTACTTATTTAAAATATTTATATATGATGATTTTGTACATGTGAATGATAGTCGGTCCTAAGAAAGGTTATAATTTGACAGGATTTATGTGTCATTTTGAATTTATTTTTTTAGATCACTTTGATCCTAAGGTTGGTAAATATGAACTATGAGCCTCCATTTCTTTCGCCTGAAAGTTTTGTCAATTTATTTGGCCTATTTTGAAATTTAATTGATAAAGTTATGCAGATATACTACATATTTACTTTCTTATATACTTTTTATTTGTGGGTGTATGATTGTATGCCCATATTTGGTAAATGAATTGTTATAGGAAATTCAGATGGTGAGTATGAAAAGATTTTGAATGAGAAGAGTCTAGTTACTTGTATTCTTGTACACTAAACTTAATAGTTGTGGATTGCACGAGATTTGTAAAATTATATGATATTTATAATATTTTAAAATTTTAATTGGGTTGCATTAAATTTGTTTATCTATATATTATTTCATAACAACAATTAGTTGATAAGCTTTTGTTTCATATCTATATTAAATATATATTAGACATATAATATATGTTAATTAATCGGCCAATACATTGACTAAAATAAATTAGTCCTATATTGTTAATCATTTTGGTAGAAAATATTAAACATTTTAAAGTTTAAATAAAGATTAGTTTATATACTAATAATCTTATCGTAATTAAGTAAAAAAAATCATAGCCCATAATATTAAGATGAATATAATATTGACATGACATGTAGTAAATTTGTAATCATATGAAGAAAGTTATTTAAGCCAGTCAAATCATATATAGTTATAATTTACACAATACAAAATAACAGAAAATCAATTTCATTTTTTAAATGGAAATAAGTTTATATCATCTTCATAAATAGATTTAATAAAAAAAAATTAAAAAGGAGGTGATGCAACATAAAGACGACACGTGGTGAAATCTTATGTGACTTAACAGAGGAATGACAAAATCCGAGGTGGGTTAACGTGGGAACGACAAGTGACATAACTTACTTATGTTTTAGTATTATATAGTAGATATAGTAGCTTATATGACTCATCCTCTCTTTGCTTATTAGCATTTAACAATGAAATTGGATAATTATTTTGTAGATAATCTAATTGTATATTAGTTAAATGGTTTATTTTTATTTAAAGATGTTTAACATATATTCTACGTCATCTAACTAAATGAAAATTATTTAAAAATTATCATTTACCTTATTGTTAAATATGTTTAAAAGTTAGAACCTTTTTTTGAACCATGTTGATGACATTTTTTAACTTAAGAAATCAAAATAATTTAATGATAGTAGAATGAATCATTAAAAGGATATGACATATAAACTAATATACAACTATATACTACATAAGGTAGGTTATTCAAAAGATTAATTGATAAATATTTATTTTTCGGTAATAAATAATAAGATGATGTAGTTTATTCAAGAGATTGATAAATATCAATTTAAAAAATGAAAACATATTCAAAACACTATTAATTAGTGGAAAGAAGTAGGAAGATGACGAGTAAGGTTCATGGAGATTTCAAAATCTGTAAAAAAAATCATAATATTTTGTTTCCTTGTTTAAAATTAATTTCCTTTCATTTTTATAAATTATATTTTTTTTCTAATTTTTGGACAAAATTAAGGAGATGAACTTAATTTTATCGTTTAAATTCATCGAACTTCACCATGAAATTATATTTGAACTTCACTGGAGCGGGATATGATAATATCAAGAATATTCGTCTTCTATTTTATATCTATTAAAGGATAACCTTATTTTGTCACGTGTTACCTCCACGTTTCTTGCAGCTCCCCATTTTTTTCAAGAAGCCTATTTTTAATTGAAGTATAAATTGGAAATTTCAATAAATCCTAATAAAATCGAAAAATCTTATCATAACAAATTTACTCACCACGTTCGTGTTTGCAAAAAATATCCTTGAAACAAATAGAAAATATGATAGCAACAGTTTAGTAAGACTCAACCCGCACTTTGTGTGGGTAATACACTAGTTGTCTTATTATTTAGGATAGTTTAGATTTGATCTTATCGGGGATATCTTTATTATTCTCGTTATTATTCTCTTGTAATTCCTTATATATAGGGTCATAATAAACTTAATATACCAGTGGTTTATCCCACCATAGTTCATCATGGTATTAGAGTCTACCGATCCTACATGAGTTGAACCTTAAACCCTATTGCCGTAAACCTCAAACCCTATTAGGTGTGTATAAATTGTAATACCTGTAAATTGTAGTGGTTAGTTACGAAAATTATTGATTCTCATCATTATGATGTGTTATATATTTTTTTATATTTATTTAATAATAAATTTTCCACTTGATTTAATTAAATAGAAAAATTATTATCTTCTTTTTAAAACAAATAGCTTTTATGGTTTATTAATAAGAAGTCTTAGTGGACTAATTAGATAAGTAGCTAAACCAACCCAAATGTTGGACCAAGCGGTTCAACCCAAAGTGAGTTTTTCTTCTCAATTGAAAGAGCGATATATTAGGAGATAATTTTGAGAAAACGGAACCGTCAATTCATATCTTTGCACGTATCGCCGATCTTATCCCATACATTGCTATTCTTCTATCAATAGCTTTGTTTGCTTTACATCCTCCTGTAAATCCAAGCTCCATCTTCTGACCCCCAATCACATTCCAAACTGCACCCATCAAAATCTAGGACCTTTCAACCACACGCGACGCTTCTGAGGATCAACCGAGACAACTCGTCTCCTTTCGGCGCATATGTTGGGAAATATTCTCTTCTTTGGGTTACTAATCGAATAGCGGTAGGTGGCGAACATTTTCTCTATATGTGTTGTGGATTGGAGAACACCGTCTCGGGTCGAGTCTACACAACAACGCAACATCTACCTTACGCATTTGTGACTGAGCAAGGGTCGAGCGTTTTCTTGTTTGGGCATTGACAACTGGTGTATCTCGATGAATCATTCGTTGTAAGCCTCTCTCTATATATAACATCATCGTTGCCTAATTATTGGAGATAAAACTATAAAACTTGGAAGGGCGTAGGCTCAGGTTGTATTATAGTAGAAGAAATAGTTAGTAGTAGTATGTTGATATATAAGTGAAAGTGTAAGATGTTTCTTTGGCTACTGTCATTAACTTGTGAGAGGTAATGAGGTACTACAAGCATAACCTGAATAGATTAGGGGAGAAGGATGGGCTAATTTAGGAAAAAGCGATGAGTGTGTGCGTGTATATATATATATATATAAAGAGAGAGAGATATATATATTATTAAAGAATTAGAATGGTGTATGGATTGTTAGTTAGAGTTAAATTCAATGGTTCTTATTTAATTGTTTGAGAGTTTAGGTTAGATGCACTCTTGTTAAATAAAGCGTAATTCTTACTACTCTATAATCAAGGGTTTTGATTTCAAATAGTTGAATACCAATATTGCACTTACATTAGTTGCAATTGCAGACCATTTGTAATCGTTTTTGGGTCCTGTATAATGGAACTTTTTTTAGGTTATGGGTCTCGCCTTATTGATATTGCAGCCCCATTATATCTAGGATTTTGGGATGTTCCACTGCATTTGGCCGTCTTTTTCCACGCGGCCTTTCGGCCCTCCTAATCTTCGTCCTACACGTGTTCCATATCGTGTACTCAACATGTAGACTTCACAATCCACGCGTTTACCATCTACTCTTCCTTCCTCCACGCATGTTCTTGACCGCTTCTTCATCAAAAGACAGACACAGGAGGAGTTCCTTCCATTGTCTCATCCACCTCTTTCGTTTTGTCAGTTCATCCTATTTTAGATCTTCACTTTCACAAAGGTTAGTTTCTAAGCTTCCGCTTTGACGTTCTCTATTCTCTTAATCATGTGGTGATTTTTGATTGTTTGAGGGTATGCTATTCGTTTTACAGTTCTGCCTTGCTCTCCAAAATCGATTTACGGTTTGTCTTTCTGAGTTCTAGCAGGACATGATGGACATCACCTGTAAGCCTCTTTCTCTTTTTCTCAATTCAAGTATTTTTTTTTCGTTTTTTCGGTTTTGGTCATTATTTTCGTCGCTTGAAATTTGTTTTTGGCATTTGTCGGTTTCTCTTCTCTTCTCTCTAATTTCACTCCCCTGTAAGTCCTCTCTCTCTAACCTTATTTATTTTTTGTAATTGAAGTTGCGGTTCTCTCCTTTTGGAAATGGTAAAATCCATGTTGAGTAGTAGTTTTGTCATCTTGATACATATGTTTGAAAACTACAAGTTGAGGCATATTCTGGTGAGTTTTTGGTGTGCTTTGATGACTTTGTCCCAATTACGCAAATTAAATTATTAATGACATTCCAATTAGTCTATAACTTGTAATTGTATGTTGTTTAGTAATAGCAATATCTTTTCTTCAATGATTTTGCCTCCATTGTTGGTTTCGAGGCTACACAATACAGGCGCATTCTACATTGCTCCATTTTGTAGATTAATTTTGCTACTCAACTTTTCTTTATTGATGTGGTCAATCTTGAATTCATGCATATCTTACATTATTAAATGGAGAAATTATGTGATTGATTATTTCAAATTAACTTATAAATTTTTGATTTTTAATTTGTTGAAGTAACAAATAGTAGCATGGACTATTTAGCTTAGGAGATCATCTTTTTTAAGATTGTCTGCTTTCTTTTGTTTTTAGCTTCTTTAATGGAGGTAGGTCTAGTACTTGCCAATTGGATAGATATTTTTCTCGACTTTAACTTTCAATGCATCCTAAATTGAACCTCATGAGCTGATAGTTGGAACGCAATCATATGATCAATTTGTTGTTTCCTACTCAATGAATATTATTCTCTGTATATAAGTATAGGCTGTAAGACTTAAATCTTTGAAGGTGATTTTGTATATGATCATTGACTAGATAAAAAAAATTGTGCAAGGCACGTTTCTACTAATAAAATAACTTTACACCCTAATATTTATATTATAGATGAAAAAAGATATGGTAGATAAAATGAGCTTATGTAGTATGTTAACACCCAATGATGACTTCATACTACATTAATATAAAATTCATACATGCTATTGGTACTGGATGCACAAAGTTATTGTAAAATGCAAGAGGGTCAAGCAAAACCTAATTGACAGAATGTTTATTGAACACGCCTATATCTTGCGACTAAATGGACCAAAATAGATGTCCATGATAGAGTAACTACCTAAGGATTTATTGCATAGTAATCCCACACAAGAAAGCATTAATCTATTTCACTTTATATATTTGTTTACTAAAGACCAAAATAGGTGTTTAGTGATGACTTGATACTACATTAATATAAAATTCTACATTGCTCTATTTTGTTATGACGTTGGTGCGATGATTTTGTTGGTTGTAGAGATTGGTTCAACACCAGCCGACACAACACCCTACCTCTGGATAGCTGGGCATTGGGAAAATCAAATTTCCTATTATCATATACTGATATGAATATTGACTTCTCTCTTTTTTTTTAATGGTGTAGATATATGTCAAGGTAATATTATGCTCTATGGAAGTATATTTGGTCATTGAAATACTGAATATTGAATACAGTGATATGATATATTGATATGAATTTTGGACTGTGAAATAAAATGAGATCTTGAATGTAACTTAGTATTCACTTCAGTTTCTTGTTATCATATACTGATATGAATCCCGAATTGTCATTTTTACTTCTAATTTTAAAATGATTGAAATATTTGAGAGGAAGATTATGAATCAAAGCTACTGGTTAATTTTGTATAGTCACTATATTATTGTGAGAATTGCCTACCGTCGACATCCCGTTCTCCAACGGCTAAATTTTGACCCTTCGTTGATGAGTTAAACTTTGTGATGCCCTTTTCACTTTCCATTTCAATTGCCGTGAACCCTCTGCTCCATAAGGGCTTCTGTGGAGCCTATTTTGAAACCATTATATATTTTTGGCTTCCTCTTTTTATACCCACCAATTACGATCCACACATGATTAAAATACAAACTTTGACAAACAGTTGTGAAAAGAACAAACTTTGACAAACAGTTGTTCTACGAAAACGTTTCTTATTAGACACTTGTCAATCATGGTATTTTGCTACTTCGGAGTGAGCTTGATGTTTCACTAATTCTCTTCTTCCGATTCAAATGTAATTCTCAAACTTGAGTTTTATGGCTTAGTTTCTGAAAAAACTTGCAAAATTGTTGATGTATTCAAGGTTTTGATTAAATGTCTATGAGAAGCGTTTTGATTTCCTGATGAATTCTCGTACATAGATGGATCTTTGTGATCCGAAGGTGGTTGGCATTTGCTAACAAGAAGTTCTTCAATGTTCTTGGACTTTGATCTCACACGGAAAACGAGTACATTACATCTTATGCTTCATTAATTGATGATGAAGTTTAAGTTCATTTTTGTTGTTTTGTCCTTCTTCGACATGAAGATCTTCATGGCTGTCGAAATAGATGTTTGGAAGAGTTCTTATGTACATAAATCATCATAATCATCATAATCCTCATATACATCATACTACAATGTGCTATTGTTTTTACGTCGATTCTTCTTGCTTATTTTAATCTAACATTTCATCTTGACCATGAGTCTTTGAAATTGCAACTCGAAAGTGTGAGAGCCCTTTCCTTTCGGACCAAGATCGGACCATAGCCGAGATTGGCTTTGGCCCGAGATTGGCCTTTCCGCACCCGTGGGCTTGACCGCCGCCCCTGCGGCTCAAGGAACCGCCCTTGCGGTTTTCGGCGGCTGCAGCCGGTTTTGTTGACTCTTTGACCATGCTTTACTTTCTCCTTTCCTTTCTTCTTAAGCCTCTTTTGTGGCTCGTGAGCAAGGGTTTCCATTCCTTTCCCCAGCCTTACGTTCTTCTTGCTTCTTCCTTCATCTCCTTGATCTTGTGTGTGAGTTCTCTTAGAGTTTGCAAAGGAGTTGTAGTGTGGCTTTGTTGAGATTGTTCCTATGTATGTTTGTTGAGCTTGTGATGCCAGTTGAGAGTGTGTTGTGCTTCCCTTGGTTGATTCCAGCAGTTGAGGTGAGCATCTTGCTTCTCCTTTCTTTCCTTCTTTCTTGTTCTTCCTTCCTTAGCTTAGGATTAGATGAATGAATCATAGAGTGATGTTGGAATATGAATGTGTGTGTATGTATGTGACTATGGAAGAGAGTAGACGTGAGTTGATCACGTGAAGAGCCAAAGAGAAGCCGCGAGGTTTCATTCTGCACTGTCGCCGCCCCCGCGACCGAGAGTCACCGCCCCTGCGGAAGACGTGCCGCAACGCCTGCGTCGTGCCTGCGTCGTGCCAGCGCCGTGCCTGCGTTGCCAGCAATCCTTGTCACCGCCCCCGCGGCTGAGCGTCACCGCGCCTGCGGTTGCCTGCATTCCGCCCCTGCGTCCTTTGATTACGCTGGTGCGTTGTCCCGGGCTACCTATAATTAGGTAGTTCCTTTCCTTTCTAGTATGAGGGAACTAGTATCATGTTAGGTATCAGTTTATGATGAGTATGATATAGATATGCCGGTTACGGCCTTGAGGTTACGAGTTGGATATGATCCCTTATGGATCCCTTGGGTCTAGGTGTGACCCTTTGTGTGATAGGATTGTGATATATATATGTGTGTCTTGTATAGGCTGTGTTGTCCTCCAGTTGGAGTGGACGTTTCTGGGAATTGTTCGTAGCGAGATTCTTCTGAGATCGAGGTAAGTCCATAGGACTTACTTAGCTACTATCCTTATATTGGATGTATGCTTGAGTGGTGTGTGTTATGTGTTTTATAGCATGTGTTATTATTTGGTCACCGACCTATGTTATATTGACCGCCCATTGTAGTGGTTGTGATAACCTTTCCCTTTCATCCCGTCGTGGAGTCTGTGAGGTTCTCTGTAGTCAGGCCAGATCTGGTATAAAGGAAGGCCCCTCACCATTCCCACAGGGTACACGGGAGGTGTGCTGATACTACTCCAGCTGGTTAGAGTACTCAGAGGCGGGGATTATATTCCTCGTGTCACCTATCTTCATATATATCTATTTATACGATTAAATGATTCAACTTATCAAAGATAATAAACCGGCTAAATGTTTGATATCATGCTGAAGTGTTTATCATTTCTGAGGTGTGTTTGTGCTTTAGCATCTTCTTATATATGTGTATAGTTAGCTAACGGTTTCATACCGTGTTGTAGATCCCTCGCAGGTTAGGAGAGCTGCGGAGTGATCCGGATGGGTGATCTGCTGAGGGTTCCGTACACGGGGCATATTCGTGGGGTTTTTGAGATTATCCATATTGTACGGATTTCTGTTTTGATTGTACTCAACAGTACTGTATAAACCTTTTGATATTTATATATCAGTTATATGTTTTGTTTTAATCTGTTGGTCCCTTTTTGTAAGATTCAGTGAAGTTGTTGTCAGGCTAGGGCCAGGATCCATTGTGAGATCCTAGCCCAGTAACACTTCGAGTCCTACGGATTCGGGGTGTTATAGAAAAGATCAATTCATGATCTCAGTGGTGTCAACCTTTCCTATTTGTAAGTTCGTTAGGGTTCCCCTTTAATTGCTTTGTACCTATTTACCGTTCTTCTATCATCCATATGTGCTAAGTCCATTGGAAAATATATTTAAATTATAATATTAATTCCCATCAGTGAAAACATAGGAGCTTGATTAGAACATACAAAGAAGGAAATAAAGGGATAGAAAAGTAAGATCCATAACTATTCAATTTAAATCATTGACTGTCTTTAACAAATAAAGTTTAGTTTCTAAATTCAGTTAAGGTTTATTGGACTTGTCTTTGCAAAGAGGCTTATTTATTTTTCTTAACTAAATATTTGCTCTTTTACGATAAGTTATTTCAAATTTAAAGTCTATGAATGTCCGAATGTGTTTTTGTAGATCAATTCACTATTATGCCGGTAAGTGACACATAAACTTCAACTTGATCTTGTCTTAACCATATATCTACACTATTAAAGAAAAGAGAAGTCAATGAATATCTTTTTTTACAAGAATGTACATTTCACATTTATCAGCTAAATGAGCTGCACTTGTTCATTAAGGTGTTACAAGATGATAACTCCTTGAAACTTCCCTCTTATAGTCTTGTGTTGTACATATGGAAAGTCGCCCCTACGTGAAATGTAGTTTCTGGTTTTGCTTCGGCTCATGGTAATTCCCTTACAAGTCATATGTGAAAAATCTACATTTGTTAATTTCAGCCAATTCTTGTGCTTTGGAGTTCTTGCATCTTTCTTGAAAATCAAGAACTTATAAATGCTTGTTTTTATTGAAGTTCATAGATTTTCTTCTTGATGAATAGTTTTTTTTATTCTTACGATAAATTCATATGCATTGTCGTTGCAAATCTAGGTAAGATTTGGATTGTAGATTGTACAAGGAAATCATTTTGTTCTCAGGTCGGTTCAATCACTCTTGATTATGTTATAAGTTATATATGAAGATGTTAATGTATTGTGCTTATTGTAAAGCGAAACAATACTATTTCTAACATTATGCATTACACAACTAACAAATAAAATCAATACCGATTTTTTTTATTGCATATTCGCTTTCTGATTTAACCAAAGTCGTAAATTTACCGATTGAATCAACGGTGCACGTGCGCAGCACGCGCATCTCTCCTAGTATATACATAAGTCAAGCTAATTGATTAGTTACGTGTGCATATATGTATAGGTCAATTTTTAATGGTGGTTTGGGAGTAGGTTAGTACTTAAACAAAGGTCGTTTATAATCTAAACGGCTTGGGACATTACCATCGGTTGCAGTAGAACATATGTCGCATATGTCATATATATCTAGATAGACACACTCTCGAGATTTTCTTAGGTGCAAACTATGTATATTGTCAACGAGGGAAAGATGTTAAGTATGATAATCAGTTGTGTTGGGTTGAGTACGTTTTTGTTATATTTAATGACTACATATTATGCTTGAGATTTATCTATGGTTATTAGATCATTTTAGGTTTGATTTGATTTGTGAACTTCTGAAGACCTTTATATTGAGTTAATCGGGTTATCTTCCTTAGATGAGGTAAGTCGTCGAGACTTACTTAGTTGCCTTTCGAATGGCTAGCTTATGTTGTGATAGGGATGTGTGTTGCGTGAATTGTTAATTATAACTTGAGTATGATGACCTTATTTTTATTATGGACCCAAGTGTATGTGTAACTGGTCGTGACATCACTGCCCAGTTCTGTCATGAGTTTGGGAGATTCTCCGCGACCACTCCAGTTAGGTATACGGTCAGAAGCATTAGTGTCACTCCTGATGGTTTACGGGGACGGAGGCGAGGGTCGGAAACCGCTCATGCCACACAATAAGTTGAATATAGTGTGAATAACCTAACAAAGATAATATATGAATATTGTGTGAAAGCATGTTGATTTGTTAATATTCCTTATATGTGTTTATATGTGTGTGTGTGATATCTTAGTATTTAGCTATGCGTTTTAGGATTGTTAGTTTTTATACCGCTTTGGTTAATATATTGCAGGTATAATAAGAAGCTATGGATTGATTTGGAGCGGGTGGTCAGCCAGGTATGTGTACTTATTAAGATTTGGTTATGAATATTATTATGTTGCTTTCCACTAAGTCTAAGGTTATGCTAGACGGTAGATGTTTTTCGTTCTTGAGTTTGATAGTTTCATTGCATGATTTTGACTTTTGCATTAAAATATTTTCAGTTTTATAAACGGTGTCATGTTGCAAGATCTACTTTGTCATTGTCAAACTAGAGTTAGGACCCATTGTGAGGTCCTTGTTCATAGCATTACGGGTTTGGAAATCCGAGGTGTTACATAAATACCCTTATTACCGATTACTAGTGATTCCATCAATCTATATAAATATGATGTCACCGATCTACTGGAGTGTTGTTCTTGCTCGTTTGTTATTTTAACAACGCTTTGACTGCAAGGGCGTGTGAAAATATCAAGAATATCCGTTTATTATCATTTATTATCTTATTGTTTAGGATAGTTTAGATTTGATCTTATCAGGAATATCTTTATTATTCTCTTGTAATTCCCTATATATAGTGATGCGCTCTTCGTCAGTTGAACACGAGGATCCACTAGTGTTGTTCCTTCCGTCCACTTCTTTTCTTGATTTTCGAGTTGAGATATACCAAGCAAGGATCGTCCAGCCTCGCACCTTAAATCGCCTTGGCTCGAGATCTTTTCCCTCGGAATCTCACGTCGGGATCGAATCTCCTTCGTCCTCCTAGCCTCTCAGTGTAAGGACACCACTGGACCTCTCACCTTGTGGGTTCGTAACTTTGGCCTATCACTTTAGTTTCTAGGTTTGTTTTTTTCTTAAAGTAAAAACACAACTCTTGATTGATTCAATCTCTCAATTTTCGTCCATTCAAAAGGGTGTAGGAGTAGGCTTTATTTAGGCTGATAAATCAGCACTTAACTCCCACCAAAAATCAAAACAACCAAAAGTTTTACTATTAACAATAAAACAAACTAAGCGTTTTTCTCCACTAATTTCAAGCAACCAAATTGCCTAATGTCCCTTTAATTGGCTGGCCAAATGGAGCTTAAAATGACACAAAAGTGGCTAGAAAATTTTCCTACATAAAGATGGAAAATATGGCATTACAATTCTCTTGAAAGATTGGTTTAAGTACAAGTGTTTATTTCATGTCACTTGTATTAAATCAACCTTCATTATTCACATAATATCATGCAAAATAGAGGTGCATAATATCATGAAATAATATCAAGAGAAAATCAACATTTTTATTTTGCAAACATAAAATACAAACTATAAGGTCTAAACATTCTAGCAAAAAATGCCTCAAGTCAAGGCGAGCCTAGGAATCCTCGATTGTCTCAAGCATGTTCACAAAATGATAAACATATTCAGTCTCGCATGTCGGTGCTCCAAAAAGATGGTGGGTCAAGGTGGTTTGTCCTAGCATGCGAGCTCTAGCTCGAGTAAGGGGCGGCGACGACCTAGGAGCCGACACATCATTTTCGTTGCTTACGTCCGGTGGGCTCACATCATATATGGTGTATATATAGGGTCATGATAAACTTAATATACGTGTGGTTTTATCCCACCATAATTCATCACCGTACCCATTTTTAAATTTGGATGAATCTGCCGAAATCAGGACGGAAAGGGGATTAGCGGAACTTGTGCCTACACTTAATCCGTGGACATGTATTTTTCTAAGATTTAATTACGGAAAACAACCAGTTAAATAGGTCTATTTTCATAAAACCATCCGTTAAATCCATAATTGTCTAGGCACACCCGAAAAAACATTCCGTTAACAAAACACCACCCAACGCCAACAACCGTCTGTTTTTTCGTCACTTTGTCTCACATCTTCATTATTATATTATTATCTTAGGTAAACCAATACAGTTTTGTTAATTGCTTTATTACGTTGAACCGGACTGGATTTTTTTAAATGAAAAAAGTAGATACGTTCTACGGGGATTAAGTAATGGTAACCTAATTTCACATTCTTCGACTTGACAGATAGCTTGAAATCTAGCAGCTTTCTTGAATATTAATTTTCCTGAACCAAAGAGAATTAGGATTTAGGTCACCCATTTTAATTTTTATTTATGTTCTTGAAGGTTCTTGTCCAAATATTAGATTTTCAAACTTCAAACTTCAATTTTCAATTTTGGCAAGAAATTGGACAGTCAAACCTCTAATTAAAGCAACTTCCACAATCAAACATAAGTTCGAAATTGAAAAGGGGAAATTTTTCAATCCAAGTTTGAAGTTGGTAAGGAAAAAAAAAATTCGAGAGAGAAATTGACATGTGAATAAATGGGGTCAACGCTAATTGGAGGATAAATTTACACCTATGACCCCACCAATCAAAGACATGAGCTTCACCTTCAAATTTTTCGAAATAGACTGCAATGGTGTATCATAAACATTTGTGTCCCCTTCACAAAGCAATTGTTCGGATCTCTAAATTCGATGTGTAAAATCTCTTGCGTATGGGTATGTCACAAGGGAGAGGTAATGGAACTAGATCTAGTATCTAGGGATTTGATATGGAGTGATGAAGAAGCCACTAAAGAGGTCAAAGTAAGGTAATGAAACCAAATCCAGTATCTAGGGATCCATTGAATTCTCGGGCGAGGGAGACGGCAGAGAAGGTGATGGAAGCGAATGTGAGTGAGAGTACGAGGAGGGAGGGGATGGAAAGTAAAGCTTGGGAAAGAACGTTGAAATTACTTTTACATTTTGATTTGGGATCGATAGTTATCCGGGTTGAAAAAAAGGATTAAGTTTTTTTTCATTTAAAAAATTCAGGTCCAGTTCAACATAATAAACTATTTAACAAAATCATCTTGGTTTACCTAATATAATAATATAATAATATAATAATGAAGATGTGAGGCCCAATTACAGACAATGGGCGTTGTTTTGTTAACGAAATAATTTTTTTCGGTGTGCCGAGATAATTATGAATTTAAGGTTTTATGAAAATAGACCTATTCATTCGATTTTCCATAATTAACTCTTATATTTTAGTTTAGTTTCAGAGTAGCAGTATAATCAAGGTTTAATTTTAAGCTAGAGAGGCCTGAAAACACTCAATTTGATAGCATTTCTGACTTCAAGACATATTTCACCCATTATCATCTCTAATTACACTACAAAAATAATTCCCAGGCATGAAAAATCCAAAACCCGCCGTTGAAATTGAACCTTGACAATAAGGACAATACAGGGCGAACACCCAAATCAGCTCCAAAAATAAAACGAAATTTGGACGAATAACTTACCAGTAACAAGCTGACTTGCAACTCCCGCAACGCTTTCCGGTGGTTGAGCAGCAGACCGTGCGACACCCCCAGATGTCATCGTGTAGGTGGCAGCAGGCGCTAGGGGGCGAATCGGGCGACGCCGATGAAGACGCAGTATCGTAATTCTTAAGTGCCACAGTGGGCCTGCCTGGGTTAATATAACCAATGTGTCGAAACATTTTGGGCTTAAAAGCCCAAATGTCTTAGATCCATTGAACCTGCAGTATAGCAACTCAGCAAATGTATGCTTCCCGTTTGACTGTTTCAGGCGCTGCTTGAATTCGATCAATGCGAGCGGCACTGGCGAGCGGCGACTGGTAGTTGACGATGGATCCGCCGGCGGCCGCTTGTGCGTCCCAAAGGCCGTTGTTTATTCAAAAACTATCCTCCGTGATCCTTTTTCCTTGCTATGAAACGAATTGGTATCATTTCTCTCCCTCTCTCTTGTTGACTTCATCTCCCATCTCACCCTGTCGCCGATCAACCAATGGCCATCCCTCAAGGCCAACTCGCCCTTGTCGTCGTTGCCGTCGACGACAGCGATGAGAGCATGCGCGCCCTCAATTGGGCCCTTGATAACGTCCAGCTCATTCCTCACGAAGGAACCCTCCTCCTCCTCCACGTTCAGCCGACCCCCTCCAGCGCCGTCGGTATTAATCCCGGCTCCATTCCTTTTGGCGGTCCCAGTTGAGCTTCATTTTCCCCTTTTTAGAATTTCTGTTCTTGCCAACATTCTTTTCCTTTGCTTGTTTGTTTATATGGACTTTAAGCTTCTTGTTCTTTAATTGATCGGGATTCTTAGGTATGGAGGTGCCCGCGTTTACAGCAGCAGTAGAGGCGCATCAGGGGAGGGTTACTGAAGCATTACTGAACCGTGCTTTGGAGGTTTCGGCTGAGAGGAATGTTAGTGTTTTTGTCTAATACCATATGTCTATACATATATCATATGGTTTTGCAGTTTTACCTACTGCCTTTTCTAGTGCAACTGAGATATTGTGAGTTACAAGTACAATATACTGAATATAGTGTCTTGCTTGCAAGATTTTATTAGTTACTTTGCTTGATAGAATTATTACTGAAAACATTAGGAAGAGTTTGAATTGAGCTCTTAAATAAACTTGGTTCAGATGTTAATAACATCAGCATTAACTCAGACATACTGTGGTGAAGCCAAGTTGAAGATTGGATCATCTTATGGCAAAACATGGATGGTTTATGGATGGTGTAGTGATGAAAAGCATTTTAGTGAGGACATTCCCTCAACAATGCTTTTTTTTGCTAGGAGACATTGGTGTCAGCCATGAAATGATGTTGGTAGTTTTGTTTCCAATATTCAAAAGTACACATGTAGGTATCGTCTTGATGCTCGCATTCATTTTTCTAATTTAGATAAGGTGTTTTAGTGTGCTTGTACTAATTAGTAATCATAGCATAGTGGATGAATTGCATTGATTCTGAACTTGGATAAGATTGTTTTGTTGATGATCAATTCCACTTTCAGGTCAATGTGAAAACTCAAGTAGTTATTGGTGATCCGAAAAAAAAGATTTGTGAAGTTGTAAACAATCTACACGCTGATTTGCTTGTAATGGGAAGTCGTGCTTTTGGTCGTTTTAAAAGGTAATTTATCAGTGCTTCTGCAGAGTTCCATTATTCTACTTGTACATTCACATGACCACATCTCTCAGCAGTTAGGATTCATAAAATCACCTATTTAAAGCTTACCCCTTAATGGGAGCTAATTAATCTGATATCACAGATTCTTTATGGGGAGTGTTAGCAAATACTGCAGGAAACATGCATCGTGCCCTGTAGTCATTATAAAGGGTGAGTCTGGAGAAGTTATCCGAGGTATGAATATCCATCAAATTAGCAATTGCTAAATCATCTGTTTCAATATTCACTGGATTCTGATCAAAACTTTGAATGTTAAAATGTCATGCTTAGGCATACAAGATAAATCTATAAGGTAGCAATTCACATTTGCTCAGATATCACAGTTCACGTGAATGTTGACATTTATATAAATAAGGGACCAAAGTCACTCTAGAGTTTCAATAGTTCTCTTGTAACGTTTCTAAGCCATCAGCTTGACCTGATTTTTTAAAAAATATTTTTATTGATTGCAGGCGATGATGAACCATAATATTGTGATCAAGAATTGCTAAGATAATTTATTGCTCCTGACATTGCCTTGTTTGTGCTGCTGTTTGCATGAATGTTTGGTATGTATAGTCCAACCTGGAATGCCTGGTGATGTGTAAGCTGCTTTAGTATATAACTTGTAATGCTATTGTTGGTTTTGCTAAGATTGCTTTGCACAGCATCTGTATGATCTGAAATGAACCCGTTACTCTGAGTGCTACGTGTGAGTTTTTTTTCTTGATTGATTTCTGAATACACATATGTACAGTTCATCAACTATATTTAATTCAAGATTGAGTTTTCTTGTATCACGTGCTTGCTTCTGTTTGTTTTTGACACCTTAATTGGGGCTGCTGTACTGATCTTCAATATTACTATCATCTTTGGTACCACCATAGCTTAATTCTTGCAACTACAATGGAGTTTTTTTCCCTATCCACTATGATGAGATGAGATCTATAATCATATGCAAAGCAGATGCTACTTTATCTTCTGTTTCTCGTCAATGTTATAATAGAAAAGAGAAGTGAAATTTTTTTGTGGGGGTGTGTTAGGGTCCGTGACTAATCAATAATCATATGATTTAAACTTTGCAAATAGATAAGAAGGCAGGATGGAAAAATACAAATATGTAAAGTATAGGGAAGCCCGTGACTAATCAATAATCATAAATACTGTAGCCTTGAGACAAAATATTGCAGAAATTATCAGTTGCTGTAGGCTCCGCTCCAAGGTGGTCACGAGATTAATGTAATGGAAGCCTGCCCCAACATAATTAATGTACAAATTTGTCCTTATTCTATAATAATAAATGTAGTTTGCGTCGGCCATGTAGGACACTGCACTTGATATTCCAATCACATTCTTATGTCCATATAATTGCTTTGTCTCAACGTTGCAGGCTACTGTACAAACTCGAGCTTTGTGACGCTTTACGAGTAGTGTGTATATATATATATATATATATATTGCAGGGACAGTTTGGGAATTTCTGATCACATTACTTGACCCCCTCGGGTTTTTTGCTTCTTATATATGTTGATATCGCCCTTGTGAAAGTAATATTCAAGACAGGGCCATATACTGTAATTGTTAGGTAGGCATGGAGTGGTGCAGTGCACTCGTGTTTGTTCTTCTTGTATCAGCAGCCACCGCGAGTAGTGACCAGCGATGCGGTGGGGCGAAGTCAGGTGTTTCAGTATTCCACATATATGGCAACTGCTCACCGCTGTCGAAAGTTAGGGGATCTGGGAGCTGGGTTGAGACGGTGATGGACATGGCTTCCAAAGATCCGGAAAGGGTTCACTTCTTGTCAAGCCTCATGAACCAAAAGACGACAACGAAGGTGTCGGCCCCAATTGCCTCAGGGCAACAAGTGCTCAACATAGGCAACTACTTAGTGCAGGTGCAAGTAGGCTCCCCAGGACAGCTGATGTTCATGGTCCTGGACACCAGCCACGACACCACCTGGTTGCCGTGCTCTGGCTGCAACGGCTGCAG
Organism: Fagopyrum tataricum; assembly: GCA_002319775.1. NCBI lineage: Eukaryota > Viridiplantae > Streptophyta > Magnoliopsida > Caryophyllales > Polygonaceae > Fagopyrum > Fagopyrum tataricum. The sequence continues at coordinate 14,216,972 of CM008285.1, forward strand.
CTCCTTTAGCACAAGCTTCTCCCCAAACTCATCGACTACATTCGCAGGCCCTTTGGAGTGCGGAGGGACGCAATGCAGCCAGGCTCGTGGGGCGGCTTGCCCTAGTAGCAGTAGCAGCGCCCCATGCACGTTCAACCAGTCGTATGGCGGGGACTCGGCTTTGACAGCCACCCTGGTTGAGGACACGCTCACTCTCGGGACTAGCGTCGTACAAAACTACACGCTGGGATGCATAGAATCCATGTCAGGGAAGTCGATTCCTCCACAAGGGCTGTTAGGACTAGGCAGAGGCCCACTCTCTTTACTCTCGCAAGCAGACTCACTCTACGGAGGAGTCTTCTCGTATTGCCTACCAAGCTTCAAGTCATACTACTTCTCAGGCTCACTTAAGTTAGGAGCAATGGGACAGCCCAAGTCAATCAAGACCACTCCACTCCTCCGCAACCCGCGTCGACCCTCTCTCTACTACGTCAACCTCACCGAAGTATCCGTGGGCAGGGTCAAGCTCGAGGAACTGCCCATCTCCTTCGACCCCACTACTGGAGCTGGCACTATAGTTGACTCAGGTACCGTTATCACCCGTTTCGTCGAGCCACTTTACAGTGCCATCAGGAACGAATTCAGGAAACAACTTGGGCTTACGACAACGTTTACATCCCTCGGAGCATTCGACACATGCTTCAATGTAACCCATGAGCGTGTAGCTCCAACCGTCACCTTCCATTTTACGGGCCTGAACTTGGTGCTGCCCATGGAGAACACACTCATCCACAGCAGCTCAGGCTCCCTCGCTTGCCTCGCCATGGCTGCCTCCCCTGCCAACTCCTCTGTCCTTAACATCTTCGCTACCTTGCAGCAGCAGAATCTCAGGATCCTCTTTGATCTCCCGAATTCACAGCTTGGCATTTCCCACGAGCTTTGCAACTAGCTCTATTGTATATTTATTGTTACCTTGTGTACGTCAATTAAATCTAGCTAAGCTACAGGGTAGAGTTTGTTGCAAATGGCGGCCAATGCTATCATGCCATATAATTGTCTTTCAAATTCCGTGCAATGTTCTAAAGTCTCAATCATCAATTTAAGTGTTTTAGGCATTTCGAATTTTTTTATCTCGTGCAATTAATATAGATACGGTTTTGTTTGACTGGGGATTCTCTCTTTGTTCACTACATATATCATAATATCGTCCATATATAGAACTAAAGTATATCAATATATTTACCAAATATTATAACAACAAGACGCTTTGGCCGAGTGGTTAAGGCGTGTGCCTGCTAAGTACATGGGGTTTCCCCGCGAGAGTTCGAATCTCTCAGGCGTCGTTAATTATTATTTTAACCCTTTTTCTGACAGATATAAGGACCATTTCCCTTGACTCATATGGAGAAAGAAACAAACATTAATGTATAGATGTATATGTACAAATTAGAGAAAGAGGACAATGTTTTCTTATCTTGTTTCTCCACCATTCATCTCATCTCGCTTGATCACCCTCCTCTGTTCACAAACACTACAGATGACCAATCAAGCTTCTTATGATGACCTCATGAATCTCAAAACATAGCACATCACCATGGCAGCTGCTAGCACTTGTTTGCAAGGTGGAGGAGTGCCTTGTCTCAAGTATCACCATCCAGCAAACGACTCCTCTAAGAGGAGTATGTTGAGCACAAACCCGAGGAGATGGAGGAGAAGAGACACCGGGGTGGTGAGGTGCGTCAACACCTCCAGTGGAATAGGATTAGTAGACTTCATAGGAGGAGACTTGCTCAAGTTCGATTTGGGCCGTTGGCTATCTGATGTCGAACAACACAAGGCTATTGCCCTTTATACGCCACATGAAGGCGGCTACGAGGGCAGGTACCTAACCAGACTCAAGTATCAGGGCTACTATTTCCTTAGCCTCAGTGCCCGTAGCCTCGGTGACCCTGAGACCACCCTTACCAAGATCCACCCTGTTTGCCCTGTAAGTCATTCTCCAAACACTCTTTGATTTTCTGCTATTATCGGTTCTTGATTTCGTATCCTAATTGTAGGCTCATGTGGGGAAGCAACCTATAGCAAGATGGTATTTCCCTCCAGAAGTCGACTATAGGCTTGAGAACCTCCCACCTAATGCCAAGGGACTTGTTGTCTGGATACTTGAAGCTAAGGTAAGTATATCATACTTGAAACAAACTTATGGCAATTAGTATGGATGAAATGAACATTTTGACATCTTAGCCAATATGTTTTATAGGTATTATCCAAAGCAGAGTTGCAGTTTCTTGCTCTCCTCCCTGAATTGAGGCCTAAAGTAAAGGTGATAGCAGAGTGTGGGAACTGGTAACTACTGATATTCTTTTCTGCTTATAATCAATAAATCTTTTTCTTTCTCATCTCATTTAAAACTTGTCTTTTTTGTTGTATTTACAGGAGGAAGGTTATCTGGAAGCCACTCAAGGAGATTGCTGAATTAAGTTAATAATTTGGAATGATTAACCATACAATTGACAGATTGCCTGTTCGAACAAGGTTCAGGATAGTTGTTATTGTCTATGTTGGCGTCGTTCTGTTGTGTAACTTGAATACAGAAGAAAAATTATACAACGAATCAACAATGTCTTTTTCATTTAATTTTTCGTGCCACTATGATATACGACCAGAATTTCTGATTAACCTGCACCATTTACAAAAATGTTCATAAGGTTTTTCTTCATGTAAATGCAAAAATATATATGTAACTTCATCTCACTGTCAATTCTTCGGGAACCAGAATTGATGTCACTCGCCTCCAGTTGCCATTAACACCCTCCAATACACTCTCAGCAACCAATGAGTGCTGAAACGAAACCCTTGTGGAATTAAAGCTGCCCTAGTCCCTTAGTAGTAGAATGTGCTGTTCTGTGGATTCTGATTATCTTTGCACAGCATTGATCTCACTTCCATGACCGATCTGGGAGGTTCAATGTCTTTCTCCTGCAGGGCATTGCCCAACAGCTGTTGCATCTGAGACGCAAATGTATCATCTAAAATCTGCAAGGTTTTTTTTCCACACAATACAGAGAATTTGGCCTTAGATAAGGATAAAGGACAATACTTTAGATTGAGAATGAAAAAGGGTAAGTAAGAAGCATACTGAAACTGCCAGCGTGCAACCCTTGTACCATGACTTGTTCTCCTTTCTGTTTTCCAAGAAGCTCAATACTTCCTGTTCACAAGGATTGAATTGAATGAATGATATCAAGATAGTTTTTTTACTGCTTCCCAGATTGTCAAAATTTGTTAAAGAAATATCTTACCTTTCCCATTCGGTCCCAGTAACCCCTGCAGAGCGCAATGTACACCTGGGTTTCAAAGGTAGAATGAAGATGGTTGATTGTGTTGCTCAACTGCTCTCTCAGTGGTTGCATTCTATTTCTGACATCCGATTCTTGAATGCTTGCCTTTGAGTCCTGCAGTATCTTCTTAAGCTTTGTAGCGCTTTGTAGCCTCGTCTACAGTCAAATGAGAAAAGGAAAAGATTTACATGCGCCTCTTTCAACATCAAGAATTGAATTAGCATAGAACACTCACATTTTCTACCAGCTTTTCTACAACAGCTTGGACGTAATTTCTGAACTTGGCTCTCAGCATAACAGTGACCTCACTGAGACGCTCACCGGGAATCTGACTGCCCCCATCAGGAATGCAGGCACCCCATGACTTGAATTGTGCTTCTACCTTAGGCCGAAGAACATCGAGCATTCTCTTTATTGAATTCAGAAGGACTCCAAGCTGGAAATAAAATACAAGGTCAGAAGCACCTTTTATTATTTATGGATCTGTGATATACAAAGGAGAACTACAGATCACCTCATCAGGAACCACATAGGGAGGCACGGATTGTTTCACAAGTTTCTGGACATACTTCAATCCAAACTTCTTCTGAGTTAAGTTATCCTTCAACGGTGCCAACACATCTGAATATTGCTTATCCAGCGTCTCCACTACTGCCTTTTCAATGTCAGCAATCGCCTAAGGTACAGAAAAAGATTCCGGAAAGAAGCAGAGAAAACAATATAAGCTAAACCATCAAAATGCAATGCAATCTATGTATCAGCTTCTCCAAAATTGACTCTTAAAATAAACTAACTTTCAATTTCAAACTAGAGCAAAACAACCAAACAACAATCGAATTTTAGTCAAATAAGAACATAATAAGACATACATTCTCCAGAACCAAAGTGTACTCTGGCCACCGGCAAATGATGACCTCATAATCATTTAAGGTTTCTCTTATGCGGTCGTACAGTTCATCTACAAATGGAGTTGTGCAATGTTGTGTGCGAACTCCTGACCACTTGACCTGCAATCAAGAGCCATTTAGAAGCATAATATTAAATAGAGGATTCAGAAAATAACACTGACAAATGTTCCATATGAAATGGCACATTTAAGCAGTAAGGGACATGCTATACCTTATCTAATTTGCATTTCTCGAGTATATCAGCACGCTTATCTTTGATCCACACAACAATATACAAGTGGAACAACTCTTTTGCATCGACTCCTCCTTTTATGTGACTGAAAAACAAAATATTACTTGTCAGTCCTACAAGGAAAAGAAGGAATATTTACAAAACTATTTGCCCAAAGTAAGGTGTGTCAATGACATCACCTGATGTTCCAGTTGGCAAGATCTCTCTGGAAATCTGCTGTTGCTATGACAAGTTCAGCCACTGGAGGTGAAGGGCCAGTAGGAGGACATGATATGAGGAACTCGCGAATTCGAGTGGACAGTTCCACACTATATATTGATGCTGACAAATTTGGGAGGTCAATGAAGCTGCAAAGAGAACAGTGCTACCGTTGCAATTATAACTTTTAAATGATTAATCAAGCAGAACTTGTGTACCTCTCCCAATCAACAACACACAGCAACTCAAGGGTAAGGACGTACTATGAACTAGAAATAAAGTATTGGGATTGTTGAGGGAAATGAGTGTACCTTGGCAGTACGTGCTGGTTATGGATTTGAATATCAGTGGATACTTCATTACTGACATTTAAGCATAGAGCTTTCATCTTTTGGTAAGCAATAGACATGGTAATATTTTCCATTGTACAACCTTCCCCATTGGTAGTCAGAAACTCATCTGTTTCACCCAGATGCCTCCTTGCTCTCTTCTTTGAAGCAGCCTGGAAAAAAGCTAACCCTCAGCGAAAGAATTAAAAGGAGATATTGGAATAGAAAGTTTACAAAATATATTTTTTTTCAACCTGGAAGTATTTGCAAAACTTATTCTGTGCCTCAGGTGTCAGTATGTCATTAAGAAGAGTGTACAGCTTGACAGCGGGATGCAGAGCAGGAGCTGCAACCCCTGCTGCAGGTCTGAAAACATCCACAATGCCTGACAAGACTGATTCATCCAGTGATTTGTAGTTCTCAAACACCAGTGCAAGAATCTGTTCAATCTGGTCTTCCACTTCTCCTAGTATGCGGTTCTAATAAATAAAATAACACCATAAGACAAAAGTTACTTGTAATGTACAGCATTTGTATGATACCAAAAAGAAAGTGACACGAATTAAGGTGCCTTACTTTCCAGTTCAAAGTTTCGGTTTTTAAGCAATTGATATAGCTTTTTAAACCAATGCAAGTGTAATATCTTAGTTGACATGTACCTCTTGGTGACTCAATGTGTTCTTGCTACGGTGTTTCATAATCACAGGATTCAACAGATTGAATATAAGAGAGAGACAATCTGCTGTCGGTGTGGCCACATCCATGACATAAGAGAGATACCTGCAGTATATTAGATAACAAAATTGATCAGAGATATCTTTAGCAGTGCAGAATAGTAGCAAACTTCTAAGCTTCAAAAGGAAAATTGTTATAAAACCTTAGTTTTGTATATGCATCTGAAACTCCATAGTAGGAAGCAAATTCCTCTAATAACCATTTCCATTCACCATGCAACAATAAATTTCTCTGCTGGAAGTGCTGGACTTTCATTGCAACTTCTAAAATCAGGTCATATGCTACAGTCTCTGCAACAGAGCCACACTAGAATACCCACAGAAAGAGTAAAATGTATGTCATCGTGAGGCTTTTCTCACAACAAAGAAGATAAGAAGTTGCATTGCACTTTACCCATATCTTCAAGGAGACTCACCTTAAGATGACTATTTTCATCAGCAGTGGTTGAGAAGTTTATATACAATTGCATTTTGCCAACAAGATCATGCGCTGGTTCGTGAAATATCGACCACCACCGGAGCTTGTCACTCTGGATAGAAATTAGGGTCAATCTCCTGAATGAAGCAGTTTCAGGTATTCGTCACGGTTACAAAGAATAGAAAGCATTACCGGATCATCGGCCACATTTGCAACCTGAGCAAGGACACGACCACAGGGCTTACCCTTGGAATCCAGAACTTCAACAATCAGATCATCCCCAAGTCCGTCTGGAAAGCTGTAAGGTTGTCAATATCTTCTTGAAAGAGGTAAATATATGATATAAAAGGTTTAGTAGCAATTTTACTTACAACACATGCGTCTCCCCTGACCCGGGTTGCATTCGAACAGCATCTTCCCCAGGTGAGCTTTTCAATCTTAACAAACAAGTGTAAGCCTCTGGCAACATTGCCAAGAATGGCAACAAAAAGAGGGGGGAAAGTTATTTTAAGCAAGAAGATGTGTGTCGACACCAAAAACGAGCAACGAGATAAACAGCTTGTACAAAATACATCAGTTCATTGTCTACAAACGCAAGTACCTTGTGTAGTTTCATATGATGAGGAGCTACTACGTAATGTAGTCACACCGACTTTCAATAGCCCAGACACTTGTTTTATGTATTGGGTGCTTGCTTCTAGATATGCCAAACTCCTACGGGACAGAGAACCATCAGTGGGTTTGTTGGGTGTAAAATGGATTCTTCTAAGCGCTCGCCACCCAGTATACAGCTTTGTCTGTATGACAGATAAGCGATTTCGAGCAGATTCTAGATGCACTTTTGATGCCTTGAGAGATTTAATACTGCAACCAGTGGGTGGGTCGAGACCCATTCTAACTTTGCGAACTGCACCGAGCAAACTCATGGTCACTAAAGTTGGTTCAAAAAGGGTACTCTAAAATTTTCAAATGAAGGGATTTACCTTGGACCTTCATTTTACCAACCATCTTCTTGGGTTTTGGTGCAACTCCTTCTGCCGCAACCTCTGAGGTCCGCTTTGCCAAAATTTCCTCTTCCGATTGCAATAATATATGCTGCAAACTGTGAAACATGAAAACATAAGTAAACATACAGACTATTGATGTGGTGTGTAAATAACACATGCAACTGTAATGCTGTTACAAAAATAGTAACTATCCAACAAAGGCAGCTAAATGATCTTGTAACTCAATAAGAGCAAGGCATTTAATCAACATGGTACAGTCCGTCCATCTTCATTACATAGCTCGTTATATACAAAAATGACTGAGGCAATAAACAAAATAGAAAGCTAAAGCTGTTTGTCAGTGCAAGTTACACCCACCCAAATGCATTTCTCAGCAGAACACACTCATTTTCCAGAAATACTGGAGCCTCGTTGCAACCCCTAGCCCATGCATTAAGGCATAGTCGGACACACGCGTCATATGAAAGAACACAATGCCATGGTCCCTGCGTACTGTATTTGATTTACAGAAGTTAAAAACAATTTTTCAATATAAATAGACAAACAAAACAACAATCAGATGATTTAAATAACATATCACTTTGCTTAAGATAGAAAGTACCTTGCATGAAATGTGGGCTGGCGAGCAGGATGAGGACCTGATGACCCTGCAGATTGTTCACCAGTTGCACTTCTGCATTAGAGGGTAAAATCAAGTTCCTTCAGTAAAGTGCAGTGATGAGTACAGTCACATGCAGAAATGTACACTATAGATGTAAATGGATAAGCGATTTCATGATTAGAATTTTGATGGCTATGATCTTTTCAGTTTACAGTATATTAGAGGTAGTGCAGACCTTGTATAATTCTCAGGGACAGCTTTCGCAATGGTATCTTGTGAATTAGCAGCAAATGAAACGTGTGCACTGTTGACGTTACTTTTGCTGACAGAACTAATAGAATCAGAAACGGATGGTTTATTCTGTGCAACCGGGTTTGCAATTTGACGGACATTCTGGTTACTTTCTTCACCGGAAGAAGCAAATGGAGGAGCACTCGGAGTATCATCAACGGCATTGAGTTTCCCATTCAGCAAACTTCTGGAAGTGGCCTGCAGATTCCAGGTGGAGGAACATGTGAAAAGGCCAAAGTCATCAATGATATTCAACTTGATGATAGTAACAACAAAGAAAGCCATATATAGGAGATTGGCATAAGAACCTTGTTAGCAACAGTTGCTGCATTCAACCCCGATCTAACAGTGGATGCATAACCTTCAGAAAGGCGCGTTTTAGAATGAGAAACAATGCCGATACCGACTTGTGTAGATGAAAACTCAGAGGAGCTAGCAGCAGAATCAGAGTCCTCTGTATAACCATTTTGTGAAGCTGAATACCTTCGCAAGCCACCTAATCCATGTCCACCAGTCTTCTTCCCACTAACTTCCACAGAAGAATTAACATCAGAAAGGGTATAATCACTGGCGTAGTTGGTTTGACGGGGCAAAGTTCTTCCATTGGTATAGGCATGAGCAGCACGGGAACGAGCATGATCATTCTGCGGGGAAGAATCAATTGAATATCGTCCACCATAGACATCTGATTCTGAGTCTTCAGAAGTAGCGTCGTTGTCGGAAGGAGACCCGGTATCATCGACTGGTAAATGCCCACTTCGAAATTTACGAGGAGGTGGCAATCCAAAGCCTCTGCTCCCACTTCTGCCAGAGTTTAATATTGGGTCAAGTCTACTTGTTTGATTTGAAGTTGAGACCGGCACTTGCTTGTTATTAGCACAACCCTAAAATGCCAAGCAGACAAAATTAAGATGAATTCAATTCAAAATGAAAACCCAACACCAGCATATATAAACAGATCTAAAGACAACAGAAAAAGCAGAACAATGTTAGTTGGAATTAGACCGGAAATTACCTCTCGAACCCATTTAAGGGCACTCTTATCAAGCCCTTCAGTAAACATTCTGAGGGAATCAGGAGACCACGGCCTCTATGGCTTTCAGAGTCGATTCACCTGTGAAAACGAGAAAGAGGGAAAGCCCTTTGATTCCAATATCAAAAATTTAAAACCCATAGAACAAAATTGCTAAATCGAGAAATTTACATATAATTAAGCATTGCAAGAAGCTTACATGTAAAAATAAAGCACCCAGTTTGCAAAGATGGTTTGATCCAACCGTCCAAGAATCGGCCACACTGATGAGGCAGAAAGCAAATCCTCGAGTACTAGCAGGGACTCAGGAATATGTATGATAGAGAAACCTTTAAAAGCTTCAGAATTGAAGTTGAAAATTTGTAGTACGAGAAAGACCAGAGAGTGAGAATATGAAGATCTACCGCTCCTTCCCTTTACTTAATCCAAAAGGTAAACAGCCAGCTATGGTGGTGCTGTGTTTTTTTTTCTATTGCTTTTTCCCCTTTCAATAGCTTCTTCCACTATCCTAGTTTCGCGTTTTCCTTCCTACTGTTGATATTATTATTCTGCCCTTTTTCCCTTTCTTGTCTTCGTAAGTAGGGTTTTTTTAATTGCTGTATTAAAGATAAAGAACACACTAAATTCCAGACAAAGGAAAAAGTAGGTAAAATAAGTTCATGCTTAGCGACACCCTAGTGTGAACGGTGGGAATCCCCCTACGTCAAACGGTGTCGTCAGAGCAATTTGGCTGTTTCAGCTAAACGTTTTGAATGCATAGATGGTGGGCGGTGGTAATTTGGGTGAATGCGGGGATTGCTAAAGCCACAGGACTTTGATGTAAGTTTGAAATGCGTATCTCACAGTCGAACGTTGCTAAATATAATTTGAAGGGCTAATCCACGTGGATGGGTCCCACTTCACCACTTTTTTTTTTTTAAGGAAAGTGAGGTTGATTTTTTATTTTTTATTTTCCGGTTTCATCGTTCAAAGCCGTTCTACGTCTCAACCGGGCATGGTCGTGGCTCATCTGGGGATACCCTTCCAATATCAACTTTTTTCATGCATATTGTATGTAGATTCAAATCAGACTTGAATCTCCAAGTTAACACTTAAAGGAGTCTAGTGTCACTTTACTACTATACCAAGTACTAGTGACACGGACCGCGCTTCTCAACCGATCCGGAAGCATCCGGAACGTTCGGGACGCTCGTAGAAGTCTCCGGACATGGCCGAAAGACCCTAGAAAAATACGGAACCATCTAGGCATGGCTAGAGCCTTGCGGAATATTCTAGAAAAGTATAGAAACTTGTAAGGAGTCCTAGCCAAGAAGGATCCGGATTGTCCAAGACTTGTCCGAATCCGGAACCTTCCTAGGAGGGGTGGCCTTGGGCTATAAATAGGGAGTGTCACCCCCTCATTTGCATCATCCAAGTTTCAAGCTCTCATCCAAAGCATTGTAAAACTCTCTTAATACAAAGCTTTCTTTCCCACACACAAAGCCTTCAAAGTTCTCTTAGCCATCAATCTTAAGTTCTTTCGTTGGCAACATCGGTGATAGGCTGGTCTTAGCACGACAAGGGGTCGAGACAAGCTAAGAGCCGCACGGTTTAGAGTTAGAGAAAACTCAGCCCGTGACAAGTGGTATCAGAGCCAACAACGTTTCCAAAGGGAGGTTTCGATGGCTAGCCAAGGAGGCGTGTCGGAAGTGGTTGACGTGAGCAAGAAAGGCAAGAAGGCCGCAAGGGATGCATTAAGGGACGTGGTGTCGGAACGGAGGCTAGGCTGGAGAAAGTCGAGTTGGCCGTGGGCGAGATGTGGGACTCCATCTTCGACGCCAACAAGCGGGTTGATGACGTCGAATCCACGATGGAGTCCTCTATTGAAGAACTCAAGGGGGAGTTCCAAGGGCCATGAACGTGTCCCACAAGACCCTTGCCGCAGAACATGAAGTTCCCAAGGCCAAGTTTGAGGCGCTGACCGACAAGCTGGAGAAGGTCATAAGGGAGTTGGCGGCATGCAAGACAACTATGGGGGCTGGCCTTGTCGGAGTTGCCCCACTGTAGAAAGTGGACGCACCCAAACCAACGATGTTCAAGGGAAGTCGTTCCGCCAAAGACGTAGAGAACTTCTAGTGGGGCATGGAACAATACTTCCGCATCACGGGGATCGCGGACGAGGAAAAGAAGGTAAGTACCACTTCTCTATATCTCGGTGATATAGCTTTATTATGGTGGCGTAGAAGGACCTGCGAGAGGACCGGAGGGACCCCAATCACCACCTGGGCCGAGTTCTCGGCAGAGCTCAAGAAACAATTATACCCCATCTATGCCGACGACGAAGCCCGGGCCAAGCTTCGCAGGCTCACGCAAAGAGGGACCGCCCGAGAGTACGTAAAGGAGTTCTCGGAGTTAATGCTGCAGATCTCGGACATGAACGAGAAGGAAGCCTTCTTCCAATTCATGGACGGGCTTAAGCCTTGGGTAAGACAAGAGCTTCACCGACAGAAGGTTCAGACCCTTACCGAGGTCATGACAGAGGCGGACTCCCTCATTAAATTCAAAAGCCAAGACCGAAGTAACTTCTCCCGTGACAAAGGAAAAAGTGGGGGAGACCAAGGACGGAGAAGGCCACCAAGACGGGACAATGACGAGTCATCCAAGGATTCATCCAAGGACTCGTCCAAGCCAAAAGACAGGAGCGGTACACAAGGACTGACAAGGGCAAGAGACCAGCCGAGAGGCAACCCTTGAGTTGCTTCCTATGCGGGGAGAAACACTTGATGCGCGACTGTCCTTCAAAGAACAAGCTGAGCGTCATCATAACACGGGAAGACCCGCCCGAGGACGAAAAGTTGCGACTCGGGGCCATGATGCTTAGCTCCATCAAGACTAAGCGGTTCACCAACAAAAGGGACTGATGTTCGTATACGCCATGGTAGGCAGCACTAAAGTAAGCGCGTTGGTGGACACCGGGGCCTCCGACATATTCATGTCCGAGGAAACATCAAAGAAGTTGGGGCTCGAGGTCACCAAGAGTCATGGATGGATCAAGACGGTGAACTCCAAGGAGGTCCCGACACTCGGGGTAGCACAAGGAGTACAGCTATCATTGGGAGATTGGTCGGGCAAGGCCACGATTGAGGTAAACCCTCTAGACGACTACGACTTAGTCATTGGTTTAGCATTCCTCGATCGTATCAATGCTCTCCTTGTGCCATTTGCCAACTGTATATGCATCTTGGACCTCCATCAACGTTGCATTGTGCCGGTATATCGGGAAAAGGGGCCAAGTGTCAAGGTTGTCTCAACAATTCAACTTGCCAAGGGACTAAAGCGGGAGGAACCAACATTCTTGGCAACTCTCAATCTGGACGAGACACCATCCGGGGAAGACCCAACACCGGCTGAAGTCTGCCATGTCTTGGAAGACTTCAAGGAGGTTATGCTGCCCGAGCTTCCTAAGAAGCTCCCACCTAAGAGGGAGGTGGACCACAAGAATACAAGATTGAGCTCGTATCAGATGCTCAAACACCCGCACGAGCACCATATCGCATGTCTCCGCCGGAGCTAGAGGAGCTAAGGAGACAACTTACGGAATTATTAGAGGCCGGTTACATCAGACCGTCCAAGGCACCATATGGAGCGCCTGTGTTATTCCAGCGAAAACACGACGGGAGTTTACGCATGTGCATCGACTACCGGACGCTCAACAAGCTGACTATCAAGAACAAATACCCGATCCCGCTCATCGTTGATCTATTTGATAGGCTTGGAGAGGCTAGGTGGTCCACCAAGCTTGACTTAAGATCGGGATACTACCAAGCCAGGATCGCGGAAGGAGATGAGGAGAAGACCGCGTGCGTCACAAGATACGGGTCATACGAGTTCTTAGTCATGCCCTTCGGCTTGACAAACGCACCGGCAACATTTTGTACTCTCATGAACAAGGTACTCTAACCCTTCCTTGATCACTTTGTTGTAGTCTACTTGGACGACATTGTTATCTATAGCCGCACATTGGAGGAGCACGTGGAACACCTACGACAAGTCTTCCAAGTAATACGTGAGCACGAGCTTTATGTCAAAAGAGAAAAATGCTCATTCGCTCAACAAGAGGTGTCATTCCTGGGACACATAGTCAACAAGGGACGCATACGGATGGACTCCGCCAAGATCAAAGCAATCATGGATTGGGAACCGCCGACTAAGGTAACCGAGCTTCGCTCTTTCTTGGGGCTAGCCAACTATTATCGCCGCTTCATCCATGGGTATTCGCACATCACGACGCCCTTGATAAACATGCTCAAGAAGGGGATATCTTGGGCTTGGAGCAAGGAGAGTCAAGAGACGTTCGATCGGCTTAAGAAGGCGATGACCGAAGAGCCCGTGCTAGCCCTACCCGACTATGGGAAGCCGTTCGAGATACACACGGACGCATCAGACTATGCCATAGGGGGAGTTCTGATGCAAGAGGGACATCCAATAGCTTTCGAGAGCAGGAAGCTTAATGACACCGAACGACGCTACACAGTACAAGAGAAGGAGATGACGGCCATCGTCCATTGCTTAAAGACTTGGCGTCATTATCTCCTAGAGTCCAAATTCGTGGTCAAGACGGACAACGTGGCCACGAGCTACTTCCAAAGCCAGAAGAAGTTAAAGCCCAAGCAAGCCAGGTGGCAAGACTTTCTTGCCGAGTTCGACTACGAGTTGGAATACAAGCCGGGCAAAGCCAACCTAGTCGCCGACGCTCTTAGTCGTAAAGCGGAGTTAGCTGCCATCAGTCGGCCGATAGGGACTTTGGAAGACCGCATCAAGGAGGGTCTTGATCATGACCCCACCACAAAGAATCTAAGGGAGTACGTCAAGGAGTGAGTCGAACGGGACTTAATCTTCACCAAGGGTCAACGGCTATATGTGCCCCACTTTGGAGGATTGAGACGTGAAGTCATCAAAGATTGCCATGACTCCAAGTGGGCCGGACACCCAGGTATGCATCGTACCTTAGCCCTTGTAAAAGAAAAATATTATTGGCCGCAAATGAGGGACGACGTCGAGATATACGTCAAGACTTGTCTTGTTTGCCAACAAGACAAGGTTGAGCAACGACAACCTGCGGGACTCTTGGAACCTTTGCCAGTACCGGACCATCCTTGGCAAAGCATTAGCATGGACTTCATAGTTGGTCTACCCAAGACGGACGGATTCGGGAGTATCATGGTGGTGGTAGACCGACTCTCAAAGTACGCAACCTTCATACCGGCGACAAAGGAATGCCCCGCAGAAGAGGCGACCAAGCTGTTCATGAAGAACGTGGTCAAGTACTGGGGCTTGCCACAATCCATCATCATTGATAGAGATGGAAGGTTCATGGGGAGGTTTTGGACAGAGTTGTTCAAGATGCTTGGATCAAACTTGAAGTTCACCACCGCCTTCCATCCTCAGACGGACAGGCAAACCGAGAGGGCTAACTGCTTGCTCGAGGTCTACCTTCGGCACTATGTCAGCGCATCACAAAAGGATTGGCCGAAGTTATTAGACGTCGCTCAGTTCTCATACAATTTACAAAGGAGCGAGTCTACGGGAAAGAGTCCGTTCGAGATTATCATGGGCTTCCAACCAAGTACGCCAAGTACTATCGCAACGGGCTACATTGGACCGACACCAGTGGCGTACAAATTTGCCAAGGGTTTGCAAGAGGAGTTGGATTTGACACAGGCTTGCCTTGTCAAAGCCAACAAGAGGACAAAGAAATGGGCTGACCAACACAGAAGGGACATTGAGTATCAAGTTGGGGACTTAGTCATGGTCAAGCTCCACTTCATCATGCGGCACACCGGACTACACAAGGCATTGATACGGCGGTACGAGGGGCCTTTCAGAGTTCTTAAGAGAATTGGGCGCACCGCCTATAAACTCGAGTTGCCGTCCAAATTCAAGATACACCCAGTCTTCCATGTGAGTATGCTCAAGCCTTACCACCAAGACATGAAAGACCCAGCTCGGGGAGATGCTCAAAGGGCGCCAATGGGAGTTCGGACTTCTTTCGACAAGGAAGTCGAGGAGATCATGTCAGATCGGGTCGTCCGCGAGAAGTATCGGCGGCCAAGGCTCGAATACTTAGTTTGATGGAAGGGACTTCCTGAGGCGGAGATGACGTGGGAACCGGCCGAGTCCTTGTGGCAATTCAAGGACAAGATCGAGACATACGAGGTCAACGCGACGAGGACGTCGCGGGATTCAGTGGGGGAGGATGACACGGACCGCGCTTCTCAACCGATCCGGAAGCATCTAGAATGTTCAGGACACTCGTAGAAGTCTCCGGACATGGCCGGAAGACCCTAGAGAAATACGGAACCATCTAGGCATGGCTAGAGCCTTGCGGAATATTCTAGAAAAGTAGAGAAACTTGTAAGGACTCCTAGCCAAGAAGGATCCGGATTGTCCAAGACTTGTCCAAATCCGGAATCTTCGTAGGAGGGGTGGCCTTGGGCTATAAATAGGGAGTGCCACCCCCTCATTTGCATCATCCAAGTTCCAAGCTCTTATCCAAAGCATTGTAAAGCTCTCTTAATACAAAGCTTTCTTTCCCTCACACAAAGCCTTCAAAGTTCTCTTAGCCATCAATCTTAAGTTCTTTCGTTGGCAACATCGGGGATAGGGTGATCTTAGCACGACAAGGGGTCGAGACAAGCTAAGAGCCGCACGGTTTAGAGTTAGAGAAAACTCAGCCCGTGACACTGGTAGAAAGTGAGGTTGATTAGGCTGGGTATTTTCTAGATGTGTATCTCCTTATGGGATCTTTTTCGGATGAAAGTTTTTACGTGAGATAAGCCGGTAGTGGTAGTCGGGCTTGAATGAACAATATTATCGAGTTTGTATGTCACACCATTCACTTTTCGAAAACATGGACACGTGATACCTGAATAAAAATAGACGTTCACGAGGAGATATCAAAAATAGTTAGATGGATTTTTCAATGGGGTTCTCATATATGTTTAATCGAATCGATTGTATTGATATTATCACCTTTGATTTTAATTTTCGTGATTTCGGGTTGGAGAGCTTTCATCATCTAACATATGAGAGTCAACACTTCAACAAGAATAACAAAGGTTGTGCCACATTGTTCATCGCCTAAGGTCAAAGTGGAGGTATTGACGTATCAGGGTCTCTTGATATGAAACCGAATGAGCATTGATCATTGCTAAGTCTAGAACCATCAAATTTTAGTTTTCTACTTACCCTCCACGTTTTTGTACAATGGATGTTTTTTTTTAATCAAGAAGGTGAGATGCTCGAGTACACCAAACACGATTGGTGTATCGAGAGGCCGAAAACCGAAAAATGAACAAAACCGTCATGCAAAAATCAGGAGAGAAACACTACACACCCTTCAAGCAAAGAAAATGTAATAAAAAGTTAAAACAAACAAACCACGGGATAAGGCGAGGAACACTCGATGTTGACAAAATATGGAGAGGACACGGGACAGATGAAATAGCGTGGTTTCTCGCCGCATAAGCATGATAGTAAAAACCCTTTTCAAAGGGATGGCATGCCTCTTGCGGAAATGTGTGGATCTCATGTCGTTCCCCGCCTAGATGGAGGATCTTCAGAGGCCTCGAACACAACCACGGGCATGTGACTACGACATCTTCCGGAACAACCATTTAAATCACACTCGAGAGATGTCTTCAAAAAAGAAAGTCATTCCAACTATCATGAGGTTATAGATTTCATCTCTCAATTTTCCGAAAATCGAGCGAGACATAATTGAGTTAGCAACCCTCACCGACTACTGAGTGGTGATTAGGCCACGTATTAGTAGGTTAGAGTTTAGTTGGGATGAATACAAATTTAAACTAGTTGTGTAGAGTTCAGGGGCTATGGTTATAAACCGATTTGTTAAGTCTTATTTTTCCATGTTTAAAACATAGTTCTTTTTTAGAGTAATCTAGTGACCTTATTTGTCATATTTTTTCAATAATTCATGTTTTTTTCTCAATAAAAGGGTTTGACCTTCTTCTTCTTTTTAATCCAAAGTCAATTCAAGGGAAGTTGGAAAGTTGTCGTAACATAAGGATGTGCACAACATCAAATTTTCGAGAATAAAACGATTTTGTCTAAAACTTCATCTTTTCTTCAATAGTTTGGACAACCTTTTTCATTAAAAAAAATTGAGTATTTCAATGTCAATTCCAAGAAAATTGACAATTTTCACCTATATCATTAGAGTTTATTGATTCCATATCTAGGAGGAAAGGGACAGTGATTACGGCGTTTGTAGCTCCCAAAACCCTCGAATAGTCTAAAGAATATTCGGGGAGACACTAGGAAGGTAAAGATACATTTACATAATTAGACAATAGAGCATCATGCTAAAAAAATGTTCACACGATCATTAGACATTCAAGATAGTTCAAGGAATGAGCTAAGCACTCGAGGTTTTTAACAAGAAGTATATTCGATTATTCGAGATTGGTTAGGAGAAATATTCGAGTCAAGAGAGCCACAACTTCTCAATCTTAAGAGTGATGTTATCCGGGCGGCCAAAAACTACTAACGGGACAAGGCGGAAGCGTTTTTCGAATATGCCAAGACTTGGGGCGGATGCGGAATCCGCATCTTTTTTTCTTTTTTTATGGAATAAAAAAAATCTGGAAGAAGCGGATTCCGCCTCCGCCCCAAATTCAGCGTCATTTGCCTCCAAACTTCACGTTATTGGGCGGATTAAAAAATATAAAAAATAAAAAATTCGGGGCGGAAGCGCATTCCGCATCCGTCCCATATTTGCCTTGACATTATTTGGGCGGATGTAGAATACGCTTCCGCCTCAGCTTGGGGCGAAAGCGGAATCCGCTTCCGTAGTCGCGTTAGTAATTTTTCGTCCGCGCAGATAGTAACTTTGCAATCTTAATCCTCTTGTTCCTCCAAAGGTCAAGTGTTGATGGATTTTTTCTGTAACAAGTTAGATTGAGGTCAAAAAAAAAAGTTTTAGGAAAGAGAAAATGTTACATGTTTCAATTGTTCATAATAAAATTCACTTTGATAAAATTTCAAATAAGGCTAAAGATTAGAGGTATAAGAAAGAAGTCGAAGGTTGAACAAAATAATTTATTTTAAAAAAGATAAATATGAAAAAAGAAACGTTTGAATGAAGGACAAAAGGCTAAAAAAAAGTGTTTGGAATTTTAGATTAAGAAACAACGAATATTTGTCATAAAAAAAAGGAAATAAAAATCAACAAAGGTATTAAACCAATCATACATATATACCAAAAAGAGTAAAACAAAGCTAAAACAAATCAAAATTCTACAAGTTGAGAAAGAGGATAGAGGATTGAAAACAAATTCAATAAAGACCGCAAAAAAAATAATTACAAAGAAAATGAGATGAATTCGCAAATAAAGGAGATAAAAATGGGGAGGGAAACCAAAAAAAAGAAACTTTTAGTAAAGAAAACATCCGAAAAACAAAAGAAAGAGAAAAATAAAATAAAATATTTCTCTATATTTTCTTTGTATCTTAGAGATGAAAAAGAAGTCTCCTTAAACAAAGACATTGATGAATGGTGACATTGTTTTTTTTTTCTTTGTTTCAACCAATTTCTTCTTTTTTTTTTATATATCAAAGTGGGTAATATGTTTTGGTTGATTTGTGGCATGAGGTTGGGAAATAGAACCCACAAAGCCATCCATTCCGTTTTATCGTGACTAGAAAATTGTGAAATACATTTTTAATTTTTTTTTTTTAATTATAAGATAACTAAGCCATAAGGAGATTGAAATGGAGATCGGCATTATCGACGAAGGTAGTCAAAACTAGCGTAATTCTCGTGCAATGCACGAGATTTAATCTAAAATAATATATTAAAAATTAGTAAAACTGAATTATTTATTTTTAAAATATTTTTTTGAATACAAAAGTCATAAAAAGATTATTCTATGGTTATCATCTCATCCTAAATTCATGGATTTCTAACTACAATTTATATATTTAATATACATACTATCATTTTTCAAAAATTTCATCTTATGTACATACTATTTTATTGAATTATTTAACTTTTTTCAATTTTATTATCATCTTTCCAAATATATATTATCATATCTTAGGACCTAGTGTATATTACTATTTAATATCTTCATTAATGTAAGAGTCTTAGTCTTTTGGAGCCAGTTTTGGCCTTAGCCGCCCCCGCGGGTCCGTGAGGCCGCCCTTGCGGCTCGTCTGTTCTTCCGCCCTTGGGGCTCAGGGACCGCCCGTGCGATTTCTTGCGGCTGCAGCCGGTTTTGTTGACCGGTTGGACTCGTGCTTTACCATCCTTTCTTTTCCCTTAAGTATCTTCCTTGGCTGATGAGCATGGGTTTCATCTTCCTAATCCAGTCTCACGTCCTCCTTGCTTCTCCTTTTCTTCTTCTTGATCTTGAGTTGGTGTTCCTTGAGTTTAGAAGAGAGTTGTGTGTTGTTGTTGATGTTGATGATGGTAGATGTGGTTGTTGAGCTTGGAAGCCATCTAAGTTGTGGTTGTGGAGCTTTTCCTTGCCTAGTCCAGCAGTAGAGGTGAGCTCCTTGTTTCTCCTTCCTTTCTTTCTTTCTTGTTCTTCCTCTCTAGCTTAGGATTAGATGAATTGAATGTAGATTGATGTTGGAATGTGTATGTATATGTATGTGTGTGACTTTGGAATGGAGAAGACGTGATTTGATCACGTGAAGAGCCGAAAAGGAATCGCAGGAGCACTTCCTTTGCAGGTTAGGAGAACTGCAGAGTGATCCAGAGTGGGTGATCCGCTGAGGGCTCCGTACACTAGGACGTTATCGGGGATATGGGATCTTTTGTTATACATTTTATGTTTTATTTGTACTCAGCGGTACTTTTGTATCACCTTTTGATACTTATATATATCAGTCTCATGTTTTGTATTTAATCTATCTGTGCCTTGTTGTAAGATCCAGTGAACTTGTTGTCAGGCTAGGGTCAGGATCCATAGTGAGATCCTAGCCCAGTAGCATCTCGAGTCCTACGGATTCGGGGTGTTACAATTAATATGGACACGGTCTCACATACGAAAAACAAATAAATATGGAAATAATGAGGTAATGCAATATGAAGAAGTACTCGTAATGTGAGAATGTCAAGTGGAAAAAAATCAAGGTGTTTTAATGTGGAGATGACAAGTGGCATAAATCCAAATGACCAACTTGTTCGTGTAGTGTGTATAGTAGGTTGTTTTTCTTGGTTTTCTCAATCCAAATGACCAACATGTTCATATAGAATGCCGGATATTTTAGGAAATTATTTTCAAATAAACTATAATAGTTCAATAGATGAATAATCATATATGTTTTCCTTAATCTCAAAGATTGATCAATTCATATCTGGTTCAAAAAACAAGAGACATTCTCAAACAACTTTGATTGATGAGAATAACACGAAAGAAATAACGCTTTTCGTAAAGAAGCAATAATATCAATCTTCACTTCAAAGGGAAGATTTAGAAAAAGAAAGCTTTTAGTTGGGACGATATCTTTTTTCATTTATAAAGAGGAGTTTTCTTGATGCGATTTATGCTTGAATAGGGTTTCACTCTAAAATAGAGGATTATTTCAGAAAATATCTTTCACAAACATAGGTTTCACTATTAAAGATAGGCGATTGTTTAGATCATTGCTCAATCAGAGGAGACGGATTTGGATGCCGACATCCATAACCAGAGAAGGCGGAAATGGATGTCAGCAACCACTTTTCTGTTTGATATGCTGATGAGGGAGAACTATCTTAAGTTAACAAAGCAAGACATCGGCATATCAAATAACCCATAAAAAAGAACACCTAGGTGTCCAACCTTATTGGACTTAAACCCAAGGTTTAATTTGGCAAAAATCTCTTCGAATGATCCAATTAATGTTTAAATTTGTATTATGATCGTCAAGGTAAGGGTTTCTTGTCTTCTCTCGTTGCATTCAGTAATTTTACTGAGACTTATAAGACACAATATTTTCTTGAGAATTCTATTAATCTTTCCATCAATGTTTGAGTTATAATATTTGTTGGTGATGATTTATAGTTTCTCAGTTTTGGGTTTGCTTCCTTGATTTGTCTATTATATTTTTAAACTTTATGATATTTCAAGATTTTAGCTTTTCTTTTAGAAGCTCCAATTTCTTAACCAAGTTAAACATATGAGATCACGAAATTTAGGCTCGTCGTGTTTGTTTAGCAAGGTTTCACAATATGTTGGTTGAAACCAGATTGACTCAAACCAAAAAGATTTGTTCATAAAGTGACTACTCGTTCACCCAATATCAATGAATATGAAGAACCTACAATGTTCGGGTGTTGTAAATACACAATTTTATGTAGATTTGCATATATTTCAAGGATATTCGGGTGGGCTAGAGCTCTATCTAGTTTTAAAAAGTAGTATTGTCTCCATTTTAAAAAAAAAAAAATTTCATGTGAATTCATTCCAGTTAGTTGTGAGGTCAACGATATTGCAAGAGTTAGAGAAATTGTAGAGTCTACGAAATATGTCAAGAACTATAACAATTCCTACAATTTTATCGTCTGTGAATAAGATCTCGTTTAGATCACCAATGACGAGTGATGGGAAAACAAGTCTTTTAGATTTTTGTTTTTTGGGGAGGTGGTAACGTGACGGTAATTAAAAAATCGAGACATTGTTATTCAAATTTGTGTGTTTAAGAGCAATATATCATATTCCCTTTTTGGTAATTTTAATTGTTCCCTTTTTTTTGATAAAGGAAAGCGGTTCGAAGCACTAAACGACACACCGTCTAGTGGGTCGAAAGGCCGATAAAGATCGGCAGACGGACTAACCGTCATGAGGAACAACAACAGGAGAAAAAGAAACACAAAAAAATACATCAAAAAATCCCGACAACAAATAAGTCAACGAGGGAAAGTAGTTGATCCAGTCCAACGGAAGCGGTGAGCACAAAGTTCGTCTTCGAAGAGAGTACACAGGGATGAAGCCTGGGGAACAACTGTGGACACCTCAGATTTGGGCTTGCAATGGAGCCTTCATGAGTCGATCACAAATCCACGCTCCCTCCTAGACAAACCACTCTAGACGCCACCTAAAACAACATCAAACTAAGGAGACGGCATTGCAATACACGAGATCTTGACATAAAAAAGTGTGTAACTTTGATTGTTAAAAGAAATGAGGTTTATAAGGATGAAATTGTTTGAATTTGTAGTTGACAAGAACTACATTTTTAACTTTGGTTTCGAATAGGGATGAATTATACTCATGTTTTTTTTATTTTGTTTTTTTTAATACGGGATTGTTGGTTGTGTGCGCTTTTGAGCGGATTCAATCCGATTGAAAGACAAGAAATTTCTTTTTAATTGTTTTACTGAGTAAAGTAAAAACACAAATGAAAAGGTATATGTAGGGTAAATCAATAAAATGAAACTCACGTTTTGTTTTTTGTTTTTTTTTCCTTTATCACTATTGAATCAAGATTGATTTTTTCTTCCATAAAAAAGATTTTTTGAAAATTTGACAAAAGGCCCAATTGATCAATGGGGCAACCCTTGTCAAACTCCAACAAACCTTGTCAAACCCATTGAAGGATCGAAATTAAGAAGGTAGATTCATGGTATGTGAATAATCTCAGTTGTTTTCCAAGTGTAATAGTTCCAGTTGTTTTTCAAGAGCAATAGTCTCAGTTGTTTTTCAAGTGCAGTTGCTCACTTCTTAATTTTATTCTCTCTCAAACACAGTTAAGAACAGGATTAAGAAGGAAACAAAGGTAAAGAAAAATCGGATGTTGTACAAACTAGTGGATGAAAAAGATCCAGGCCGAGGGGTGCGAGGACAACTCGACACTGTCACGGAGGGGATTACACGGCGGTAGAGCCTGAAACGAATTTTGGGGTTATTTAAAATCAGTCCAAAATAGCAGGGAGGGGATTGAACAACGATAGATCCATGGTGTGGGAAGAGCCTGAAACGAAGTTTGGAGGCTATTAAAACCAGTCCAAACTAGCACGGAAGGATTGAACGGCGGTAGATCCATGGTGTGTGAAGAGCCTGGAACGATTTTTGAAGGCAATTAAAGCCAATTCAAACTAGCACGGAGGGGATTAAACGGCGGTAGATCCATGGTGTAAGAAGACTTTCTTAAACGAAGTTTGGAGCCTGAAACGAAGTTTGAAGCTAGTTGACACCAGAACTAGAAAACAAGCCGGGGAGGGGTTTAGCGGTGGGGTTGAAGATCGAGTTTATCATCGAGTAAGGAAAGACAGGATGAGAAATTACTTTCATTTGATATTGTTCAGAATTGGAAGAGTAGATTTGCCATGGTAGTGGCTGAGAGGAGGAGTTGTCATGGTGGTGGCCATTTATGTTTGAGGTTGTTAAAGCCATTGACGGCTAGGGCTTCCCTTGCTCTCAAAAAATTAATGGCTATGATCAAACCTGACGTGAAGGATGGTCTACTTTAATAATTTTAATTGTTCCCTCTTTTTTTTTTGATACACGGTAAGCAAAATAGGAGGGTAAGCGTCTTGACACTGAACGACCTACAACATCCATAACTCTTCCATAGTAGAGATATCTCACTTATAGGAAATATTCATAATATAGGCAATGTTGTCAAAATTGTTATTATGCTAGCAATTTTCTCCTAATTCGATGCTTGTTTTGAGTTCTTCTAGCATAGTAAGGTGAATGTTTTCGTTTTTGTAAATAATATTTATGTCAGTTCATGAGTTTTTTTCCTTCTAATATCGTGATAGTTTCAAAATGTAATCTTCATAAATAAGTAACTTTTATTTAGGGTTGAATCATTCCCATGTTCAATCCTTCTTTTGGTCTTAAATATTATCCTGTTATTAATCTTTATTGGAAATTTACTCTTAATCTTGTTTTCAATAATGTGGGGGCAATTCATGTTATTCAAGTGATTCTAAGTTTTGAATGATGCTTATGAAACAATCCATGCCAAAAACCCATGAGATGAGCCTCTTGGAGTGTTTATGGGAAATTTTTATCTCCTTGGTTAGTCTCAAAGGTTCTAGTATTACTATTGCTTAGGAATGTTGGGTCTTAGTCGCTTGAACACCAATAAAGCATTACCTACTCTAATAAATCACTTTTGTTTTTCATATGTTCGGATCGTGGGAGATGTTTTTAAATATTCGGATACTTTGTTTGGTATTTACGTATTTATTTTTAATAGTATACACGCAAACAACGAGCAAATATAATGAGACTCAGATTCCGCCATCGTAATCGTACATTGTTGGTTCCAAATTACTTCCCCGTTCTTCAAATCAATTTAACTTTGTTCAACTTTTTATAAACGATTTTTTAATATACTAGAGAAGCCTATTAAATAGAAAGAACTAAGATATGGAAGACGAATAGTTTGTCAAAAGAAGAAAAAAAAATAAAGCAACAAAAGACGAGAACATGGATTATGAGTCGATCAATGAAAAACACTAGAGGAAGCGTCAACCGAAGCAATGCATAATAAAACTTTCATGGACTGAAGACCTCATAAACTTTCTCTTGAACCCTCAAATTTCGATTACTTATCAACGAATCCTCTCACAACCATATTCAACCCTCCTTCCGGAGGATGCTCATATCACCAAGACATGACAAAACAACTAGGTCACAAAAAGTGAAACAGAAAATTATCTAGTGATATTGAAGTTTATCAATTAATTTATTTTGTTATTTTGCGTAGTGTTTGATAATAATTGTGATAAAAATAACTTTTTTCTTCTTCTTTTTCTTTGCAGCATATTGTTTTTTTTTCTTTTCAAAATATATTGTTCTCTTTTTTACCTCATATTTTCCATTTCCATAGCTCGCATATCAAACATTGTTTTTCAAAGGATAGTTGAAGGTGGAAAACCGAATTACACGGGTGTTGGATCGATGAACGACGCGGGGTTGAAAGATGTTGGATATAATAGTTGAATTGAGTTGTTTGCTAATATTATCAAGTGAGTTTATTCAAATTCGTTGATGATATCTATGTAATGATCTTGTTCAGCTCCGTTCCATGAGACGACTAATTGGGATTGGATAAACCAAAATGTGGGTCAAGTCTCTTTTATTCCTCAAACTTATATGAAATGATTTTGTGATCATAAATGTCTACAATTCAAATAGATAAACATTTAACTTTTTTTTAAAATTTCTTCTAAATCGGGGTTGTTGGAAAAATTGATTTCCTAAAATATTTTGGGGATTTCTCCTTTGCTCAACAAACAATTATTATGAAAAAAATATATATTTGTTTCCGTTTTACACTTATTGACAACCGCATTTTACATTTGCTTACAATACCCTTATTGGCAATTCGAAAAAACTGAAAAAAATATATTTGTTGACTATCTATTTTACACTTGTTGACCATATAAATTTTTTTATATAAAAAATATACTTTACACTTATATGCAATACATTTTACCTTTGTTGACTATAAAAAAAAATGAAAAAAAGTTTTGTGAAAAGTCTATTTTACAATTATTGACAATATATTTTATACTTGTTGTTTTTTAAAACAAAAAAATCAATATTTTTTAACTAAGTGGTTAAAAACTACAAAATAAAATTTGTTAATTAGATTTTTTAACTACATAAAAAATCTTACCCTACAAGCCTACAAATTAGTCATTAAATATGACACATAATTTTTGGTTCTAACAAAAAAAGAAAAGAAAAAGGTTAAGAAACGAGCATCTGGATGGAGATGCTCTAAAATGCCATTTCCCATTTCATCCTTCGATTTCGTAACGTCTTATATCACATGATTTCACATTCATAACCATTAACCACGGGCCACGGCTCCTAAAACCAGATATCGAACTTGTCGCTCTCGCTCTCTCCCCCTCCCCAAATCTTCTTTTCCTCCCAAAAATGGCGGCCGCTCTGGTTCCAGACAAGCTCTCTCGGGAGCAGTACGTGTACTTGGCGAAGCTGGCCGAGCAAGCGGAGCGCTACGAGGAGATGGCCAAGTTCATGGACAAGCTCGTCGTCACCTCCACAGCCTCCGGCTCCGAGCTCACCGTTGAGGAGCGCAACCTCCTCTCTGTCGCTTACAAGAACGTCATCGGCTCCCTCCGCGCTGCCTGGCGGATCGTCTCCTCCATCGAGCAGAAGGAGGAAGGTCGCAAGAACGACGATCATGTCGTCCTCGTTCGCGACTACCGTGCCAAGGTTGAGTCTGAGCTCACTGACATATGCGCTAGCATCCTCGAGCTTCTCGACTCTAATCTCATCCCTTCGTCGTCCACGAGCGAGTCTAAGGTGTTTTACTTGAAGATGAAGGGAGATTACTATCGGTACTTGGCCGAGTTCAAAGTTGGGGATGAGAGGAAGGCTGCCGCAGAGGACACCATGGTTTCTTACAAGACTGCTCAGGTACGGAGATCAACGTGTTCGTTTGAGCTCAGTAATTCGCTTCACCATTTTCATTTTGCTGACTTCGAGAACGGAGTAAGAGTTAGGGTTTTCCTGTCAATTTTCTGTGGCAAGTTGAGTTGATGCAAATGCTTGATTCAGTCATCGCGTTTTTATTTTAATAGATACAGTGATGTTTCTATGCGAATTTGACATTTCAGTCTGGGTTTTTTAACACTCTGAACTAGGAGCATTTATTCATATGTCTGAAACGTTGTAAAGTCTAGGTATAGCACTTTCGACATTGTACAAAACACGCTAAGAACCATAGCTGAATCTAATTGAAGACTGTCCATACTTGCGATTAGGTCTGAGTTGATAGTAGCACACATATGGACACATCCTCGGTACCCCATGATCCATCACAGCTGCCCCATGATCAATTGAATTAGCTGTCATTAATAGGACAAATGGAACTATCGTTGCTCACCACACAACCAAGGATATTCATACACTTGGCTAGACATGAGTAGTTGTAGTTCTCTATATGATATCTTTTAATGGATGCTGAAATTGTGAAAATAAATCTGAAAGTCATCTATTCCTTTTCTTCTCTATTGATAACATTCAGTAGTTGATGGTGGTTCGTTGTTGCTAACAAGTGAAGGGATCTAAAGTTACCTCATTCTTGATTTTCTGTTAGATGGAGTTAAGGGAGATGTTGATGAATCATGCTTGTTATCTAAAGCTATTACCAATTCTCTATGTCCAGCGTGATGTCAATATCTTTTGCATGTGAACTTATATGTAAGTTATATAGATGACATGGGAAAATTGCTATGCAAGGAGCAATAAGAAAGGTTTGTATTAAATGTTATACTATTTTGATCGATTATGTTACTTTGACTTAATTTTCTCTTACAAAAACGCTCATATAGTGTGGTTTATACTTCATAGGGGTTCTTACTTGAGATAAATGGAGGGTGATTGAGGATATAGAGACTGTGGCTGTTGGACGAGTGTAGAATTTTTGGGCTATTTTGATTGGATTCTGCAACTTTGTATACCTGTGTAGATGCTCCCTGATTTTGTTTTACCTCCTTATATTCTTGTCTCATGGTGATATGTTGTGCCAGCCTAGCAGAGTTATATCATTGTGTTTAAAATTTGAAATTGTGAAATCAAATTGATGATTTATGGGTGGATGTGATCCATATTTTGATTCAGCAAGTACTAGTTTTAGGGTGTTAAACTGTCTTGTTTTGATAAATATATGAACATAAGATTTTTCAAGTGTCTAAACCTCAAAATGCAAATGGATCTTATTGCTCTAATTTATGGGTTGAATTTGCAACTTATGTGGAATTTTAGGACATTGCACTAGCAGATTTGCCACCAACCCATCCTATCAGATTGGGACTTGCTCTCAATTTCTCAGTGTTCTACCATGAGATCCTCAATGCATCTGACAAGGCTTGTAGTATGGCTAAGCAGGTGAGTTCCTTACCTTTCTAAAAAACAAAATAAAAATAAAAATGAGCTTCATTCTTATACGGGAAGGTACTTATATATATATATATATATATATATATATATATATATATATATATATATATATATATATTGTACTTTACATTTACATGATTAAGATTATATCAGGTGACGTCTGAGATTAGTTTTATGAATGGTTGGATGGTTAATCATCGATGGAATTGTCAATCTGTTATGACTATTGATGAATGTTAACAAGATATAAGTTACTATGATCATTATAATTTTTGGCTTATGTGGGCTGTTGACATACTTGCTCTAAACTCCATTGTGATTTCTGTCCTTTTTCTGATACATGAGCTCATTCTATCATGGGATATAAAAATATGATGGGTCACATAATTGATGTTTGCCATGTTATGCCCATGTTTTACGGAAGATGCACTGTTTGCTTAGAACTACTAATAAATAGGCATCTATTTTCCTCAATCTTGTCATTTCCCCATGTTGCATATGTATGTGAAGTTCTTTATACTATTTGTTGGCAATAATTGGCTAATCTGCTTGTTAGATAACAGAGATTTTGAACACATCATTACTGGACCTAGATGTAAATTTCTGGTAAAATTCCTTTGAGACAGTAGGCAGATATTTGCCAGGGACGTAATAAGTCTAGTAATGGTGCTTATTGCTTACAACTTGAATGTGTTAGTTTTTTTTGTTTATAATTATTTTATCTTGTATAAACATTATTATTCACAGGCATTTGAAGAAGCCATAGCTGAGCTGGATACACTGGGGGAAGAATCTTACAAAGACAGCACCCTTATCATGCAGCTTCTCAGGGACAACCTGACCCTCTGGACTTCTGATGTCCAGGTTTGTACCTTTCTTCTTCCCTCTCTCCTTGCACATGTGAATCAACACCGAATCTTGTTAATTGTTATCTCCCAATGAGTGTAAATAAATTGTTAATTCAATACCAATAATCGGCACATAGGTTGTAAACAGATAAACTCAATGTAAGATTAGGATCTGACTATATTGAGAAAAATGTGCAGGATCAACTTGATGAATCATAGAACGTGGTGGAGTGCAGGCTCAGCAGATATGATATCGTTTGCTCGCCTAAAAATAGCTCTCATGTACCAGTTATTAGCTTATGCTTGGATTGCAGATCTGTGCCATCTAAAAACTGGTTATTTTGTGGCTTATAAATTTCTGGTGCATGTGTAAGGAAACTTTTATCAACTTAATATCCTCTCCGCCTGTCCCCCATGTCAATGCCTTGGTTTATCTTTTATGCTTGTGTGGTCTTTTTAGGTGCTGATTTTTACTAAATTAGAATCACCGTTAGAACTACCCAAACTGTAAAATTTTGCAATACTGGGTGATAACCTTTGTAAAAATGCAGGGGTAAACCTCATGTGACCGGGGTGGAGCGGTCAGATATGGTACATAGCTTGAAACCCGTCACCCACAAGGTCTAATGAATTAATATTGACCCTGGAGTCCTGGACATATAAGTCCTTGTTTGAGCGAATGAATTATTACTATATTCAAAGCAATTCCAAAATCAGTTGTAGGTATATTTAGTATTTACAACCTGGAGGCTGGAGCATTAAACTGAATGTTGCGCTCAACTGATTTGGCATTTCCCGAACCATTGATTGTGGTCGTAATTAGGGTCGTGTAAACGGTCCGGACCGTGTTACCCTTCATGTATGAAACGGTTCATGAACTGGTTGAGAACCGGTTCTGGTCGGACCGTATTGATTTTTTTAAAAAAAAGATTTTTATGAGTTACAGAAGACCGGACCTTATCTACTTTTTTTTTTTTTAAAAGGTCTGGATCGGAACACTACGGTCTAGGACCGGACATGATAATTACGGTCTAGGATGGAAGAGTAATTTCCGATCTGGTTTTCCATCTAGATGTGCACATGATCGAAGTAACCCAATTACTATACTACAGAGATCTGCATACTTGAAGTAGTACTCCACACTACTTATATTTGATTTGGTTCTAGTCATAATACATACATCCACTCATATCGCACAAAATGAAAAACCATAAATGATAATAGAATGAATAAAGAACTCCAACTTGACAACATATCTCAAGATTCTCAAGGAGGCAATGTACATAATCACACATACATGATTTATAGTCATTCTAGCAGCAAATGACAAGAGTCTAGAATTGAAGCCCATTTTCTCTAGCATCATCATCAAGGACTTGGACACGTCCACGGAATGTTAAAGTTATATTAATTTTAGGGTTGTGAAAAACTGAACCGGATCAAATTCGGTCTGCCTCCGGTCCAAAGATTTTAGAAATTCCAGTCCCGATCCGGACCGGTAAAGATCGGCTTGGACGAAATTTTAATTATTTTATTAATTTTGATTTATATATTTTTTAAAAATCATATATATATAATACATATTTATAAAATTATATATATATATAATTTTTGCAAAAATATATTTATTTTAATTTATTTAATTTTATTCCGGTCTGAACCGGTCTAAATCCGGTCCCCGGTCCGGATTTTTAAAAATTCCGGTTCACCGGTCCAGTCCAGATCAAACGCACAACCCTAATTAATTCTCCTTAAGTCCATGACATCTTATTACATGTATAAATTTATAGTACACAATGATCTAATTATAGGAAGACCCATTTTACATAATAAATGTGCAATATCTTATGATTATAATGTATATTTTCTATCATACCACATCCGTCGAAACAAGAGGTGACCGGATGGTGAGACTGGAGCGAAAGTCCAAGAATAGGCTACGTGACATTCACTTTGTGAAGATGTTTGCACACCGGGAAGCGGAGGAGACATGAAGAACACAAACTTGTCCATTTACATGGACAAAATACAAGTCAATTTCAACATGTTTTGTACAGTGTGGTAAACCGGATTCTGAGCGATACACGGTGTTGACATTGTTGGTGTAGACAACGAAGGCCTAGGATAGAGGACAATGAAGCTCAAGAAGGAGGTTGCGTATCCAAAAACTCTAGGTGATATATTTGCAATCCCAAACGATACTTAGCCTCTACCTAGACCAAAATACTACTTGTCTCTTGGATGACCATGAGACAATGAAGTCATTTAAGAAGACACAATGTCCAGAGATGGATCGTCGGGTGTCTAAACACATGGCCCAATCTATATCAATATAAGCAACTTAAGACAGGTTGAGATGATGTTGTAATGGTGATCTTAATTCAAGGGAAGAGGTGCCCTAAACATGTCGAATGATGCGCTTGAGAGCCACAAAATGACCGGGGTTCCTGTGGGTCATGCATAAACAGACAAACCTGATGAACGGCATAACTAATACTCGTGCGATTGAAAGTGACATATTAGAAATCACGGGCTAGACCCTAGTAAAGCATCTAATTAGAGATAGATGGTCCGAGGCGGTGGTCAATTACTCAATTTGACGGATGGGTTGACTAGAGTGATTGCGGGGCGGTAAGAGGTCTTATTTGCTTTGAGACTATTTCGTTGGCGTATTTCTCCTAGGTAATACAAAAACCGGATGATGTACGTGTAACTAATATACCCAAAAAGAAATTGAGGGGACCAAGGTATGTCATGGCGAACTCACTACTCATATGGTTAATGATGGACAACTAAAGAGAGTCACATAAAGTTGTGAGGACAATGTCACCTACATATAAAAGTAGATAAACAATCTTAGTACCTTGATGAAATACAAATAGAGATGTGTCACATTTGATGCTAATAAAGAATATCCGTTGGAGGAATGTAACAAAGTGTTAAAGCCTAAAACCAAGCTCGAAATACTTGCTTGATTCCATACACGGACTTACGCAAGCAACACACATGAGTTGGCCGGTACTATCCACAAATCCTAGTGGTTGAAACATGTACATCGTCTCATGAAAATGATCCGTGAAGAAATTTGGCATCCAACCGGAGAATGGGACAAGAGCGAGACATTGCAAGATGTAGGACAATACAAATATTACCTGGTTGACAACCGGGCTAAAAGTGTCAGCACAGTCAATACCAACCCGTTGAAGATTACCATTAGCGACTAATCGAGCCTTGTATCGCTCAAGAGTACCATCGGACCTGAACTTGTGACGAAAAAAAGCCACATATGCCGCACAACACTAGAATTTTAGGGACCGGGTACTAGGTCCCATGTCTCGTTACTTACAAGAGCCCGATACTCATCAGCCACGACTGCATTGCAATTTTCGTCAAGGAAGGCCGTTTTATGAGATGTGGGAATGAGTGATAGAGTGGAAACAAATATATCAAAAACTCAATTGGGTTCGTAAATCCACTCCGGGATCAAGCTTGAGTTGTGTGATTTGGTTGGGACGGGTTTGTTTGGACCGTGTGCAGGAGTGTTGGTTCGTGGGTGATAATAGGCTACAAGTTGAGGGTTTTTGTTGGGCCGGAAAAAGAGGAGGTTGGGTCCAAATTCGAAGTTGGGTCGGGACGGATTTTGTAACATCCCGGAAAATTATCATCCCGCATCATTTGAATAAGGATTTGTGATAGGGTTATAAGGATGGGTTGCTACCCATGTCAGCAAGAATTCTTCTTTTCTAGTGGTAGAGTGAGGACAAATAACTCTAGAGTTAAGCGTGCTTGTGCGGGAGCAATTTCGGGATGGGTGCCTCTTGGAAAGATTCTGCGCGTGCATGATTGGCATGGGGACAACGTCCCTAAGACCTCGGGTCTTACACATGGTATCAGAGCTAACCCTGAGTTACGAGTGTGCTTGCCCCAGTAGGCGGTCACTCGGCTCGGTGGACGGTTCTTGGCTTGACGTGGACATTGGGAGTTTAAGTGGGGGAGATTGTAACATCCTAGAAAATTGTCATACCGCATCATTTGAACGAGAATTTGTGGTTAACTTATAAAAATGGGTTGCTACGTACCCATGTCAACAAGAATTCTTCTTTTCCAGTGGTAGAGTAAGGACAAATAATTCTGGAGTTAAGCATGCTCGTACGGGAGAAATTTCAAGACGGGTGACCTCTTGGGAAGTTTCTGCACGTGCATGGTTGGCATAGGGTTTGCATCCCTAAGACCTCGGGTCTTACAAATGGTATCAGATCTAACCCTGAGTTACGAGTGTGCTTGTCCTAGTAGGCGGTCACCCGGATCGGTGGACGGTCTTTGGCCTGACGTGGGCGTCAGGAGTTTAAGTGGGGGAGATTGTAACATCCCGGAAAAATGTCATCCTGCTCCATTTGAATGGGGATTTGTGATTGAATTATAAGGATGGGTTGCTACTCATGTCAACAAGAATTCTTCTTTTCTAGTGGTAGAGTGAGAACAAATAACGCTGGAGTTAAGCGTGCTCGTTCTGGAGCAATTTCGGGATGGATGACCTCTTGGGAAGTTTCTGCGCGTGCATGGTTGACATATGGATAACGTCTCTAAAACCTCGGGTCTTACAGATTCATCCAAGGAGGATGGTGACTGAAAGGTCCAAATCAGGGAGGCAAAATGTCCGTTCAACGATCACAAAGTAGTTACGGACTCACGACAATGTGAGGAGTAAAAGCATGTATGTCATCAACTCAGATGGACAATGATCAACGATACTTCGGCGAACACATGGTGGTTGGAGTGTTTTGACTTCCTTGTCCTTCGTTCGTGAATGTAGATGGTTGTAAATTATAGAGAATTGAGAGAGGATTCTATAACCTCTTTTATATTTCAATTTTGATTAGAAATTAAGAATAGATATGAGTTTAAAGTTTGAGAAAATAAGAAGTTTTCTCGCAAAAAAAGGCGAATGAAATGAATATAATAACAAAACTTAGCTAATTATAGCATAAGTGAGATGTTTCAGACTCCAAACGTTACGAAAGTGAAATGAAAAATACAGAAAGTACCGAAATAATTAATATGTTACCACCTTGAAATATGTGTATTTCTAAGATGGCTTTTTTTAGCCTTTAAGCAATGAAATACAAACTATCTCCCCACTTCTCCCCATTTTATTTCACATTTTAGGCATATCCGATGTTCTAGTCAACATTTCTAACTACAAGTTTACTAATTGGAGCCCCAAATGTCTCAATTAATACTAGGGGTTACACATAATTTTTCGAAGGAAAAAGTGGAATTTCTCCCACAAGATCGAATAACCCATATATCATAACAGTGGAAACCAAACTCGTCAACTACGTCCGGTTGACAAGTTAGCATCCAATTACCGTCAATGATTAGGTCTAATCCACCTTAATCATGATTCATTAGGTTTTGAATATTCTAACTTTTTTTTAAAAACACAATTATATTTGGTTGAAATTTCTAATTGAGTTTTAAAAATTAAAAGTTTAACCCCAACTTATACTATTTTTGGTTTTTAACCCCTAATTAAGAATTTTTTTTATAAAAAATTTTCTTCCCAAAATTTTCATTTTTAATTTTTTAATTTTTTAAAAATTGTTGTTGTTAACATTACAATTGATGACAATAGGCCCACGATAACACAATTGATGTGAATGTTTTGGTGACAACGTAGTCGGTGGCAATACTGTTGACGACACTACGTGCCCGGGCAACACCCTATTTTTGGGATGAATGTAGTTAAAATTAATTTTGGGATGAATTGACCAAAAGGTTTCATTCCCAACACTTAGATTACTGGGATGAATGGTGGATGAATGAAAACTTTAATTTCCCAAAACAATCTCCAATGGAGTGTCTAACGGGCTCTATAATTGATGACAATATAATTAGTGACAACATAGTTGGTGGCAATATCGGTGATGACAACCCAATTGATGGCGATATAATTAGTGACACTATTGTTAATTAATAATAATACAATGGATGATGATACAATCCAATTAATGATAATACGGTTGATGCAACGAGATTGTGATAACGTTTTGGTGACAACATGATTGGTGACATTGTAGACGATGACAATAAATTTGGTGACAACATAGTTGTTGACAATACAATTGATGACAATATAACTGATGACATTGAAATTTATGACAATACATTTGGTGATAATAATGTTAATGACAACACAAATCATTAAAAATTCTTTTTTTTCGTGCGAATCTCTCCAATAAAGGAAATAAGAAAAAAGAAATTTTTTGAAATTTTGTTTTAAAAAATAATTTTCTTTCTCAATATATTTTTATATCACAGAAAATATTAATTGTAAATTTTATTTTCAGGAGGATACTGTTTTAACAAAACTTTATACAACTTTTTACATACCAAAAAAAGTAAAAAAATAAATATGCACACTTTTTATACAAACTTTTATTAGAGAGAGTTTACAAATTTTGCCTACTTCTATTCTCCTCCAAGGATTAGAGGAAGAGAAATGAGACGTAGAAGGCCATAAGACGATTTAGACTGGTGAATTGAGTTTATTCCTTTCTTTGTAAAAAATAAAAATTACACATTTAAGACGTAAGCAAGCAAACCCATTGTTTTTGGGCTGTACCAAATAATTAGACCTTGCCGAATAACCGTGCCGTTCCTAAGTCTTGCAAACAAGCATTTGACCAAACTCCTTGACGACATTTGACCAAATATGTAAACATAACGTATGCCATCGTTATTCGCACGCTCATCGACATTCCGTTAACGGGGAAATCGTGCCTCTTTCGTTACCAAGTAAGACTCCTTTCTTTGCCTACCTTGACTTCACCCACTGGTGTTTCTGCAGGAAATTGTCTTGCTTCAAATGGCTTCATATTGTATGGAATTTGGGCGAACTAGTCGTCTACCTTGATTAATTGAATTAATTAGTTTCCCCAATTGTGGGTATCGTACAATTGTTTGATCACAATTCACACATCGATTCCGCTAGTTTTAACGACTTCTGAGTTCTGGTTCACACTGCATTTGCGGAATTCACAGTCTGTTACTTGATCTGTTCCCGTAATTCTATGTTTTTGCTTTGACCTTAGCTATAATTTGACATATTTGGGCGCATAGATGCAATGGATGATACTGATCTCGGTGTTGATCCAACAATGATGGAAGAGTATACTTCGATGTCTAGATTACTAATGGATTTCAACTCTATCTCTGACCTTGAGAAAGCCTGGGTTTTGAAGTCAGGGACAGGTAGTTTTTGTACACTCCTTAGTAATATTTGATCTCAGACTCCGTTTGGCATCCATATTAGGGTATCTGGTATCCATATCCATACAGATATGGATATAACAATGATATCCTTGATGCCTTCATATGAGTTTTCAAAGCTTATCATTGATATCAGCTTAATATTTGCAACATGCCAAACAAAGGTACAGTTCCTGATCTCATAATCATATATTGATGTCAATACATATATGATATATCTCATAACCAGATCCTCGTTGGCAAGGATATGAATTTCTCACTTTGTTACAAAATTTCGCTTCAATGGGTAAGTGTTGAAACTTTACACTATCATGTTAGCAGGCACAAAATCTAAGGTAATGTTCTGCATCAGCCAGCGGAATATGTTGGCGAATGAGAACAGGATATTTCTTACATCAGCTTATATACCAGAAGATGGAAATTCTCATTGTTTCCAATGGTCTCCATTCCCTGTTGAGATGTCGGGTGTGTCAATGATGGTACCTTCACCATCAGGCTCTAAACTTCTCATCATTCGAAACCCGGAAAAGAATTCTCCATGTAAATTTGAGATCTGGGGAGATTCTCATTTGGAAGAAGAGTTTCACATTCCTCAATCAGCTCATGGCTCAGTTTATAAAGATGGATGGTAACTTTGTTTTTCTCTTCTCTATGTCAATTGTTTCTTTATTTTGAATGTTGTGAAGATGGACAGTAACTTTGTGATTATTTCTTGAAAACTAGGTTTGAGAGCGTTTCATGGAATTCTGATGAAACATTAATTGCATATGTTGCTGAGGAACCTCCCCCTAATCAGCCCACTTTTGATAATTTGGGTTATAAAGTCGGAGGTTCTGCTGACAAGGATAGTAACAGCTGGAAAGGCCAAGGAGATTGGGAGGAAGGATGGGGAGAAGCCTATGCAAATAAGAGGCGTCCAACAGTTTTTGTCATTGATACTAGCAGGTTGCACATTGCGTTATTTAAATCTCATTGTTAGGGTAGATAAAGCCTCTTCTTTATGAATCGGATTGGAAGTAGTAATTGGAATAGAACGAGGAATGACATAATACTATTCTTGAAATAGGGTGTTTGGTTAAGAATATAAATTAAAATTTGGGTTGAAAATACATTGATTTTATAAACAATGGCCGATGTTCCAATTTGTCCATAATCAATTAATGAGCTAAAACACTATATTTGAAAAGACAAGTTGAAATGACTCAAACCCGTGGAAAAATTCAGGAATCAAGAAATGCAAAATACTGAAATTGAATGGCTGATTCCGATACTTTTTTTGCTAGCAAGTACGGAAATTGTTTGAGTGATTCCGAAACTGATTCCATGGTATCATATCAAACGAGCCCTAAGATGAATACTAGCCTTTACTTCATTTCAAGGATTTATTGTTTGGTTTACACAGTGGTGAAGTACGTGCTGTCAAAGGGATCACGAAATCACTAAGTGCTGGTCAGTTTGTGTGGGCTCCGCCTGGTATAAGCTCACAAGAACATTTAGTTTTTGTTGGGTGGTCAACAGGAACAAGAAAACTTGGTATCAAGTACTGTCAAAACCGGCCTTGCGGTTTATATTTTGCCCAGTGTCCTTTTGGCAAGTTGGAATCTACTGAATCTACAGCCAGGTTACTTGCCTATTTCTCGTCCAGTGTTAGTGAACTAGTGGTGAAATGTTCTAATGTTGTATAATCAGAGGTTTCTTATACTTTTTTTCTCCAAATCTGATATCAGAAATGAGGACTCAAATCCGATCAGATTGACTGAAGGAATAAATAGTGCTTTCTTTCCACGGTTCAGGTATAGTTCTCATTTATCAAAATCTTCATATTACTTCATTTTTCTATTTTTTTCCTAAATATGTTACTTAACAAATTTCACTTGGATGATTATACTCGTTTATTCTGCTTGCCTGTAAATAAGTACCTTTCATCAAAGTCATATGCATGTCCATCCATTTGGGAA
Organism: Fagopyrum tataricum; assembly: GCA_002319775.1. Taxonomy (NCBI): domain Eukaryota; kingdom Viridiplantae; phylum Streptophyta; class Magnoliopsida; order Caryophyllales; family Polygonaceae; genus Fagopyrum; species Fagopyrum tataricum. The sequence continues at coordinate 14,255,002 of CM008285.1, forward strand.
GAAACTTAGGGATGTACTCCATGTCCCTCAAACTAACAAACTTGTATAGTGGTTTTAGAAAGGAAATGTGTGTCACTAATTCTTTTGTCATTAAAAAAACTCATATTGGGGGTGCACATATTATACCAAAACTGAGGCATCAGACATTTTAACCAGATGCTTGTTATTTTGACTTTTGCAGCTATGATGGCAAATCCCTAGTCTTCTTATCTGCAAAGAACGCAGTGGACTCCGGTGTGCATTGTGCCACACAGTCGCTTCATAGAATTGATTGGCCATGTGATTTAAAGTCAGGAGCATCACCAAATATAACTGATCTGGTAAGTATGTATGTATGTCTTCAAGTTGTCAGTTTAAATGCAATAGAGCTTTTCCATATCCAAAGCATTTGTGCTTTCAATGCTTTTATTCTTCATCTGTTTTTAGTCTCAGTTTGATGTGTACTCTGGGCACATACTCTTTTAGCAGAATAAAAAACAATTGTCATCTCTTGTGCCTTTTATTTATTCTGGCTGATAATATGTAAAGGACTATCGTTCTTGTTCTTTTCTTATGGACATTTGTTTACATTCCAGATAAACTCTTGAATGGGAAACTAAACGTGAAGCTTTTTCTAAGAATTTCTGCTGTTGTTTTGCAATTTCTCTTTTCCAAAAATGTAAACTGTATAACTAATGAGGTGTCTCGGTGTCTGTATTGACATTAATTTCAGCAGTCTTTTGAGTCTTTCTTTCATTGTAAAACTGCTGACGTTTGATTTTTAATTTTTTTTAATTTTTTAATTTTTTGCAAATTGTGAAGTTGGTGTGCTAAAAAATAATTAGTAGCTTGATTGGTGGTTTCTTAGGATATGAGACGCATTTTTCCAATATCGTATAACACTTATAGTTTGTTCTCATATGTTTAGGTCCCTGTTGTGCTGTGTCCTAAGGATTGTTCCTTCCCAGGACTTTACTCTACCAGCATCCTTACTAATCCATGGCTTTCCAACGGACAATCCATGATAATTTCCTCCATGTGGGGAAGTGCTCAAGTGATCCTTTCTGTAGACATATTTAGGTAATTTCTTTTATCAACATGATCATATTATAATAGCTGCATTTATTCAGTAACTCAGATTTACTTTGCTATATGCAGTGGTAAGGTATTACGTATTACCCCACCTGACTCAAGTTGTTCATGGGACCTTATAGCGCTTGACGAGGATAATATTCTTGCTGGTAAGTATTTTGTTCATAAGTGACCCTCTTGCTTAGAAAGAGGCTAAATTGGTGGTGTTCAAATAAATTCATGCTCCTGTTACTTTGTCTTGGAAGTTTGTAGCAGTGTGGTAGTTGTTCCGCAAATTAAGTACGGACATCTTCACAAAGAGTCAGCCACCGGTTCCACTTGGATCTGGGATGACGTGTCTAGCCCCATCTTCAAATGCTCTATGAAGGTTCTCATCTAATTTTCATCCATTTACATGAACATTTTCTTTTTCTGACGGATTTCTTCAGATGAGCAAGAAGGCCATACCATTTTGCAGTGATTTTTTCAGATTAGGTCTTTGTTGTCGTCACTCGAGTTGAGTATAGTGAAAATTCCAGTGAGGGAAACATCTGAAAAATCTACAAAAGGTATTAAATAAATTTCATGATCAATTCTGTAACTTCATAGCTTGTATTTTTTATCCCGTGCTGGCATATGATTGTTGAATCTGGTGCTTATGACCGATTCTTAGGTGCTAGCCAACCTTTTGAAGCAATATTTGTGTCTTCAAAGGTCAGGGAGAATGATGTATCTGATCCCCTAGTTGTCGTTCTTCACGGAGGACCTCATGATGTGGCCTCAACAACCTTCTGCAAGTCCTTGGCTTTTCTCTCTTCAATTGGCTATAGCCTACTGATGGTCAACTACAGGCATGTGAAAATGTTGATTCTTTAGTAGCAAGGATTTTAATTATTCCGTCTCCTCTCTTTGATAGGCTTTTATTATTTTCATATTATTTTGCACTCATTAGCTTAATTTATTGCTTGCTACTGATGTCAAGGGTCTTGTTACTCTGAAATAGCTGAACGTTTAAATTATCACGGTCCCGTCATGGGATATAATCTAAATATTACAATGAGGTTCAGAGGCTTTTAGTGACACGTAAGCAGAACAAGAAACGTTGTTGGTGAGCTTAGTTGAACAGGTGTCTTAAGCTTCTAACATCGAGCCTCTTTTGTTGTAATTGATCAAATTGTTTCAAGACTGATATCTGTGTCACAGATGAGTCACACTAGACATCTTTACAACTAATCTTTTTTTACCTCAAGATTGTTCTATTTGCAACATTATATGCAGGGGTTCTCTGGGGTTCGGTGAGGAAGCATTACAATCGCTTCCCGGGAATGTTGGATCCCAGGTTCTTCGACAGTCTCATGACCTGCATACATTCTAGTCATCCGATTATCTAAAGAAAGAAACTCTGACTGTTACTATTTTCAGGATGTCAATGATGTGTTAACTGCTATAGATCACATAGTCGATATAAAACTGGCTAACCCGTCAAAAATAGCTGCAGTTGGTATTTCTCACGGTGGATTTTTGATGACCCACCTGATCGGCCAGGTTAGCTGTTATTTCATTCTTTGTCTTGTTAACTGCTCTCCTGATTGATCTTAAGTTTTTTCACATCTTTTTTCCGTATCCAATTCCATGGGCTTCTTTCTATATGAAGGTCTTAACTCTTAAGGATGCATGCATACCATAAGTAAGGTAAAGAATGAAATAAATTTTAGATGATATGAAGAGAGTAAAAAATAAGTTAGTTTTCTACCCTTTTCTGACCTCAAAATACTTCTTTAGGAGAAATTAGACAATACCACCAATTCCAAAGAAATTGCATTAAATTACCATTACTCTATATACTTTGTTAGGAATTCAACATATACCTCTTCAAAACCTTTCAAAACATAAGGAAAAAACATGAAATGTCCAAAATACACCTCATTTATGCAGAAAGAACCATAATATGTGTGGATAAGGAGCATCCTAGGCAATTCATGCAGTTTTCTAACCTTTTACTATTTATAAGGGTTAGCTGTTGAATTATTAACAAAGTATGGTTAATGGGTCATTAAATGCAACTTAAATCATGCATGTTCATTATTGGGTAGGAATCAAAACAAGAGACAAAACTTTCATGTATTTTTATTCATATGATTACAGGCACCTGAAAAGTTTGCTGTAGCAGCAGCGAGGAATCCAGTCTGTAACCTGGAGCTGATGGTCGGAACATCTGACATTCCCGATTGGTGCTTTATAGGGGCATATGGAAGCAAGGGCAAATCAAGCTTTACAGAGGCTCCTTCAATGGAGAATTTGGATGTCCTCTACAAAAAGTCTCCCATCTCACACATTGACAAGGTAAGCTTATTGCATATTATTCCTACAATCCGCATTAAACGAAGTTAAATTATGGAATGTATAAAGTCTCAAATTGTTACATGTGTTGAGGTTAAGCCAAGACCATGAATAACCCTAAAATATTTTGCTGATCTGCCAACATTAAGACAGCAACTTCACTGGCCCGCACCAACTATGTATATATATATATGTACTTAAGCTAGATAATGACCCTTAGCAGTATAGATGTGCCATAGCAACTTCCATTGCTCTCGATGTCTGCTAAAGCAAGGTGTTTATACTTAAGCTTGATAATGACACTTAACCACATTGCACTGTTCATGAATGAGACTGACTTTAAAACCTTATTACCTGTTTACTTTGCAGGTGAACACGCCGACTTTGTTTCTCTTTGGTGCTCAGGATCTTCGAGTTCCCATGTACGACGGTTTACAAGTAAGATTCAGACTTCTTTCCGGGATCAGCAAATATTGTAATCAGCATCTACTCAATTCTTGTGTATATATGAGCTTTATGTAGTATGCTCGAGCACTTAAGGAGAGAGGAGTTGAAGCGAAGATTATTGTATTCCCAGATGACATACATCCCATTCACAGGTAAAATGTCAAACCTCTTACGAAACAAACTTTCATTAATTTGTGTTTCTTGGATCATGTTCTTTTCGTTGTTATTGTTGTTGTTTTTCAGGCCTCAATCGGACTTTGAGAGCTTCCTTAACATTGGACTGTGGTTCAACAAGTACTGTAAGTAGAAGCCAGCTTTTGTTCAAATGGGATGATAAAAACTGAATTAAAATGTATCCAAACTGGATAATAAAAACTCAATCAAAATCTGAATGGATTTATTTGATTATCAGAATCATCTGAAAAATTGTTCAATTTTGATTCTAGTGAAAAACTGAATGGAATGTACGTATTTGGTTTGGTTTTCCAGGCTTTTCAAGAGATTCGAGTTTGGTTTGATTAAGTGAAGGCTTGTGGGGTATCACTATTCAGGAATTGGTATGACTTATGAGGAGATGCGTATTGTCTATAGGTGTAAAGTGGTAGGACTCATCCATTCAATATGGAGGGATTTGAATGTTCTAAGATCATGTATATGTGTCAATTCATAAGCCACGTAAAGTTATCGGGGTTAAAGGTGAAGACGAAAGAGATGGAAAAATAGCAATTGAATTGATTTATTAAGGGATTAAAATTTTTAAAAAAAGTTTGCGGGTGTTTGGTATAAGATGATTAAAAATTTATAAAATTACTAAAAGATTTATGAATACTTTAATTTGGGGAGTGTATTTACTCGATTTTTAATTTTTTTGTTATCGACCGAATAAATCGGTATGGTGTTGGAGACTTGGCGTCCTTTACTTTCAAAAAATAAATAAATCAGGGGCCAACGCCCAAAAATAAATTTTTTAATAAAGAGAAAGGTGTCTCTATAAAATTATGTTTAAAATTTGGGCGTTAATGTCAAGGGTTGGCGCCCAAAACCTTAATGTTAAAAAAAATCAATAAAAATGGGAGTTGGTGTCGGCCCCTAGCTCAATGAGCACAATTGGAATTTGAAGTTTTTAGTCTCTTTATTGGAGGATATATGATATTCTACTATAATCTATCATGGTATGGTATTAGGTAGGTTCTAGTTTATTGGTCTTGTCAGCCTTAATACTCAAATTGCGAACATGAATAATGATAGTCCGTCCAATTGGGCTAGCCGGCCTCAAGGCATGTCTTCAACTTATCGGTATCTAAATATATCATTGCCACCAATTCAATGATGGCCCTATAAATTTATCCATTGTCACTGATTTACTAGTGATCCTATCAACCTATTGGTACCACCTATCTAGTAGTTGTCCTATTGATCTACATATGGTGGTGTCCTTTGCTCGCTTTTGATGGAGATGTTTCCTTGCTTGATCGTTCTCAATGGCGATGTTTCAGTCTTCAACGTCTTTTGTCTATCCACGCATTGATTGTGGGAGCGCATTGGAAGATGTATGATATCATACTTCTATATATTGATTAGAAGAATAAGAATAATATTCATTTATTGTAGGTTAGTTTATATATTATTTTATCTTGTAATCTTTATTATTTAATTTTTATTTTCTTGTAATCTCTATATAAAAGGTCTTCATAAATCAATACATAAGTGATTCTAATTCTACCATAATCTATCAATCTTAGTAATTTTAAGGTCGTTAATGCTGAGAGAAGCTTGTAGACATTGTTACGTAGGCTTTGAGAAGCGGCGTAAAATCTTTCAACCAATTGGCTTCGAGGGACGTTCAGTAGAAAGGGGTGAAAAGTCCGTGGATAATTTGACTGAATGAATCGGAATCAATTGATAGACATTTTTGATTAAGGCATCTCGGACTCTATAGCACATGTATTTTGGGTGGGACCGTTGGAGTAAATAAAAGATGAAAGTGGGTAAATATGGAAAATAATTTAAATTGTTGGAAAGTTTCAATCACCCTCTTTTATCATTTTCGTCTCCATTAGACCTGATCAAGATGGAAAGCCCGTCCGATTAACCCAATTGACAAATACTTCAATCACTCCATACGACAAATTTTATCAATTTAAACTTAAATTAGGAATTTATAATTTCGTTAGAAGCTCCCACCCTAAATATGATAATTGATAAGATTGTGAGATATTCTAGATCTTCTATAATTATCAAAACATCAAAGTATATATATATATATATATTTCCTGTCATTAAAGTAACTTCTTATTCTCTTATACATCGGATAAAACGTGTTTTCTCACAATATATTATATTTATTTTAATGACTAATTATATCTTTTTCATCAACTAATTGATATTTTTATCTTTTAAATACATTTTAATTTTAAAAAAATTCTCAATATTCATTTCTTAATACAGTATCATTGGGATAGATTTTCTTTCAAACTTAAAATTTTAAATTATCAAAAATTATAATATATTACTTTTATAATAAACTAAAACATACTTTTTAATTATCATAGTTAGAAAAATATAATTATCAAACGTATTTCACGTGATTTAAATAAAAAAAATTATACAAAGTACGGGACTCACTAGTTTTACCAATTTGAATATCTAAAAATAAAAAAAAATCATTTCCTAATTTTGTCTATGTTCCCACGTCCTCTATCTTCCTATTTGGAGAATTGTTTAGCCCCATCATCGTATAAATTCCATAAGAGTAAGGGGATTATCAAAACGTGTGAGGCAACATAAGGACATTCATTATAAATTGTGTTATACGTGTGGACGTACTATTGAGATACTAGGAGTTAATTGTCTCACATGGATATCGTATGCTACGTAATTCTAACATATAAATTTGGTAAATCATTTTTCCTAATATTAATTTTAATATGAAACTCATATATTCAAGCGTGAACTTATTGGATAAGTTCACCTTTCAAGTCACTATTCACTGAATATCACTGTATCAGTCTAGTACTGTTCATTTTCCGGTCCGATCCGGGTTTTGGACCGGAACGGACCGGTTTCAAACAGGTCCGATCATCGGTCCAAGAATTTCGGTCCGGGACGATTTTTTTTTTAAAAAAGAAATTTTTTTAAAAAAAATTAAAATTTTAGTGAAAAAATGTTAAAATTAATTAATTAACTCTCGATTCAGTTCGGTCCGCAATAGGCTTAATGCGAAGAAAAGAAAAAAAAATTAAAAAAAAAAATTAATTTTAAAAAAAAAAAAAAAAACTCCTGGTCCATCCGATCTTGGACCGGACCAGGACCGAAAAATCCGGTCCATTTCCAGCCCTCTCTGTTCAGGTCCGGACATGTAAACAACCCTAAATATCACTCTACTCAATTTTATCTCATTCATTTAAGATTGTTATGGACTTATATGGCTATTATGGGGTTTTATATTGACAAGTACAAGTGTTAATTTGGATGGCAACTTTGATGTAGATTGATAGGATATTATGGACGTGTCTCCATTACCCGTGTGATTAAGTAATAAGTATGGTGTGTGCGTATGCTATTAGCAACTATAGCTAAGTCCAACATACATACGTTAAGTTCACACTCATATATTTACATTGATTTAAAATTTTTAAATTTTATTGCATGCAATAATAACTATATGAATGCAAGTTAGTGATACTCCATTTTATTTGAAATTGTCAACACATATTATATTGAAATTGTGATGTTCATTTGCAATCAGAATCGACATTTTTTTTCTTCTTTTTTTTTTTTTTGTATCGGATGATATATATATATGCGAGAATATTTGAATGTAATATTAACTTATATTTAATTAGTTTATATTTGATTCATAGTAATCTTTATTATTCTCTTTTATTCATTTGTAATGTGCATATAACAAAGGGTCATAATAATATTCATATATTTGTGGTTCTATTTGCACCCTAATTTATCTTAATTGGTATCAATTAAAGCAAATCAATCCACATCCTCAAACCCTACTACCGTCAATCTACGTACGAGCGTCTAAATCTACCCTTATCACCGATTAGTGGTATTTCTATCAATCTAGTGTTGCCACCGATCTAATGGTGGTTCTATCAATCGACATGTGATGTCACCGATTTATAGGTGTGTTATTTGATTTTGTTTGTTCGTTGTTAATGAGGATGTTATAGTCTTCAATGTTCGCTTGCGTAACACGGTTTGACTGTGGGCGTATTGAAAAATATGTGAAAATATTTGAATGTAATAATATCTTGCTATATTTAACTAGTTTATATTTCATTCATCCTTGTAATCTTTATTATTCTCTTCTTATTCCTTTATAATTCCTATATATGGGGTGTTTATTTTCACAACAATATATCGTTTATGCTTCTCAATATTCTTGATTTTACATTATTCATTAATAAAAATATACAATTGTTTTTACGTGCTTTAGAGAGAAAAAAGTGTTAATGTAATATCATGTCTTCAACGATAAGATTTTTAATGTCCAACATGTTAAGTAAAAGGTATAGTAATTGATATTACGTAACTTTTCTCTCTTCTTATTTTTTATAAAAAAGTTATTTTTTTTTAGTTTTTTTAAATTTAAATATATATTTATTTATCTTAATAGATAAAAGAGTGATTTATAAGCCGAAGAAGAGGGAATAATTATTTATCTAAATAATTAATTTTGTAATTCTAGTGTTCTTTAGCGATACAAATTTATCACGGTTCCATCTTTATATTAGAACCACATAATATAATAGACTTAGTCTTTATTATTAAACTTAGACACATAGACCACATTAAATGAATATATAATATCAATATATTCTAACATGAATTATAAAAATGGTATCTTATACTAAATGTTGTATGGATCAATTTAATATATTAATAAACTTTTTATTAGAAGAAAGAGTAATAAATTATCAAATAATATTTTCTAAGAGCATAGGAATTGTATATCATACTAAATATGATGATTGATAAGATTATAAAATATATAATATATTTTTATAGAATCCTTTTCATCTTATGTAGTAAAAAGATGTTTTGTAAGAACATAAGAATTGCTAATCATATCCAAAATTCTACTATTTTTATATAGTATAAATTTCATTGGAATGATAGATCTATAAATTTCAAATCATAAGTTCATTAGAATATAAAATTAGAATATATTTTATTGACTGTAGTATGCAAGGTTATAATATTTATAAATATAACACAATTAATATGTCCATATGTATATACTGTGTTAATGAGATGGTGTCCAGTCAACATAGGAATGAAGATGAATACGTATGGGAGCGGAACGTTCTGGGTAGGAGCAATTCGATCATTGTTGTTAGATGATGGGTCGTAATTTAATTTACAAAAGTCAACCTAATTAATGACTTAAACGAAAAGATCGGCCAACTGGCCAACTGAAGCCAAGTTGACTCGTTGAACCCTTCCGGTTCGATCTTATTCATTGAACGCACAAAGTGGTTGAACAATGCAATTATTAAATCTATATATCATAAGTTGGGACACTAGAACAGTACATCACAGTTCACACGTGTTAGCGTTCCACTGGACAAACAAAATATTAATTTCGTTTACCTTTTTCTGACACCATTAAGTCTCCACTCCCTCCCCTGCTTTTTACAGCACACTAGTTCCGCTCTTACGGAACCTTTTTCACTTTGTTATCCGTCGGACCGTCACCCGTACGTACAATAACCAAATGGTGTTATTTTTCCTTTTTCTTTTTTATAATGATTTTTTTTTACTAAAATGAATTAAGAGATCAAATAAAATGGATAAAAGTATAGACCATAAATGAAAATAACAACGACGACCGTAATAAAGTAATAAATCATATAAAATTGATGTGAGACAAGAATAAGAGGAGTAACGTTTTACGATATTTGTTCATATATAAATTTTTCACACACATTAAAAAATATTAAAATAAAAACTAAAAAGGAAATAAAAAGAGGTAATTATACGGAGTATAACGAATTAAAAAAGCAATAAATATATGTTTCATTTCAAGAATCGTAATATATAATTTTTGTTTTTAGAAAGTTTTAACATTAAATAAATTTTTGTGGACAATTATTTTGAAAGTTTTCTTTCAACCAAATGAACAATTATAATGAAATTGAGGTACTAATAAATACAAATTGGATAGATAAAGAGTATATGACCATCAATATTTATAACGGACTTGTATGACAAAAGAGTTATCGACGTTGAATAGGAGTTACGGTAAGTAAACAAAAAAGTATGAAAATGAAATGAGCCAAAAAGAAATATATAATTTGAGTTGAAATATAAGCTAGATGATTGTTTGTTACTAGGGTCGAGTATAGATAAATTATCAAAATATGGGTGGATAATTATATTTTGGAGACGAGGGTGGATTTTTTTTTTTTTATCATCTTCAAAAGATAGATTAATCTTTTCATTTAATCTTGACTAATTTTACATCTACAAATTATTAAATTGTGCAATGTAATCTAGCTTCAAACTCTTACTACACAGTAACAAAGTAAACTCAAGATAGAAATATGAAAATGATAAAAGTTAATTTCAACGTTAATAACACAAAGACGTGCACAAAGATCATACCCAAAAAATCATACACACAACATGTCACACTATCGATTTACTTAACCAATTTGTCAAGTAGCTAGGTTATGTTTGTAAGGTTTTCGATATTTATAAATGATCCAAAATATAACACAATACGTGTACACTATAGGTTCGTTTGGTATCGCTAGGAATCATTTCTGGTAACATAATAATTCCGAAACATTTCAATAAATACGAATTTTATTAAAGTTTAAGAAGTTTCGAGGGCGAACTCTACATTGAATCTAGCATATTGTTTTATAAATGAATATATAGAACTTTGGGTTGCGTGTTACCCTACAAGCCAACCCATATTTCTTCAAAGTTAATGAATTGAATATCAATAAGCATATGTGATTGTCTTGCCCAAAAGAGAGAACGCAATCTACCACCCAAAGTCGAACAAGGCATATGATTATGTTCGATCAATAACGTAATTAAATATGTCAAATTTCCAATTAAATATCAAATTTTATATTACTAAGTACTCACATAAGTCATAACCACGATCTTAACAAGTACAGAAGAATGTATGGATGGAAGTTGGACATTTATAGCTAATCACCCACCTTGCCACATGCTATAACATTATTAGCCATCTATTATATAAAGTATTTATTGGTTTCCGCTGTCCAAACATTATAAAATAACTATAATTGATATGATCTACTAGAATTATAATATATCTATATATTATTAATATTATCAATTAGTGATATTAATAGTATAATTGAGATCTATATACACAAAATAGACTATACTTGTCACTCTGTGATTTGAGTATTAATGTAGAATATTTGTTATTATTAGATGGACACTTAGTTAAAATTTTATTTTGTTTAACACTTTAAACCGATTTTTTTATAATAATTTTCAATGAGTTTAATCCAATAAATTCAATTTACTTATTTATATTTTAAATTTGATAGTTTTGTTTGATCTCTAAAATATACTAACAAAAAAATTCGTCTATTTTTCTTTAATTAATTCTTTTTACAACTAATTACATCAATTAATTAATGGGATATTTATTTTATGTTAAAAATTAAAATATACTTAAACTTTTAATTAGTTTCTTTTTTAATTACTTCTTAAAATTATTTACTTGAAACTGATATATTAAGTTTTCAAACCTTATTTTTTTTTATATTAATATAATTTGAGTGTATATACTAAAGTTGTTTATAATTAGGGATTATTAATTACTCAAACACACAAAGTTGCAAAGGCACAATATAGCGCGTTGCAGCTCCGTCCAAATTTTCCAATGAAAGGTAAAGTAATTAAGAACAACATACTTTATCGATTATCATCTTTCTATTATTCTCGTTCTATATATATCAAAAAATAATAAAATATCAAAAATAATAAAATACAAAATTAAGGTTATTAATTCCTTGGCCACATGAATACGTATTCTACGTACGTTGATATGAGTTGACTAGTAAGGGTGGCCATCTGCAGAGCACGTGATTCGTTGAACCACCAATTAAGTTGTCAAGACACGTCACACCCTTCGTCATTGATTACTCGTATTCACAACCTAAATACCTAATAACCTATGATGCTACGAGTATTTACATCCTTCCCATTTTTTTAAATCGGTTGACTTGTGCAATTTGCCCAAGCAATTACAATATAAAACCTCACAGATCTGAAACATTTGTATATAATTCAACATATTCTAGAGTTCATCAATAATTACCTTTTTTCGCACTTCTGAGTTTTTTCCGTTATCCCGCTCACCTTTCGGCCTTAGACTCGGAAGTAGTGTCGCTGTCTTCAGAGTTGAAATATGATTTTGAGTCATACACCGAACATTCCGTTGTTTGTGATTCGCCGCCCTTATCCAATCTTGAATACAAACTTGCATCTCCAACTTCTCGGGCTTCAATCGAGTTCTTTTGTAACCGAGCATGCTCTCGTCTTTGCTAAATGTTTGCTCCACAACAACCGTTGATGCGGGCACGATCATGAGTTGTTGTACAATTCTCACTAATGTTGAATATTTCGGGGCTATTTTCTTCCACCAATCCAAATTAACGAAAGAATCACTATCAAAACTAATACATGTTGTTTGATAATCTTGAAATTCCGCATTTGAGGATGAATGTATTGGTGTTTTTGTTATTTTGGCTGAAATTTGTTGTGCTTTTGAAAGGAAAGAAGATGAAGAAGAAGAGGGTGTAGGAGTATGAGTAAGTGGGGTAGAAGAAGAGCTAGCACTTAATTCAAACGAATTAAGCAAGTTTCCAATTTTGATATAAATGTTTTGCATAATGGTAGAAATATTGATGTCAACATCTACTAAACTCAAACAATCATAATAAATAGTCAACAAATCAAAAACACCATCAAGTTTAAGTCTTGATAAAAAACGGAGGTTATAACATAAATCATGGAAATTTCTTTGTAATATTTTAGCTATTTAATTTTCATCCCGCCCATAGAATCTACAAGGGTTGATACATCTTAAACAGTTTAGAAAAACCTCAGAAACGTTTACGACTCTCTAAAAAAACTACAAGAAGTTGGAGTGTCAATGCAACTCATGACATTAGTTGCATCACTAAAAACCTTTAAAACATTACAAATATCAATGCAAGTTTTCCAAACACTTTCATCATCAAGTATTGACCAAGAAACTTTTATTGAAGAAAACTCTTGTTAAAAAACTTTGTAACGAACGACTTCACTAGGTAATTTGTAACTAGAGTTCCAATGTTTTTTTTGAAAAATCAATTGGATGAACATTATTATTTAAACATAACGTTCTCCATATTTTTTTTTCTCAAATCGGAGTTGTGCCAAATATGATCAATAACGGGTGATGAGGGTTATCATATTCGCTAAAATCTTAAGTCCATCTTGAACAGTTAAGTTTAAAAATATGACATGCACATCTTTGATGAGTATAAGAAGTTCACAAATATTGTCCCCCCCTGACCAAATGGTTTACGGTGGCGGTGTTTGCGAATGCATTAATATGAAAAACTCGATGTTGTAAATTAATTTCTTGTAAAATCGTTTTTATCAAGTTTGCAATGCTTGATGCATCATGACTTGCATTGAAATGGCGAAATCCAATAACATATTTATGCAAAAACATATCGTTATTAATAAAATGTAAAGTAATGTTCATATAAAATGTTTTTGCGATTGTGTATTCCAAATATCACTACAAATAGAAACTCTTATTTCTAGAAGTCGTGTTTTAAGATATATCGTTTAAATTTATCTATATTTTGTCTAAATATACTATTTATTTGAGAAGTTTTTAACAAGTAAGCAAGTCATTTTTTCTTTATATAGAATGTAATTTCGTGAGGGCTGGAAATCGAAACTCTTATTTCTAGAAGAGTAAATACTTATCATCTCACGTATATACCTACTCTTACCTATCAATTGTTGCAATTACGTGTTCTCAAAATACTTTTTATAATCAAATTAAATCAAATGGCAAATTAACATATATTTATTAATTGATACAAAAAAAATACACGACATTCTCTGCAAATATCTTTTATTAGATATAAAAGAAGTTAAATAATGATCAACTCAAAATTATTTGTATTGCGTGTAAAAAAAAATAAATACATCGAAAAATAAATAAAGAGAAACTTTGAAAAATAAATCCACTATAAAGCCTAATACGAAAATGGGGTTGGTTCTTGTACATAATGTTGCTACAGTATGACGGTACGAAGTAATTTATACCGTTGATTCACTTGATCGATTTAACGGTCTAGATTAGTTGACGTCATTTATTGAATTATGGAGAGCGCATCGACAACTTTGTAATTATAGAAAGTTTAAACATATATATACATTTTTATTTTTGAAAATATGTCTTTTAAAAGAGGAGAACGCCCTGAAAAAACTTTAACAGTTATTATCTAGTTCATATATAGTTTTAGTTCAATTCTTTCAAAAAGTATACACTGTTCGTCGTTTATTTTATGTAGTTTAGTTCACGTATCATTTTATGTAGTTAGTTCGCATCTTTTATGTAGTTAGTTCAATTCGTTCAAAATTTTATACTATACGTTCAAAAAAATATATGAATCATTTGTATAATATAGTTTGAACGAAATTTACAAAAATTTTGAACGAGAAAGTCTCCGTCGGGAAAAAAAAATAAAAATTGAATTAATAGAGTGTTTTATTAGTTCACACATTATATATTATTAGTTCATCGTTACGTTGAATTTACAAAAAAAATAAACTAAGCAAAACAAACTTGAGAAATGTAACCATTAGTACATTTGAACTAACTGAACAAACTATTTAAACGAAAAAGATGTTAAAAAATAGAAACTGTTAGTACATAGAGTTTGCACTAAATTGAACAAAAATATGAACCATTAAAACAAACAATATGAACTAAGGGAAAAAGGGGGGAAATATCAGAATAAAAAAGTTCAAAACTTATATACTATTATTTAAAAAAATGTTTGAATGAAAATGTATAAAATTTTGAACGAAAAAGTGTTAAAAAAATAGGAACAAACTGTTTGAACTAAATGAACAAAATTATGAACAATTAGAATAAACAATTTGAACGAATCGAACTAAACTCGTGAACTGAAATAATAATTGTTAAAGTTTTCTAATGAAAATTACAAAAATATCACCGCGTCTTCCTCTTTTAGAAAACAGATTTTCAAAAGGACAAAAATGTCACATGAATTTCATTAATTACAAAAATGCCACTGTTTTGCCCAATAATTCATTAAATGACGTGGATTAATCTAGAGCGATGAATTAAGTGCATCAACGGTGTAAAATTCTTCGTAGCTGTGTACTTGAAATTTTGCTCCGTACCTAACCGGATTGTACAAAAGTTGTGTATTTCTTTGTTTGTTTCCGTTTGTTTTGTTTTTCAATAGTGTTAGTCATTTGGTGATTGTCTTGGACTTTCGATCCGTCTAATATTGAACCGTTTTTTTAAAAAAAAGAAGAAATTTTTTTTGTGAGAAGGGGAGTCAATGGCCTCCCGTGCATCTGATTTAAGACCCAAGGTCTTAGGGATGTTGTCCCCATGCCAACCATGTACATGCAGAAACTTCCTAGGAGGTCATTCATCCTGAAATTACTCCCGCACGAGCACGCTTAACTCCAGAGTTATTTGTTTTCACTCTACCACCGGAAAAGAAGAATTATTGTTGACATAAGTAGTAACTCATCCTCATAAGTAAATTACAAATCCTATTTGGCATGACAAAATTTTACGAGATGATACATCTAGCGCGCTTTCAATAGATAAAAATGGCTAAGTATTCCGCAAGTGGGGGATAACTTGACTCTTGACATTATTAAACAAAAGACCAATAGGGAGTTCAAAAGAAAAGCTAGTTATAAAGTCCGAAACATTATTCGCCTCATGAAAGGCATGACGAGTTTGGATAATCTAATTTCTTTTTAAAAAGTCTTGACACTTAAGTATCAGACTAACGAGAGGGTGATGATGGAGGATAAAATTAAGTAAGAGAGTGAGTCCTAACTATGAATCTGTTTTCAGAATGACATTTCGGTACCCACTCTCCTATGCTAATCTTAGAGCATCTTTATCCCAGAAACTAAAAATTGTTTCTTATTTGACATTTTTATTTACTTTTGATTTATAAAAATAATTTAAGAACCCCCCTCTTCCATCCCAAAATTCACCATAGTTTCTTCAATTATTTATATTATATATAAATTTATTAAAGAACCACTTAACTCCCTACATTTAGGCAAAAAGTAAAAATAAAAATCTAAAATTATCTTGATTTGTGGAATTGGGCAGAAAACTTATCATATTGAATTTCTTCCGTGAGATACTTCTCTCCACTCATCACCTTGGTTCTATAATCAAATCTGACATTTTTTTTTTAATTATAAGAAATGGTTAAAGAAACTCCCAATTTCTGAGATGCAGATGCTCTTAGTCCATAAAACACTTCCATAGTTCAGCCATTAAAACCGAACACATACCAATGTTGATCCCATAACCCCACGACCCCTTACCTTCGTGGTCTCGAAGTAAGCCACAAGCAGCCGAAACCTTAATCTTGATGAAAGGAGAAGGCGGGAGCTCCCATCGGACTTGAATAACGTGATGTGTACACGTACTAGTGACACGGACCGAGTTCCGGAACGTTCAAGAGGCCCGGAGAACACCCCGGCATTGTCTTGACAAGGCCGGAATATTCTAGATATCTCGGGAATTCTCTAAGCTTGCCAAGGCTTGTAGAGAAGATTCCGGATTTGTATAGAAGGCTTAAGCCTTATCCAACGAGAAGGATCCGGATCCCTCTAGGATTGTGTAAATCCGGATCCTTCCTAGCTAAGGAGGTGGCCAATGTTATAAATAGGGAGGCCACCCCTCATTTGCAAACCATCCAAGCAAAGCTCTCTCTTGTAAAGTTTTCAAAGAAATACAAAGCTCTCTTTATCCACAAAATCTCTAAGTCTTCTTAAGCCATCGCTAGCAAGCGCTTTCGCAACAAAGTCCCTCGAGTTAAGGCTTGACTTAGTCATTTGACAACACCAACGACTAAGAGCCGCACGGTTGTGAGTTCGAGAATACTCAGCCCGTGTCAAGTGGTATCAGAGCCAATAACGTTCCAAGGAGAAGCGATGACCGAAGTAGGTGTGTCCGGATTTGTCGACCCTAACGCCCAAGGCAAGAAGGGCAAGAAGGCTCCCAGGGACCCGCCAAGGGAACCATCGAAGGACATGATGGGAAGTTTCGAGGCCCGTTTGGAGAAGATGGAGCTTAAGTATGGCGAGATGGTAGACTCCGTCGAGGACATCAAGGATGACATGGTTGCCCTCAAGGACGGGTTACATGGTGCCGTCAATGAAGCTCAAGGAGTGTTGTCCAAGCGGAACGACATGTTGGAGGCAATGGTGGCGCAAATGCGCGAGGAGATGGAGGTGCTCAAGAAAGAGCTCGTGACATGCAAGGCGGCCTTAGGGGCAGGCATGTTGGCGACCGCTCCCGTGCAGAAAATGGACGCACCAAAGCCTAAGGAGTTCAAGGGGAGCCGGTCGGCCAAGGACGTCGAGAACTTTCTTTGGGGCATGGATCAATACTTCCGTGTGGTGGGAATCACGGATGAAGAACACAGGGTAAGTACCGCCTCCCTATACCTTAGTGATGTTGCCTTGCTATGGTGGAGGCGTAGGACATGTGAAAGGACCGGAGGTGCCCAAATCACTACTTGGGCCGAGTTTGAGGCAGAACTTAAGAAACAGTTCTACCCGACCTACGCCAACGACGAAGCGCGGGCTAGGCTTCGTCGACTCACGCAACGTGGCACCGTTCGTGAGTACGTTAAGGAGTTCTCGGAGGTCATGCTGCAGATCTCCAACATGGGTGAAGAAGAAACCCTCTTCACTTTCATGGATGGGCTAAAGCCTTGGGCCAAGCTTGAGCTACAACGCCGAAATGTCCAAACTCTAACAGAGGCAATGACGGTGGCCGACTCTTTGATCGAATTTAAGACTCAAGATCGCTCGGACTCCTCCCGTGACAAGGGAAAAAGTGGGGGAGACAAAGGTAGGGGCCGGCCACAACAGAGGAAGAGTGATGACGAGTCGTCTAAGGACTCGTCCAAGCCCAAGGAACGGTACACAAAGGCGGAGAAAGGCAAGCAACCCATGGAAAGGAAGCCGATGCGATGCTACCATTGTGACGGAGAGCATCAAATGAGAGATTGTCCCACCAGGAGCAAACTCAATGCCATGATGACACATGAGGACCCGTCCGAGGAGGAGAGGTTGAAACTCGGGGCCATGATGCTTAGTTCAGTAAAGACTAAGCGGTTCACCAACAAGAAGGGATTGATGTTCGTAGACGCCGTGGTGAGCGGAACGAAGCTAAGTGCGTTGGTGGACACCGGGGCATCGGACGTCTTCATGTCTGAGGGGACGGCTAAAAAGTTGGGGATCGAGGTCACCAAGAACAATGGATGGATCAAGACAGTGAACTCAAAGGAGGTCCCAACCATGGGGGTGGCACGGGGAGTAGACATGACGCTGGGAGAGTGGTCTGGCAAGACCACGATCGAGGTAATCCCGCTTGACGACTATGACTTAGTTATTGGCTTAGCCTTCCTCGATCGTATAAATACTCTACTTGTTCCGTTCGCCAAATGCATATGTATCTTGGACCCCAACAACGTTGCATAGTACCGGTCTATATAGAGAAGGGACCAAGCGCCAAGGTTGTCTCGGCGATCCAGCTCTCTAAGGGGTTGAAAAAGGAAGAACCGACGTTCCTGGCGGCACTTAAGCTGGATGAAAAACCCAAGGGAGAAGATCCAACATCCCCAGAAATAAGCCAAGTGTTGGATGAGTTCAAGGATGTTATGCCGCCCGAGTTGCCCAAGAAGTTGCCGCCAAAAAGGGAAGTCGATCATAAGATCGAGCTCATGCCCGAGGCTCGGCCGCCCGCCCGAGCACCTTACCGCATGTCTCCGCCGGAGCTAGAGGAGTTGCGGAGACAACTTAAGGAGTTGCTAGAAGCCGGCTACATCCGGCCCTCGAAGGCACCATATGGGGCGCCCGTGCTATTTCAAAGGAAGCATGATGGAAGCCTGAGAATGTGCATTGATTATCGGGAGCTCAACAAGCTCACCATCAAGAATAAGTACCCGATCCCGCTTATAGCTGACTTGTTCGATAGGCTTGGGGAGGCAAGGTGGTTTACCAAGCTAGACTTAAGATCGGGCTACTACCAAGTGAGGATCGCAGAAGGGGACGAGGAGAAGACCGCGTGCGTCACGAGATATGGGTCATACGAATTCCTAGTCATGCCGTTTGGACTAACGAACGCACCGGCAACGTTCTGCACACTCATGAACAAGGTACTTCATCCCTTCCTTGATCATTTCGTGGTAGTATACTTGGACAACATTGTCATTTATAGCCGGAGTCTAGAGGAGCATAAGGAACATCTTCGACAAGTCTTCCAAGTACTACGGGAGCATGAGCTTTATGTGAAAAAGGAGAAGTGTGCCTTCGCTCAAAAGGAAGTGCCGTTTCTAGGGCACATTGTCGGCAAGGGACGGATTCGCATGGACCGGCCAAGATCAAAGCAATTGCCGATTGGGAGCCGCCGACAAAGGTCACCGAGCTTCGCTCATTCTTGGGGCTAGCCAACTATTACCGCCACTTCATTCATGGCTACTCCCACATCACAACGCCTCTTACTAATATGCTCAAGAAAGGATCACCTTGGGTGTGGAGTACGGAGTGCCAAGAGGCGTTTGACAAGCTAAAGAAGGCCATGACCGAGGAGCCGGTGCTCGCCTTGCCCGACTATGGAAAGCTGTTCGAAGTTCACACCGATGCCTCCGACTTTGCCATTGGGGGAGTATTGATGCAAGAGGGGCATCTAGTCACTTATGAAAGCCGGAAGCTAAATGACACCGAGCGGCGCTACACGGTGCAAGAGAAGGAGATGACCGCCATCGTCCACTGCCTAAGGACATGGCGCCACTATCTCTTAGGATCGAGATTCGTGGTTAAGACGGACAACGTGGCGACAAGTTACTTTCTCACCTAGAAAAAGCTGACGCCCAAGCAAGCGAGATGGCAAGACTTCCTCGCAGAGTTTGACTACGAGTTGGAGCACAAACCGGGCAAATCTAATGTGGTGGCTGATGCACTAAGTCGAAAAGCCGAGCTAGCCACCATAAGTCGACCACAAGGGACCATGGAAGATAAGATCAAGATTGGACTTGACCACGACCCGACAACCCAAAACCTAATAGAGTTCATCAATGCGGGAAAGACAAGGAGGTTCTGGGTCGAAGATGACTTAATCTACACAAAGGGGTAACGGCTATATGTGCCCCACTACGGAGGACTAAGGAGGGAAGTGATGCATGAATGCCATGACTCCAAATGGGCGGGTCACCCGGGAGTTCACCGCACCTTAGCCCTCATCGAGGAGCGGTACTATTGGCCACAAATGCGGGACGATGTAGAAACTTATGTCAAGACTTGTCTTGTGTTCCAACAAGACAAAGTCGAGCAGAGGCAACCCGCGGGACTACTTGAACCCTTGCCAATACCGGAGCATCCTTGGCAAAGCGTCAGCATGGACTTTATCGTCGGGTTCCCAAAGGCTGAAGGCTACGGAAGCATCATGGTGGTCGTAGACAGATTTTTAAAGTATGCTACCTTCATGCCCGCGACAAAGGAGTGCCCGGCGGAAGAGGCGGCCAAGTTATTCATGAAGAATGTGGTCAAGTATTCGGGCTTGCCACAATCGATCATTAGTGACAGGGACGGAAGGTTCACGGGCAAGTTTTGGATGGAGTTATTCAAGATGCTTGGGTCCGACCTCAAGTTCACCACCGCTTTCCACCCCCAGACGGACGGACAGACCGAGAGGGCCAACTGTTTGCTCGAGGTATACTTGCGACGCTATGTGAGCGCCTCCCAGAAGGATTGGCCCAAGCTCCTTGACGTCGCCCAGTTCTCATACAACCTGCAGCGGAGCGAGGCAACGGACAAGAGTCCGTTTGAGATTGTCATGGGGTTTCAACCGAGTACGCCAAGCACAATCGTTTCAGGCTACAAGGGACCGACATCAACGGCGTACAAGTTTGCCAAAAGTTGGCAAGAGGAGTTGGACTTGACACAAGCATGCCTTGTCAAGGCCAACAAGCGGACGAAGAAGTGGGCAGACCAACACAGAAGGGACGTGCAATATGAAGTTGGAGACTTGGTCATGGTCAAGCTTCACTTCATCATGCGGCATACGGGACTACATAAGGCCTTGATCCGGCGATATGAGGGACCTTTCAGAGTTCTGAAGAGAATCGGCCGGACCGCTTATAAGTTAGAGTTTCCGCCCAAGATCAAGATACATCCGGTCTTCCACGTGAGCATGCTCAAGCCATACCACGAGGACAAGGAAGACCAATCAAGGGGACAAGCACAACGGGCACCAATGGGGGTCAAGACCTCATTTGACAAACAAGTTGAAGAAATCGTGTCCGACCGCGTGCAACGGGAACGATACCGACGGCCCAGATTGGAGTACTTGGTCCGGTGGAGAGGCCTACCCGACACCGAGATGTCGTGTGAATCCGCTGAATCTCTATGGCAATTCAGGGACAAAATCGAGGCATACGAGGCAACCGCAACGAGGACGTCGCGAGATTCAGTGGGGGAGAATGACACGGACCGAGTTCCGGAACGTTCAAGAGGCCCGGAGAACACCCCGGCATTGTCTTGACAAGGCCGGAATATTCTAGATATCTCGGGAATTCTCTAAGCTTGCCAAGGCTTGTAGAGAAGATTCCGGATTTGTATAGAAGGCTTAAGCCTTATCCAACGAGAAGGATCCGGATCCCTCTAGGATTGTGTAAATCCGGATCCTTCCTAGCTAAGGAGGTGGTCAAGGCTATAAATAGAGAGACCACTCCTCATTTGCAAACCATCCAAGGAAAGCTCTCTCTTGTAAAGTTTTCAAAGAAATACAAAGCTCTCTTTATCCACAAAATCTCTAAGTCTTCTTAAGACATCGCTAGCAAGCGCTTTCGCAACAAAGTCCCTCGAGTTAAGGCTTGACTTAGTCATTTGACAACGCCAACGACTAAGAGCCGCACGGTTGTGAGTTCGAGAATACTCAGCCCGTGTCACTAGACTATTGTGACAGCTGGCCGTATTGCAAATTAAGTAACCCTGTCACAATTTTGTATGCAAATATTTATCATACCACGTGTACTCGTTTTGTTTATCACCATGCATCTACCTTCACATTCAGAAAATTAAATATTTTTAAAATTCAGATTATTTGAGTTTCAATCGTTGTTCATACTAGCTTCGTTTAATGAGTGTGTATAGCATTCTTGGATTTTAGAGAGAGAGTCAATGAATCTTGTATGGTTAAAATCACAAATAAATTGAATAAAGTATTAGTATTTATTTGGCTCCTTAATTTACGAAATCTAATGCTTATTCATTTTTTAATTTAAAATAACAAGATTTTACTTTTCCCTCTGTATTTTAACACTAATTTATAAGTAAATGTGATACGTTATTTATTTTCTTTCTACATATATATGAACTATATGAACGAATAAACTGATACACACAAATATATATATCGAATTCATACGGATCGCCTAAGTTCAAGTCTCTTTATGCAAATATACAATCCAATAAACCAAGTATACGTTCAAAATCCACATCAAACGTACAAAATCATCCATTTTCAATAAATAAAAAAAACCCTATATACAAATGAATAAGCATAAAAGTGCACACCGAAGTCCAAAAGTGTCTAACAACTCTTTAAAAAAAATACTTATGAAACTTGGAGAATGATCTTAAACACGTATAAACAAAAATCAAAAGTGTATAATTATCGTAAAATAAAAACGCACAACTAATACCCAATACACACTAGTAAAAATTAAATATTTTCAATGTAATAATTGTCGCGGATTTGACAATAGGGACTTTCGGTCCTTTTTTCATTCAAATGGTATAATATTCCGCTTATCATGTCCATACACCTCTCAGTAAATGGGAAGGCCGAACGAGTCATTCGAACTATCAACAACATGGTTCGGACCATGCTCTTTCACTCGTCTATGCCGTTTCAATTTTGGCCTTATGCCTTCCATCTCACCGCTTATCTCCTCAATATCTTACCCACCACAACTCTATCAAACAACTCACCGACCCAAGCACTCTACAACACAACTCTGACCCACCACCATCTCAAAATATTTGGATGTCTTTGTTATCCAAATCAAGCTTTGACAACCAAACATAAACTTCAACCTCGTTCACTTCCATCTATCTTTCTTGGTTATCCCGCCGACCACCGGGGATACTTGTGTCTTGACCTTCGCTCTAAACGCCTAATCATTTCTCTTCATGTCACTTTTGACGAGACATCCTTCCCTTCACTTCCTCCTCTACAACCCGGTCTACCTCCCCATCGGACGACCCGATAGCACTAATTCACCTTCTCCCCACGCCGTCCTCTCCACCGGTTGTTGCATCTCATCCGACAAGATCCCGGCCATCTTTGCCACCACTAGAACGTCCAACCACCCGTAGCACCTCTGGTGTGTTCTGACCACGTACCATTGTCTCCATACATGCCACTCACCCTCCCCATGCACCTCGCCAACCTAAACAACCTTATCCGACAGCTCAACCAAACAACTCCCAAGCCCATAACCTGTCGACTCGATCCCCTTGTTTAACAACACCAAATCAACTCGATCCTAACCCAACCCAAAACAGACCGACTCGACCTCACTCTCCTATTAAACCTAAGTTTGATCTCTCACCGATTTCCACATCTCACAATCATGCCCTCCAAGACCCTAATTGGAATGCCTCCATGGTTGACGAACATCGGGCTCTTATAGGAAATGACACGTGGGTTCTTGTACAGCGTCCACCCGACGCAAATGTCATCCGTTGTATGTGGTTATTTAGGCACAAATTTCGTTCTGATGGCTCTCTTGAGAGATACAAAGCTCGGTTGGTGGTAAACGGTAAATCTCAACATGTCGGGGTGGATTGTCAAGAAACATTTAGCCCAGTTGTAAAACCGGCTACTATCAGACTTGTCTTAAGTCTTGTAGTTTTTCGAAAATAGGCAATACACCAATTGGATGTTAAGAATGCATTTCTCCATGGGAAGTTGAATGAAACCGTATACATGTTTCAACCACCAGGTTTTGTTGATCGTGATCATCCAAAACATGTATGCCTCCTCAAACGTTCTCTATATGGTCTGAAACAAGCTCTGGGTGCATGATTTCATAGGTTTGCTACTCATCTTATTCGCCTTGGGTTTGTCGGTAGCCGCTCTGACACATCCTTGTTTATCTATCATCGGGGTGCCGACACTGCTTATTTGCTCTTGTATGTTGACGACATCATTCTGACTGCCTCCATTGACGGGTTACGCTGCTCCATCATTTCCAAGTTGAGCGGTGAGTTTGCTATGTCTGACTTGGGTCCACTATCTTATTTCTTGGGTATTTCGGTTACGCACACCACATATAATTTGGTCTATTTCTATCTCAACAACAATATGCCCACGAAGTTGTTGAGCGTGCTAAGATGACAAACTGCAAACCGGTACCCACACCAATTGACACAACAAATAAAAAGAGTGCAGCTACAAGTGAGTTATTTCATGATCCATCTCTTTATCACATTCTTGTTAGGGGCTTACAGTACCTTACGTTTTTTCGTCCCGACATTAGCTACGTTGTTCAACAAATTTGCCTATTCATGCATGCTTCTAGAGATCCCCACTTTAGGGCACTCAAACGAATCCTCCGTTACATACATGGGACTCCGTCCATGGGCCTTCCTATCACCCCGTCAGCTGCCACTGACCTCATCGCATACACCGATGCGGACTGAGGTGGGTGTCCCAACTCACGTCGTTCCACTTCTAGATATCGTGTCTTCTTCAACGACACTCTTGTTTCATGATCGGTCAAACGTCAGTCATTTATATCTTGTTCAAGCGCCAAAGCTGAATACAGAGGTGTTGCGAACATTGTCACGGAGTGTTCTTGGACTAGCAATCTTAGCTTCTTCTTAAACTTCGGTTTCCGCTACGCAAAGCTTCTATCGTCTACACCGATAATGTCTCTGCCGTCTACCTCGCCAACAACCCGGTCCAACACCAACGAACCAAACATATTGAGCTAGACATTCACTTTGTCCAAGACAAAGTTGCCATTGGACATGTTCGGTTTCTTCATGTTCCCTCATCCTACCACTACGCTGACATATTTACAAATGGTTTGTCTCGTTAGTTATTCCTCGACTTCAGATCCAATCTCACAGTTCGCGACCTTCTAGTTACGACTGCAGGGGTTTGATAGAATATGAATGAGTTCATATATTTATGACTAATTAATTTGGGAAAATTGTGACTAATAGAATATGAATGAGTTATGGCTAATTAATTTGGAATTGTAACCGATGGAATAAGAACGGGTTTATGTAGGTTCCTACATGATCCTTTGATTCCTATCTCTCTCTCTTATATATACACACAAGACGAACAATTGTGGTGTATGATTATTTTAAATTGAACAACTTATTGCACGATTGTTATACCTTGGTACACACATTATACCTTGGTCTACGGTCATGTTGTTTATGAATAAAAACAGATCTCAAGACCCTTATACAAGGTGAATGATTGTGATGTTCATGCATAAAAATAAGTGCACGATTGTGCATGAATGGACCACACACAACCAAATTGCCATGTCAAGAACGTTAATTTATTTAAATCGAATGTCTATTAGAGTTCTCACTCCTTACCGTGAGAAAGGTCACGTGAAAACCTTTCTTACGGTAATGAGCGCAAACATTTATGAGGTATTCATATTAAAATAAACAACCGTCTTTATTTGCCACATGTTTGCGCATGAGGTAATAGGTGCATGATCGTGCACCCTTAACGCACAATCTTGTGCCTTGTTTTTTGAAAAGGGGTGCACCACAAGGGATGCACAATCGTGCACCTTGGGAGTAAGGTTGTGCAAAATTAGACCGGACGGGGTTTTCAATGTCCGGACGTAAGGTGATTTCTGGTCCTGGTCCAATACTTGAAAAACCGGAATCCGGATCAGAGCGGAGATTAATTAAAAAATAAAATAAAAAGTAAAAAAAGAGATTATCTTGACCCGGGTCGGACCGGTTGCACACCCCTACTTGGTGATGCTTACCTAGTTATTTATCTTAAACGCTATATTTTTTGGAGTTTTGAACTCTGGTTGGAAGACCCTCACTTTCACGATTTCACTCGGTCTATATCAATAAGACTAGTTGAGTATCTTTTATCTTTTGTTTTTGTAATAACAAATATACTTTGAACATTAAAGTTTTTTTTGTTCCATCAGTTCTTCACATTACATTGCCTTGCTATTCATCATAATATGAATGAACAGCGTGATAATGTAGATACAAAAGTGTACAAGAATAACAAGTGTAACCGCAAGATGTACGGACGTACACCCTATAATATACACAATCATGAACCTTGTATTTATGTTGTTTAAGACGAACTAGATACATAATCATGTACTACGAATGCATGATTGTGCAAATTATGATCGTATTTTAGCTCGATAAACAAAGATACAAGGCCATCAAGATTCACACAAATAAAACCAAAACTAAATTCATATAAGATTGCATCCTCAAATTTTATTTGAGATTCTTTGACTCACACCTTCCAAATTGAACACGTTCCTCAGATCTTCAACGTTATTTTCTTAACTTGAACAAGCTACTCGGTTGTTCTAATACTTACCAAACAAAACAATACCTCCAAAGATTTGGTAAAAATACTAGTATATTACATCATCCTTTATCATTATTTTCTTTTCTTAATTCTAAAATTGGTATACGTACCACCGATTTGGCACGTACAGGTAAACTACGATGTATGATAGTTAACCAAAAACAGCAACTTAGGATTGTGTATGTGTGGCAACCGCGTTGAGTTGAATAAAAATATATATATATTTTTTTATTTTAGAGGCAACGTTTGCCCGCCAAGTCTGACAAAAATTGAATACAATAAGCAACAGGCAACGCTTTGCATTTAAAGTTCGTTGGGGGTAGTTGCATCTTCCTCCTGCCTATCTCTTTCTATTCACAACCCAAACACTTTTCTATTTAATCCTTCTTACCCCCCTCTCAGTTTCTCCATCTCTCAATCAAACTTTTCTTGTACAGAAAAAAAAAATAATACCAAAAACACATTTTTTCATTCTAAGATCAGTTTCCAGTTAAGCATTCATCAATGGCGGAAATGGAGTCCAAAACCCGGAACCAAGAACCCGAAAAAAATCCGAGACCGAGCGGAAGCTCGAACAAGCTTCCGAACTTCAAGCTTTCAGTTAAGCTCAAGTATGTGAAGCTAGGGTATCATTATTTGATCTCTAAAGGCATGTATTTGGCCTTGATCCCGCTTTTCGCTCTCGGCCCAGCTCATCTCTTGAGTTTGGAGCATGATGACTTCACCAAACTATGGGATCTACTTAGGATTAATCTGGTTACCGTTATCGTATGCTCGGCTCTCATGGTTTTCGTCGCTACTCTTTACTTCATGAGCCGCCCTCGAAAGGTTTATTTGCTGAATTTCTCTTGTTATAAGCCTGATGATTCGCTCAAGACTCCCGGAGATATGTTCATGGATCGAACTATTAGTGCAGGTAAGCTATTAAGATAGTTTGTGTTACATTGTTGTGATAAATAATGTTTTTAAAATTTTTATTTTATTTTATTGTGTTTGACTATGAAGGTTCATTTAGCCAAGAAAACATTGATTTCCAACGTAAGATTATTGAAAGGTCCGGTTTGGGTCAGGAGACTTACTTCCCTCCTGCATTGATACAAAAGCCGGCGAACCCGTCTATGGAGGAGGCGAGGAAGGAGGCGGAAACCGTTATGTTTGGAGCCATTGATGACCTCTTGAAGAAAACCGGAGTTAAGGCTAAGGATATCGGAATCTTGATTGTGAATTGTAGTTTGTTTAACCCAACTCCATCTTTATCCGCCATGATTGTTAACCATTACAAGCTTAGAGGAAACATCTTGAGCTATAATCTTGGTGGTATGGGATGCAGTGCTGGTCTTATCTCTATTGATCTCGCCCGTGACCTCCTTCAGGTTCGGATTCAGATTCATACTTATGCTATTATCAATTGGTTTTAAGATGAAATCTCACTCGTTATTATCTAATTCTTATTATAGGCTCATCCGAATTCATATGCGCTTGTGGTAAGCATGGAGAACATAACATTGAATTGGTATTGGGGCAATGATCGATCAATGCTCCTCTCGAATTGCTTGTTTCGTATGGGAGGAGCCGCGATCTTGCTATCAAACAAATGGACAGACCGAAGACGATCAAAGTATCAACTAATCCACACGGTCCGAACCCACAAGGGTGCGGATGATAGAGCCTATGGTTGTGTCTTCCAAAGGGAAGACACACTCGGAAAGATTGGAGTTTCGCTCTCGAAAGATCTTATGGCGGTGGCCGGAGAAGCCTTAAAGGCTAACATAACAACTCTAGGTCCATTAGTCCTTCCAATGTCCGAACAACTTCTCTTCTTCCTAACCTTGGTTGGGAGAAAGGTTTTCCAAATGAAGATCAAGCCTTACATCCCAGATTTCAAACTCGCGTTTGAACATTTCTGCATCCATGCCGGAGGCAGGGCGGTTCTTGATGAGCTCGAGAAGAATCTCGAGCTCAGTGATTGGCATATGGAGCCATCAAGGATGACTCTATATAGATTCGGAAACACATCAAGCAGCTCGTTGTGGTACGAGCTTGCTTACACGGAGGCCAAGGGACGGATTAGAAGAGGAGACCGGACTTGGCAGATTGCGTTCGGGTCAGGGTTCAAGTGTAATAGCGCGGTATGGCAAGCGTTGAAGACGATCAATCCGGCTAAGGAGAAGAATCCTTGGATAGACGAGATTGATAAGTTTCCTGTTCAAGTGCCTAGGATTGCATCTATTTCTTCTTGAGTGTTGAAAATTCAGTCAGTTTATGTACATTTCGATCGTTTGTTTTAAGAGGTGTTAGACGCAAAGTGTGTGTGACATTTTACTTTGTAATGATTTGATCTGTTTTCGCTATAGCTTTGTATGTTGTTGCTTGCATGATTGATGAATATACACACTTTATTATCTAAATCTATCTATAAACCTAAAAAGGAGGAACAATTTGGATTAAAATCGAGTTCATGGCGATGAACTTAGAATAATTGTTTAGCATATTAGGAATTGATTTTGACAGAAGCAAGTATAACACATGGCAAGTACAAGAGTTTCCATGTACAAAAAAATGAATACATGAAAAAGACGTAAAAATTATAACCAATACTTGAATTGCCATGTCCGAATACTATTACGTGTAAACTTACTAATATGTATACGTATCAATCTCACAAGTTCAAATATTTCTTCTCTATTTAATACTTCTTACCCCCTCTCAATTTCTCCATCTCCCAATCAAACATTTCTTGTACAGAAAAAAAACAAACCCAAAAATACATTATTTCATTCTAAGATCAGTATACAGTTAAGCATTCGTCAATGGAGACCAAAACCCGGAACCCAGAACTCGAAAACAAGCCGAGACCGAGCGGAAGCTCGAACAAGCTCCCGAACTTCAAGCTTTCGGTTAACCTCAAGCATGTGAAGCTAGGGTATCATTACTTGATCTCTAAAGGCATGTATTTGGCGTTGATCCCACTTTTGGCTCTCGGCCCGGCTCATCTCTTGAGTTTGGAGTATGATGATTTCACCAAACTCTGGGATCTACTTAGGCTTAGTATTGTTACCGCTGTTGTATGTTCGGCTCTCATGGTTTTTGTGGCTACTTATTATTTCATGAGGCGCCCTCGAAAGGTTTATTTGCTGAATTTCTCATGTTATAAGCCTGATGATTCGCTCAAGACTCCGAGAGAGATTTTCATGGATCTAACTATTAGTGCAGGTAAGCTATTAGGATAGTTATGTTACATTGTTGTGATTGTGTTTCTTCTTTGCAACAATGTTTTGATTTTTGTTTTTTTTTTTATTGTGTTTGACTATGAAGGTTCATTTAGCCAAGAAAACATTGATTTCCAACGTAAGATTATTGAAAAGTCCGGTTTGGGTCAGGAGACTTACTTCCCTCCTGCATTGATACAAAAGCCAGCGAACCCGTCTATGGAGGAGGCGAGGAAGGAGGCGGAAACCGTTATGTTTGGAGCCATTGATGACCTCTTGAAGAAAACCGGAGTTAAGGCTAAGGATATCGGAATCTTGATTGTGAATTGTAGTTTGTTTAACCCAACTCCATCTTTATCCGCCATGATTGTTAACCATTACAAGCTTAGAGGAAACATCTTGAGCTATAATCTTGGTGGCATGGGTTGTAGTGCTGGTCTTATCTCTATTGATCTTGCCCGAGACCTCCTTCAGGTTCGGATTTTTACTTCTGCTATTGTCAATTGGTTTTAGGGAGAAATTTGTTTGAATTATGTTATAATTCTTATACGGGATTTATCTCTATTGATCTCGCCCGAAACCTCTTTCAGATCGGATTCATAGTTCTGTTATTGTGAATTGGTTTTAGGATGAAATTTGTCTGAATTACGGTATAATTCTTACTGCAGGCTCATCCGAATTCTTATGCGCTTGTGGTAAGCATGGAGAACATAACTTTGAACTGGTATTGGGGTAATGACCGATCGATGCTCCTCTCGAATTGCTTGTTTCGTATGGGAGGAGCCGCGATCTTGCTATCCAACAAATGGACAGACCGAAGGCGATCCAAGTACCAACTAATCCACACGGTCCGAACACACAAGGGTGCCGATCATAGAGCCTATGGTTGTGTCTTCCAAAGGGAAGACACACTCGGAAAGACCGGAGTTTCTCTCTCGAAAGACCTTATGGCAGTGGCCGGGGAAGCCTTGAAGGCTAATATAACCACTCTTGGTCCATTAGTTCTTCCCATGTCGGAACAACTCCTTTTCTTCCTAACCTTGATGGGCATGAAGGTGTTTCAAATGAAGATCAAGCCTTACATCCCGAACTTCAAGTTGGCATTCGAGCATTTTTGTATCCATGCCGGAGGAAGGGCCGTTCTTGATGAGCTCGAGAAGAATCTCGAGCTCAGTGATTGGCATATGGAGCCATCACGGATGACTCTTTATAGATTCGGAAACACTTCAAGTAGCTCGTTGTGGTACGAGCTTGCCTACACAGAGGCAAAAGGACGGATCAAGAGAGGAGACCGGACTTGGCTGATTGCGTTCGGGTCAGGGTTTAAGTGTAACAGCGCGGTATGGAAAGCATTGAAGACGATCAATCCATCTAAGGAGAAGAATCCTTGGATAGACGAGATCGATAAGTTTCCCGTTCAAGTGCCTAGAATTGCATCTATTGATTCTTGAGTGTTGAAATTCAGTCAGTTTATGTACATTTCGATCCTTTGCCTTAAGAGGTGTTAGACGCGAATTGTGTGACATTTTACTTTGATATGATTTGATCTGGTTTGGCTATAGCTTGTATGTTGTTTGCATGATTGATGAATACATATTGATACTTTTTGTTGATATGCATTGCATTGAGCTTGTCATCTATTTAAGTCTTTATTGTTTCACGTTTGTTGTGGGTCGCGCCTTACCGCAAGTTTCGCCCCTATCCACTCAAAGCCCATGTACAGTTGGCGCAGTCTTATACTTGGTGTTCAACTATAATCCAAGGTTTTCCTTACACTATATACTGTAGTGTTCCCTCTCACTCCAAAATAATCTAGTTAATGTAGTTATCATCTGTTTATTTGTAATTTGAAACTCATCAATAAAACTCTTTGAGAGTGGACGTAACCATTATTGAGTGAACCACTATAAAGTTGTGTATGTCATCTTTCTTGTGTGTTGAATTATATTCTTTCTCATAATTCCACATAACAAACTAGTATCAGAGCTTTGAGTTCTTTGGTTTTTGTAATCTTGAAGAAAGATGTCTTATTTCAACACGAAGATCGACACATACACAAGGGGAAACAATTTTAGTTTGTGGCAGATCAAGCTGCGAGCGTCGTTCAAACAACATGACTTATGGGGGGACGGGTGTTGTCAAAGAAGGAAGGGATGTCGTTTGCTGAAGGAGTCAAGTATAAGGCTCGAGTCGTTGCAAGAGGTTTTCATAAGAGAGAGGGAGTGGAGTACAATGAGATTTTATCGCCGGTAGTCAGACATATCTCCATCAAAGTGCACAATAATGGCGCATCAAGATCTAGAGGTCGGACAACTTGATGTAAAGACAAATTTCTTACATGGAGAGCTAGAAGGGGAAATATACATGACTCAACCGGATGGTTTTCAAGGAAAGAAAATTATGTTTGCAAGTTGAAGAAGTCTTTATATGGACTTAAGTAGTCTCCGAGAAAATTGTACAAGAGAGTTGACAGCTATATGATAGAGATTCGTGGTTATAACAAGAGTGCTTATGATTGTTGTGTGTACCACAACCAATTAAAGGATGATTTTCTCATCTATCAGGTCGTGTATGTAGATGATATTCTAATAACTGCATATAACAAGTATGAAATTCAAAAGTCTAAGGGTCTCCTAAGTGTTGAGTTTGAGATGAAGGATTTGGGAGAAACTCGGAAAATTATAGGAATGGAGATTCTTAGAGATAGGGTTCATACGAAGCTTTCTTATCACAAAAAAAAAAAAAAAGAGGCTACATTGAAAAGGTTTTTTCAAGATTCAGAATGTCATTGGCCAAGCCTAATGATACGCCTAGTGATGCTAACAACCATCTTACCGTTCCGTTTTCACCTTAGTCGGATGAGGAGAAGAATTATATGCCGCGAGTCCCTTATGCTAGTGTAATAGGGACTTTGATGTATGTTATGGTATGCATAAGACCAGATATGACACAAGTTGTTAGTGTCGTGAGCAGGTTCATGGGGAAACTAGGAAGATACTGACAAGTTGTGAAGAGGATATTTCGGTACCTTAGAGGTACATCTGACATTGGGCTCGTTTTTGGGAGTGATGCACAGGGTTTGGTCACAAGGTACTCTGATTCTGATTATGTAGGAGATGTTGATACTATAAGATCTATGACCGATTATGTTTTTACTCTTGGTGGTTCTGTTGTGAGTTGGAAGACAACCTTACATCCAACGGTCACTTTGTCTACCATAGAGGAAGAGTTCATGACATTGAAAAAAGCAACTAAAGAGGGAATTTGGTTGAAAGGATTGATTGGTCATCTAGATATACATCATGATCAAGCTATTGTATATTGTGATAGTTTGAGTGCAATCTGTTTGGCCATGGATCAGGTTCATTGTGAGAGGACTAAGCATTTTGACGTCAAATATCATTTTCTTGAGAAGTGAGAAGAAGATCAAGGTGAAGAAAGTAGGGACTATTGATAATCCTCTTGATATGTTCACCAAGCCGGTATTTCGTGGTAAATTCCAACATTGTTTGGGCTTGCTTAATGTCAGAAGTTGTTGATTGTCAAAGGGGCACAACTGGATAGAGAGAGAAGCTAGTTTGAACATTGACTAGTGCATCAGGTATATTTGTGAGGATTCAAGTCAATGTAGAGATTTGTTGATATGTTTTAAATTGGGCCTTTTATTTCTTTGGATATTTGTTGTTTGACTCAGTCTTATACTTGATGTTCAAGTATAACCTAAGGTTTTCGTTACTCTATATATTGTAATGTTCCCTCTGCCTCCAAAATAATCTAGTTATCATCTATTTATTTGTAATCTAAAACTCCTCAATAAAATCTCTCTAAGAGTGGACGTAGTCATTATTGGGTGAACTACCATTAATTTGGGTGTGTCGTGACTCTTGTTTGTTGAATTTTGTTTTTTCTCGTAATTTCACACAACACTTTATTGTATAAATCTATCTATTAACCTTAAATGGAGGAACAATTTGGATCAAAATCAAGTTCAGGGTACTCTTACAACTTTCTAAGGAAGAACTTAGAATGATTCTTTAGCATATTAGGAATTGATTTTGACAGAAGTAAGTATAATACATGACAAGTACAAGAGTACCCATGTACAAAAAAATAAATACTTGAAAAAGACGTAAAATTCATAACCAACACTTGAATTGCCATGTCAAGTAATATTACGTAATTCATGCGTAAACTTACTGATATGTATACGTATCAATCTCACAAGTCACAACAATTTGGTGATAGTTGTAACATATAGAGTTTAGTAATAACGCTACGGAAATGACCCATGCTATTCATCATCTTTGTTTCTCTACTTACAAGGTTGACAATTTCGTGTGACAATTAACGCTAAGGATTTCGTTATCGTCCATTAATCAGGCAATTAACAATTTAGTTTTATTGCCTATTATGTAATGGATATAATATTGATCGCAAGAATTGAGCCATATGCCTTATGGGCCCACATTTGACCCTTGATTACAGGGCTGCAAAATACGCCGTATCGCCATTGATGAAGAGGGCAATCAACTTGTTGTAATTACATTAATTGTAGATAACAATTTTCCTACAGCTTTCAACACCCAGGAAAGAAGATCTAGCTTACACGAAAGCATTCATTATAACAAGTATGGTTGGTTGGGAGTTGGGAAGATGGGAAGAAAAGTCATAACCATAACCCCTCTTTGAACAATTCTTGCCTAAGCAAACAATAAATTGACCAACTAAGTCAAAAATCTTACTCTAAACACTCTCAACAACACACAAACACGCATTGCGTTCGTGTAGGCAATGGGCCCGCGGTTTTTCAACTCGAATATAAAATCTTGTGATACAAGTAGAAGGTGAAGTGCAAGTATAGACACATGGGGTTGATAACCTAACCTTTAATGCTTAATGTTCTTGCCAACTAACACAGCCAATGAAGAGAACAAGACAATAAAAAATGATTTCATGAATGTTAGTTCAAGGAGAATCACACAAGCAAGCTCGTACAAGTCTTTGCTTTACAAATATTTAGGAGACGTAAGTTACAGAATCTAATGTAGTCTAAAGGGCAAACAAGGAAGAATTTGACTTGGAAGTTGGAAGTATGTGGATGTGGCAAAGGTTAATTTGTTTGTAAAATGGGGGTTCACTAAAACTCCCTTGTTTCTGTAATACAAACTAGATTTGGTAAGTTAGGTTGGACAGGGACAGGGTCAAATTTTTACCTACAGGCCCCAGATACCGCGAGCTGTTCCCATCCGGTTGTTTGGTCGAGATGTCAGTTCAAATAATATCCTAGCAAAGGAGTCAGACTGTTTGTTATCTGAAAACAGCAGCTCCGCAAAGGCATTCTCAAACGCCACCATCAGGGCTCGGTTTTGTGGTTCTGACACTAGGCTCTCCAAAATCATAGCCGCCTTTCGACATATTTCTGGTACTGGATGAGGAGCCTTGATGACCTTCAACAATCTGTCTATGGCCCTGAAAAACATTATAATAAAACTCGTATCATTCTGGATTGTAATGAGAAAATCTGCCATTTGCTCATGTTAGGGAATTCTGGAAAGAATATCTCACCATCGTTCACTTGCAAGTTTCACCCTGCTCTCCATATTAAACTCGGCGAGATTATACAGTGCGCCAACAGCTGCCGCTTGAGCATCAGCTGTTGGTGAGCTAAGAAGATCAACTAGCCGCCTGTAAATCTGCAGTACGAGTTAAAACTTTCAGAATATTTAAACTGACAAATATATTAAAGTTATAGACTACATAGATAGCAAATAACCTGTTGGGAAAATGAAAGAAGGAAAGGCTCATTATCAGGATTTATTATCATACGCCCAAGCAATTCGGCGGCTGCACAATGCCATGCCCTCACTGGAGAGTTGAGCAATCCCACAATTGCCTGAACTGCATCTTTTTCCCTGATTAATAAAAAGCAAACACTCTGTAATGTAATGTCATGAAGACTTCACAATAATAAGGACTTGCAATCAGATCAACTTACTTTATTTTAATGAATGAAGGCTTTGACGAGCTGAATATTCGTAAATCAAGCAAAGGACCCAAATTTACAATAGTCTCAAGAGCATTAGTTACAAGCTCCTCGTCCTCTGTTCAAAATTCGGAAAAAAAATATTTTAAAATTAGCTAATAACAAATACATCCATGTCCACAGAAAAACCAGCCATTATGACTTCAAAACACATTTAGTATAAGAGATGTCAGGAGGCAAACAAATCTTTTCTATAAAAGAAGTTTTTGAGAAACTCGTCATGATAAAAACCAAACCCCCTTCCTGAAAAAAGAAAACCTCCCATCCTGCCTCCTATTACTAATAGAAGAATCAAATGAATCACAGGAAATGGAAATCATCATCAGACCAGTCTAGAAAATCTCAAACTTACACTAGAAATAGTATAATGGCTTAGGCTCAAACTTGGTTATGACTCACTTACACAAGAGGACCCTAATCAACCTTCCTTATTCATTCAGCTAGATCATCTGGATGGATTAAACAATAACAATCTATTAAGTTTGACACTTACTCTAGTTCTATAAGGTCTTTCACCAACCAACTCCTCAAATTCTCTTCGCCTAGATCAGATATCATTCATCCTGAACAGGATCATGCACTTAAAGATCACATCAATTATCTACCGGTTATGAACAGATAGGTCAACTATTTACGCGAGGTACAATTCTCAATTTTTTTTTTATCAACTCCTACCTATGTTAAGATCTTCTATGCACTGAAACATGGATTCCAAACAATGTCGATGCTGAGCCATTATGACTTCATTATCAGGCATGAAAGAGAAGTTGCGGATAATATTCGATGCAGCAATAGCACATAGCTGCCTTTCACCACGCCCATCTTCATCCAGGTTGAAGAGACCATCTTCTTCAAACCACCAGTCTGTTGGTGAGCGCTTAGCTGTAGATTTCTGAGATGACAAATCTACCAGGGATGAACTTGATCCACCACTGCAATAACAAGAACTCAAGGCTCAAAGCAATTTCCTCCATCCTAAGACCCTTGAAATAAGTTGTTATATAACTTGTGACGTAGTGAAAAATTCAGTTTCCCCTTGATAGCTTACATATATTAGTGGTCGATCTAGAAAACCATATGATAAATTAATCAGTTTGCACAAATGAGAAAATATAAAAGCACAGAATTTACATTGTTTGCGGGTGATTGCCAATGGAGCCCAGCACCCCATATTCTTTCCCAAATCCAGTCACAGCAGTATTCACTCCTAATGTTCTTACTCTTCGACGTTTTATAAGCTCCTTGGGTAATGCTACATCACGCCAGTCATCAATCTGTTAATATAGTAAATTATTAGACTAAAAATTGTAGGCAGAAAGAACAAGTACCCACTAACAAAATATGAGAGTGTAATTTCTAGGATGAGTGGTACATACAACTTGAAGAACAGCATCAAGTAGTCCAGGTACTTTGGCTAGAGGAGTTGCATCCTTCCGCATTTCATCCTTTTCTTTGAAGGAAAGAACAGTAAGTGTATTCAGTGCCCATGTTATCTCACTTTTTAAGCCACTTTGAAGAGCCAATACTATCCTCTTGTGATTTTGGTCTGTAAAAATAGAACATCGCGATTAAGTTCATGCTTGAAAAGATGGAAATTTGGCAAGGCAAGCTAGACATGCTTGTTTACAAAAAAGAATCTTCTAGTTAATCGATCAAGAGTGTAAATATAAAGACATGCAAGATTAGCAACTCCTAACCCTAAGTTCTTCTGCATTAATTATTGGTTGAGTATTGTATTTAATGAGACTTTCAACTGTCCATATCGCATATTAGAATGCAACCTAAGCGAATTAATAAATATTACATTGTTTCAACAGCTCGCTTATGATAACTTGATCATGATATACAGTATGACACTTCTTGTTATAGCCTTTAAACGATGCCCCACAAACTGCACCGTAGGCCCATAAATACTTTTGACATATACATATACTCAGATCAGGTGAGGTCAATAAAGCTGAAATTAGGATTATTAGCAAAACGAGAATACCAGATTTGCCAACCTAGCCCCATAAATACTTACGAGACACGAGCCATAACTCATAGTAGTATAGAACCATCTTAATGGAGCTTAATCAATTCTGCAGCTTCGAGCATGATGACTAAGGGGAAGAGAGAATGCCCCCTCATTCTTTTAACCTAAGCAAATAAGCAAATCCGGACATAATTATCCATTTAACTAGGAAATTTCCAGGGCAAACAACATGAAATCAAGCCCACTAACTTGAGAACGAAAAGGAATTTCAATTGAAAGGTACATGATTACGACATTACCCAGTTAACGGAATAATTAAAATCCTCTCACGATTTACCAATCCAAACCTAGTCATACAACCCTCTCAATGAAGCTAGAATTAGTTCGCGCATGACAACTACAGGAAAGAGAAAAAGGAATTTCAATTGGAAAATAAATAATTGCGCAATTAACCGAATAATTCAAGTCCTCTCACGATAAAACACCATCAATTAACAGATCATGCAATCAAAATCACAATTCGTGCGAAAAAAAGGAACAGAAAGAGGGGTTTTAAGGTTTTCGGCGAAACTAAAAACTGACCAGCAAAGGCACTATGAACTTGGAGGGTGGGACCCAAGAGAGTCGAAGGAGCTGCAGCATCAGCGGCCGCAGCTACGGCTGCTGCTGCGGCAGCGCTGTTGGTACCGCTTCCAAAAGGCCGACCTCTCTTCGGCGCCGGAGTCGCGGCTCCGGCGGCGGCAGCTCCTTGTTTTCCCTGCGACTTCTGCATTCCCAACTTCCCTGTTTCTTCTGCTCGGGGCTGAGACTTTTCATGTCAGATTTGGGCCCTCTTTGTACTATTTTAGCAAAAACATATTTTGGGCCTTTGTGGGCTTTAAGGGCCCATTACTAAATCGTTTATTAATTTCGAGACTCTTGTGTGGCCCATTTGAAGTGTCCACTTGTAAATAGTATAGTTTACTGTTGTATTTTATGCGTTTTTCTTATAATATATTTAGCTTAATATATTAACGTGAACTCACAATGACATCAATTGAATAATTATTTTAAAATTAAACTCGATCAAAGAAGAATATTTTTTTTTATAAAGTTGGTTTTTAATTGATAAAAAGATACCAAATCTCAGAATAAAGTAGATGCAAATTAGCCATAAAAATAGTGATTTAACATATCTTTACCTTTTGCTTTTGTCTACGAGTCTTAATCAATGCCTTTAATTAACTTCTTTTTTTTACTTATTGATGTATTAGTGGACCGAGTATTCTATATCATTATTTTTAGTCAGAAGGCGGTTGAGTTGATACGCCTTTTTTTATAGTTGAGGGATCCACATAGTAAGTTTTTTTTGCTTCGTTCTTGTATGGGTATTGCTAAGATGTATTTTAGCTTGAGGAATTATTTACCGGAGCATGAAGAGTGTGCAACATCTTATTTTGATTTTGGACTCCGTAAATCGGATGAGGATATTGTGGTTTGTGACGGTCCTTTTTTGGGATCTTCAATGGCAGCTTACTTCTTTGCCTATTTAGTTTAGAGGGCTTGGTTTATATTCAGCTATGGAGACTTCTTCTTTTGCTTTTGTGGCCTCTAAGGGCCCAATCTTGGATACTTCAAGACCACATATTGCGGGACAGTGGAGTAGTTGATATAAGCTTTGAGTTTTTTGCAGCGTTGGACAATCTTCAAGCTTCTATTCCTAGTTTCGATCTTTTTGGTTTTACCGTCAAGAACACCGTCCCCCGTAAAGCCCAACATGCTTTGTCGAGTGCTCTTTTCAGTAAAATAGTGCAGACAATGGAAGTGACTTTTGATTTGACCCTTAGACAGAAAGCGGTTTTTTTAAGTGTTTGCAGTCAGCGCATAGCCAAGACTTCTTTCTTGCCATACCCATTGAGGGGCTTGGACGGTGTATGTCTCCAGTTGAGTATCGCACAATCCTTAAATATCGCCTTATTATTCCTTTGTTTTCAGTAGATGCGACTTGTCCAATGTCTAATTGTCGGAGGGATTTGGATGCTTTTGGGAAGCATGCAATTCGTTGTAAAGAACTATTTGGCTTCAAATATATGCATGATCTGGTTCGTGATGTTTTATGTGACGTGTTTAGGAGAGCAGGAGTTTCGGCTAAGAAGGAGGTACATGTGACCTGCTTAACTGATCCGCGGGAAGGTAGATCTACTTTGAGGTCGGCGGACATGTTAGTGTTTGGATGGGTCGGTAGAAAACATACTTGTATTGATTTGACGGGGGTCTCTCCTCTGGTCAGTTTGGGTAGCGGGTCTTTTGTTATGGATAAAGGGGGCCTCGATGCGGCATTTGTGAATGTGACTAAGCATGAAAGGGCTTGCATTGAAAATCGACATGTGTTTCTTCCATTCGTTTTTGACATGTTTGGGTTTCTTACGCTCGATGTCGTCGAGATTCTCAAGAGGGTGCAGCGGGTCTTACATAATAATGTTGTGTCTCTCAGGTCTTCGGACGTAGTTTTTAAGATGAACGGTTTTGCTATCCAAGGATAGAGGCGCAACTTGCTATCCGTCTATCTTCTAATTCGATGTAAATAATTAATTTAATAATAAAATATTAAAATTATATTGGATGGTATGCTACAAAATATTTTGACAACTAATAATTGAGACATATAAAAATGTTGTTGGATCGCACATATTTGGAAGGGGAATCAAATGTGGAGAATAATGAAAGTGAGGAAGATGGTGGTGAAGAAAGTTAGGAACCATTTTTGTCATTAAATGACAATTGGCCAAAGAAAACAAAACGTGTTCCTCTTTGTAGGCTACATGCCTACAAAGTACAAATATAGCGATTGATGAAATTAGGTAAAGCCCTAATATGCCCAACTACAACATGACACTACGGCATAAGCCATATCTTTGCCCCTTTAGTCACCCTCCTAAGTCACCATTTGTACTACATAGGGCGTGAAAGATAACTTTCACTTTTTTTGTAATGAGATTTAAGTTTAGGATATTATAATTCAAGTATTATATTATATTTTTAATAGACATTATGTTTAAGATATTTTGTTTTAGGTGTATTTTTCGATGTTACGAAAAGGTTAAAAAAAATCATTAAAAAACAAATAGTTTATATGGTAAGAAGGTGGGTGGCCGGTGTGATTGTCATTAACAATCAACCAAGGTTCAAAACGTTTATGTACATATTGTTTTTAATTTGTCTACGAGGTGTGACAATATATCCGCTTTGCCTATAATCATGTTCACTTGGTGCAATATGATCGGTCACATCTCTGAAAATGTCCATTTGTTAAATGGTTGACCTATAATTTCGGTTTTAGACTTTTAGGAGTTTTGATTTTCAAGTTTTCGGATATATGTATGTAACACTTTTAATGAACGTATTTAATTGGATAGAGATGAAGGATAATGTTGAGATGTGTAGATTGTCTCACATCGTCTAAACTAAATTATGTGTGACTAAGTTTATGGTTACTAATCAAACTTTAGGAACGGCTTAGCCAAACGGTTATTGTAGTTTGATAGAAAATAGTTGGACCGTAACATTAACAATGGAGTGAATTGCTCACGATTAACTGAATTTACTTCATAGTTAGTCTTATTCTTCCATCGTTGTGTTAATAATATTACTAAGAGAACCGAGGTGTAACTTTGACTTCGATAGAAGTTTCGTCCCTTTGTCAAGGCTCGTAAGAGGGATAGGACAGGGAGTTTTGTCGGCCAGATGTAATTTAACGCAATATAACCTATCACGATAAACTGAGTTTCTTTGTTTCATAAAGTTTAGATATTAAGGAGTCTTGCATGCAATAAATATAAGTTATAATTGTGATGCAATAGAATTTTGTGTTGGAGTCTTTGACTTATTATGGTGAAATACTTAAGAAACACTAATATTTTGTAAGAATTTTTCACTTTATGTTAATCAAGCTTATGTAAAAGGTTTAAATATAATTGAGTTTAGTTACACTATTAGAAGCGGTCATTACTCGACGCTTTATCTTGCTTTCAGTCTACTACTTGTCAAAGTATCGGTTTTTTTTCGCCGGCTCGGTTTTTTTTCGCCGGCAAGATTTTTTTGACGCTATTTTATGCCAACAATTCGTACACATTTCGACTCTTTTGGAAATCGGAAATTTCGACGATTTTGGACATTGATTATTGCAATTTCTGGTGTTCGAGGAGCGTGCTTCTACGACAGGAAAAAATTAAAATTAAAAAAATTCGAGATTTTACATTTTTTTATTATAAAAAAAACTTTTTCTTAAATTTCATTTCAAAATTACTATGTGAATCTCAAATATAATACAATTATTATGTATGGCGAAAAGATCTCTTATTATTTATTGAAAAAAAGACGGTTTGGTTAATTTGCTTGCCCTCTTGGGACATCTCGTGTTCATGAAATGTAAGGCCAAACATATAAGAAATGCAAGATATGATTTCTCAAACGTCGAAACCTTGACCCCGTTTGGTTATAACTCCGAAAACGAAAACGGATTGGAAATGAATCTAGTTTATATTTGTACCTTATTCATGAAATCATTTCATGTTGTTTCATGTAAAATGTACTTGATTCCCCCATTTTGTTACCCTTTAGGTATCAAAACTAATCAATTTATATTACAATTATTTCAAGCCACAAGGAACAATTCCCAAAAACTTCGTGAACATGGGTATACGTATGGACTATATACGTTTTCATTCCGTTTTTGTTTCCGGAGTTCAAATCAAACGGTCCCTAAATATAAAACTAAAATTGATAAGTCTCTCCAACATAAGTAAATCATTGTTGCATGAAAAGGTTGGATTATTCATAGAAGTTGAAAGTTAGGGTTAGTTAGAAAACTTTTGAGTGTGGTTAATTAAAGAATTTACGCATTTTTTTCTAATTTTTTTTGAAAACATAAAGGATTTAGGATATATTACTCTATTAGCGTATCATTTTAGCTCATCTTTATAAATAAGAATTCTTAAGACTCATCGGCATATGGCGGAAAAAGATGTTCCAATCAAGATAACATTTCAACTAAATTGTTTATTATCCCAAAAATATACGATATTGATCGTGGTTATATTTCTGGAGGTCCATTCTAACATTATGATTATTTGCCGCAATAATTATTCTATTTGTTTTGGCTATACAAAATTAAAGAAAGTTACGTGCCTAGTATTAGCAATTTGAGGATTTTGGGTCAGAAATCAGGCCAACAATTCTTATCCACCCTTGTTTATAAGTCCAATTTAGCCACTTCTTGTTTAACCAACCGGGATACCTTACCACACCTTCAATTACAAGTTGGAGCTTATATTTGATTTTATTTTAAAGTCTGATTTCGTTTCTCTATTTTCCTTTTTTCGTTACATTCAGAAAAAAAAATTTAAAAATATATAAAATGACATCAATTACGATGATTTCTTAATTAGAAAGATCTATTTATATTCAATTTAAAATTGCACTAATCTTGTGGGTTAAATTATGTTTTATAGGAGATTTTTTTAGTTAAAATATTAGTATATAAAAAGCTATACACCAACCTTTAAGCATCACTATTTAGCAATAAATCACCTTTTATAAATATTTTAGCACAAAACCATCCATTATTTTTAAAATTTATATTAACCACCGCATACTAATAAATATTTCATCAAATAATTTAAAATCGAAGTATAAATAAGGTAAGTTTATATTATCAACATTACATCATTATTAGTTTTAATAGTTGAGTTAAGTATTAGAATTTATAATAGAAAATTAATCTAAATAAATTAAATAAATTATTTTTCATGAACAAAATAAGAATCCAAAATTTAAAAATTACTACCTCGTACACAAACTATCGCCTAATAAACTAACAACATAAAACTAAGAAAATACCTAAACCTACATAAAATTTTCTTTTATCCGGAT
This sequence comes from Fagopyrum tataricum, assembly GCA_002319775.1. Taxonomy (NCBI): domain Eukaryota; kingdom Viridiplantae; phylum Streptophyta; class Magnoliopsida; order Caryophyllales; family Polygonaceae; genus Fagopyrum; species Fagopyrum tataricum. The sequence goes on from CM008285.1 coordinate 14,298,912, forward strand.
TTTTTGTGGTAATTATTTTCAAAATTTTATACTTTATATTGCAATTTTTTCATAACATTTTGGGGATTTTTTTTTAATTTATAACTTCTTTTATATCTTTATTTTATTTTTTTTTAAGATTTTCCAAAATCAAAATAGTTATAATGACGTGATTATTGGTCAATTAAATCAACTGAAAAGTTTTTTAATTTAAAAATTAAATTCCGGAAACCATATCATCAGTTTATTCGGAGTCGATAGTCGAGACCGTGTTAGAATTGGTTTTGTAGGCTATAATTTGCAACGAGATAGTAATTTTTACATTTTAAATTTAATTTTGGTTTATGGGTAATAGTTTATATTATTTTTAATTATTTTTTTAAATATAAATTGTAATACTTAACCAAACAATTGAAACTAATTATGATATTAATATTGATAATAAAAACACCTTGTCGATGCTTCAATTTTAAATTAGTTGATGTAATTTTAACTTGCATAGGCTAATTAAAGTTGATTTTGTATAGGTTTATTTATTATTATATATTGGAATTTATTCATTCATACTCTTAAAAAAATCTTACAAATCTACTTAATATTATAAATATAAATTAGAATGACCAATTAAGATACGGTAGTTTTACATTTCATGCAGGAATCATGTGATAATAAAATATTCACCTGATTTTTTTTCTAATGAAGCAATTAAAAAATGTATGTTCTGACGTAATTATGGGTATATATAGCGATTAGCTACAACAACTAACCTCGATATAGCAGTATACTACTACCACCGACTAGTATTAAATTGGTGGTCCCCTACACTCTTAACTACATGTTTTAAATTAAAGCAATAATGATTAATACAAAAATATTATAATTTAAATGTTTAGATATAAGCGGATTTTGGATCGGGTTTTCGTTTTATTGGAATTCACCTTCAAATAAAGCAATTTTAAATGTCTATGCGTCATGCATGCATGGTTATCGATTTCAGCTGTACACATAATAGCTTTTGACTATGAAAACAACGTACTAACTACACCAATAATACGGAATATAAAATTTGGATTTATTTTTAATTCATAATAGTGAGGTTGACGTCAAATATGTACATTTATATATATATATATATATATATATATATATATATATATATATATATATATATATATATATATATAAAATATCCGAGATTTTAGGGACGTTGTTTTCGTATCAACTATAATGTGCATAAACTTTCTAGGCGGTCACTCATCCTGAAATTGTTTCAGTGAGATATTTATCCTTCTTCTACCACTGGAAAAAAAAATCTTGTTGACTTTAATAGCAATTCATCATTATAACAAATTCCTACTCAAATAATACGGAATGATAATTTTACGAATTTTACAATCTCTTTTTTAAATTTGATGTGTAATTTATATATTTTTAGATGAAAAGATATACTACTATTTAAAATTTACTTGTTTTATATGTGTAATTTATTTCAAAAAGTTCATAATTTTCTTTGGAAAAGAGGAAGATAGATCGAGTAAAATGAAATTTATGACTTTTATAATAATTTTTGTATTTATTAATTAAATTCACAAACTTCCGTGGAGAAAATATATTCACGTTGTGGTCAATCATACATTCATACCTACAAAATTTGGCCAATGTGAAGCAAATGGAGTTTCGTATTTTATATTAATCGGAGTATAATTTGCACGAATTCAAATACGTTGTGCTTCTTAATCGACTTATTTGAATTCCATGTCAAACTAATTATAAAATAAAATATATATTGTAGCAATCATTTTAAATATGAAAGATGTGCAATTTAAAAGGAGATTAAAAACAAAAGGAGGAGAAATGTAACAACGAAGACTTTGTTCTACTAGTTAATGTGAATATGTACATTTAAATCTAACGTGTAATAATAAAAAGAATATATTTAGATTATCATATCGTAGAGTGATTTATTTTTTGACATTTTTATAAATAAAAAGAATATATTTAGATTATCAATACTATTTAATTGGGATAATTTGCCAATAATATAACCTTTTTTTTTAAATGTGCTTAATTAGATTTTCTCCGTTTTATTTTATTTTTTTATATCCAGTGAATCTAAGGTGTGAAGGGGTTCACACCAAGTGAACCTATACAAAAGTCTTTAGAAGAACCTAATTTTAAGTAAAAACAAATTAAATGAAGCAATTCCGACTAAGACGTGGAGGGGATGCACGTCAATTGAACCTACACACAAGTCTTCGAAATTTTATCCTAAAATCAATTAGTAATAGGAGGAGTAGTTATATGACCTATTAGATTCACATATTATTATATTGTCGATTTGAGATATTACACTACCACTACAAAAGTAAAGATATATTAACATAGTTATTTACATCGTCATCAAGGTTAAAAAAAACTTGTTAATATGATTAACACTTTACATGTTGCTTTTTGACGAGGAACCATCGTGAAAGAAGGTTTTATGCAACTTATAAGGACATTGCGAACCGTAACAAGCTTTATGATATGATCTGTATAGGTGATATCAATATTGTCAAGACTAATGTAGATGCTTCTTTCAAACGTTGAAATTCTAGCAATGAAGTTTTTCAATAAAACAAAGTCAAATCTAAACTGATTGTGCATTTAAAACTCAGAATCAAATAAATTTAATGAAACAATTGTAGTAAACCCAAGGGCCGGGCACAAAACCCGCAAATTTCAGACCCGTCCCGGTCCCGATTCCGGTGGTTTTTCATCTAAAAATTTTAAATCCCGTCCCGTCCCGTCCCACCAAAAATACTGCGGGATAGGATATGAGCCTTACATTCCTCGTCCCGCAAGGTCCGTCCCGTCCCGCATATATTAAAATTTAAATATAAATTAAATAATTAAATATATAAACCTAAGGAGTAGTGGTCATTATGTAATTTTGTTATTATAAATTAACAATTGTCTAAATTCATTTATAAATGGCAAATGAAAATTGAACTTAGGTGCGATATTTTTTTAAAGAGTAGTGATAATTATGTAATTTTGTTCTCATATTTTATTTTGAATGTTTAGACTTGACAAGTTAATTATGTTTTGTAAACCTTATTGCGACATTCTATTTTGATGTCTTTCGTTTTAAGGATATCAATGAATATTTTCTTTCGTAAATTGTTAATTTTGAAACGAAAAGGCGAAAAGAAATTTTATATAGATTATGCGGGATAAGGCCCGTCCCATCCCGTTCCGTCCCGGTCCCAACCGGGATAGGGCCCAATGGTTTTTAGTAAAAAAACTCAAGGCCCGTCCCAGTCCCGTCCCATATATAATGGCTGGGATGGGACGTGGGATGACCTTAATCCGTCCCGTCCCGTCCCGTCCCATGCCCAGTCCTAGTAAACTCTATTATGAGGGATTTCAAGAGGGGGAATCCAACCTCAATCTACTTAGGTCTTACAATCGCTAGAAATCATTTTCGGTAACAGAATGATTTCAAATCAATCAAAAGTTATGTTTGTTTAGAGGTCTTTTATCACATAAAGATAATTAAATCATTTCCATTTTCGCCTTCCCCTTAATCGATTTATATTCCGTTTTTATTTCACCACTTCATTTAAACAAGCACCAAGTATAAATACATATCAAACGATGGTTATAAGAAAAACATTAAGAAAGTTCAAACCGTCATTAATTTCCAAAACAAAAACATAAAAGAAGAAAAAAGATGAAGAAGAACATAAGAGGAGAGAGAGTAAACAATCCAACGGCCAAATTTTGAAGGTATAAAAAAATTCTCCTACACACTCTAGAGAATGAAGAACAAAACCAGTAACCAATACTCAGCTGGTCTAGTGGGATGTGGTGCTAGGCTCCTTAAGAGTTTAGCTTGGAGATTCGAGTTCGAATCCTCCTGGCGGCATGTATGGAAAAATTGATATTGGGAGGGTATCCCCCAACAATGGGCCACGACTTTCTATCCGATCCGGACGTAGAGCGGCTAAGCCGATCGAACCGGATGGTCTACGAATTTACCATTTACCAAAAAAAAAAGAAGAACAAAACCAGTCAAAACACCCAAGTTTATTTTTCCTCTTCTATATTATCTATGTGTGAGCTCTCTTTTCATATCTAGAGTGCGTGAGGATCATGAACTGGTCCAAGATCATGTGAGGATCATGCACTTGGTAACCCGTATTTGGGCTTGTCTATAAGGCACAATTGTTCGAATAATGTAACGAATGAAGACTCACATCATATATACATATATTAGAGCATCTTATGATATGTTGTATCATATCAAATGAACCAAACCTTATTGTATATATCAAGGATCCTTGTAAGTGATCCAACAATTCATAGGTCACTCACTAACATATGTTATAATATGTCACATTTACTCTTGGTGTATAACTCAAACATGTCTATGACATCATATGTAACCTAAATTTCAACCAAAGTTTAAGATCACATAACAAAAAGGCGTTGTTGGAAGTTTGCTTTTAGTGTTGCTTAATCACGAAGGTACAATTTTTGGCGACGGTTTTATTAAGCTGAAGAATGGGTGGTCAGAGTAAAGGGTTTGAGTTGATAGATTTCAATCACACGTCCACGGACATTCAAGTGAACAAACTTGATCTACCATCCAACAAAAACACCGACTTTAACGAGTGCAACACAAAATTGGAACATAGAGTGCAACAAAAGATCTCTTGTTGCACTTTTATGGGATCTAAATCCCACATTTTACCCAAAATTTTCATTTGGTATGGCAAAGAGCATGCAAAAGTTTTCGAACAATTATAATCTAATATTTAAAACTAGCGTACATGGGACGCTAGTTTTTACATTTGTTCTTTTTAGTGGTTCGATTTTTTGTAACGGACTTATTTTGTACTGAGCGTACAATGTCCTTGAAAATAAGGATTTCAAATGAGAAAAAACCCACCATGATAAATGACAAAATGAGTTTTCATTAATGAAAAATATAAGTTTTTCGTCATTGTTAACGTTTGGTTATTTTGACCTAAAGAGTTGCGCAATGTTGAATTAATTACTTTAGTCCGACATCAACAAAGATGGTTTGAACATGTTTTTTTTTTTTTGTATCAACCTTTTTGTTTAGTACTTTCATTTATGATTTGACGGTTTTTCATGAATTTTATTGATTAAATCTATACCAATTTACTCAGACAGTTCACAATATGATATCTCAAACATCAATTAATTAACAATTAGGGTAGAGCATAGGTCTAGGTCCGGATCAAAAAAAACCCAATTGGTTGATCAAGATGGGAGCCTAAAAAACTCGGTTGGGTTTAGTTTGGAACTAAAATAGATTTCTACTAATATATGACCAAAATACCAAACCTACTAAGATCGGTTTAGATTTTGGAGCTAAACAAATCTAAAAGTACATTTATAAAATATCACAATAGAAGGGGGGGAAAAAAAGGAAAAAAAAACTAACTTGCACAAAAATGAGCATTTTAAATTTGAGAGAGTTATAGATCCACCACTTGATTAATTTTTTTTTTAAATAACCTGACCTAAATCAACAATATAGCCACCCTTCCCATTTCTGAACTTGAATAACTCGATTTATTATAGATTATTGAATTTTATTTCGGTTAAGAGGGTTTTGTGGGAGAAGAGGGGCACCAAAACGCCGAGGGCCAAGATAATAAGTGTTGTTGTGAGTAGCGCCAACAATGTCATGTGCTTGAGGAGTGGCACACCAACGACGGAGGAGAGGTCTACCAGTGAACGGACAATGAGTTGACTCCACGGGTGTGATTAGGTAAAGTTGCAACGTAACATAGGAAGATTTGCATTACATGATTCACGAATCTAATTGGGTTAAACCTAGAGGATAAGAGAATAATTTACCCCCTGTTTGGTTGTAACTTCGAAAACGGGTTGAAAATGAATCAGTCTATATATGCTAATTGTTCATGGAATCATTCATCGTGCCTTCAGGCAAAATGCATTTGCTTCTCCCATTTTGTTTCCTTATAAGATATCAAATTCTACTACACTTACTTCAAACCAGAAAGAATGATTTCACATATGGATTATATTCGTTTCCATTTTGTTTTCGATTTTAGAGTTAAAACCAAACGGAGCAATAAATGGATTGAAGTGTTAGTCACTAGATTACATATTTGGTGTACTTACATATATAGGTGTACATATTTTCGGTTGAAGCTGTATTAATCTGTTTTAGATCGAACTGGTACCTAATAAATTACATGTTTTAAACCGAACAACTTATAAATCTACGGGTTTACATCCTTTCACTTAAATCTATTATATGTTTTGTGTTTGTCTTTTCCGACGGATTTACATAGAATTTTCTAACACTGCAACAGAATCGAAAAGATCAGATGAGACAGATAAATCTATCAACATTTTCATCCCTATCTTATACAAGTAATCCGTTTTGCTCCATCCCCGTCCCGAAACAGAGCGGGATAACGGGATGATGGTTCCATTAACACGCCTATCCATATGCATAAATAATTCGCTGGAATTATCTATTTATTTTGTATTTTAATAACTACAAAAAATAATACCTTCGTATGCAACTACTGTATTTACAAAGACAGAGGGGTGAGGACCAAAAGAGTTCCCAATCCCAAGCTACAGTAACTATGAAGTCAATCTCACGTTATCACTCCCCCCGCTCACCACTTTCACTTTGACACGTGTACCTTGATGTCATACTTCCAAATTTAATTATGTTATATGTTGATAAAAATGGAATATAAATAACCTGAAATATACCCCCTAAGGGATATGAATGTATACTATATTATAGGGATTAGGGAGTGTTCAACTAAGCTTTTAATAATATGTATACAATCTCTGATTGATCACTTACAATACTTGTTTATTGATATCTCCTGAAGCATACTATTTAGAAATTAAACTGTTGAAGAAAAAAAAAATGATTTTCTAATTTTGTTAAATATGTTTTAGGGATTTTTGGATCTTTAATATTAACATATACATCAAACTCCATGAAAAATGGGGGGGATTGTTTTTTATGGCTTGAAAAATTGAAGTTATACCTATAAATTGTAAATATTACTGACGTTTAAGATGAAGTTGTACGCTAGCATTATAATATATATAATTTTAAGAAGTACATTTTGGATATCTTTTTTGTAAGCATACGGTGTAGTGTAGAGTAAGTTTTAGCACATCAAGAAGAAACGTTTTAGCACATACGGCGTTCTCTTCCAAAACCAAATTTATCTACTCATCCAATTTAAATCCTTTGCCTCATAAAAAGAAATTAAATTTAGATCACGACAAAATTCTTTAATTTAAAAATAAAGAGAGAAACAAAGAAAAGTTGATAGAATACGAGTACGACCTTAGACTGCAAAAAATTGTTGCAGCTAAATGCTAACCCGTACAAGATTTGAAAGTAAAGACGACATCCTTGAATTGAACAAGTAAAAGATAGACAAATATGGGATTGATGATTTTGAGAGGAAGCTACGGATAAATATTTTAATGCCATATAGTACTCCGTATTAGATTAGATTAGATTAAACGAAATTATTAAAGGATTAGGGAAATATATTTTGCCAAAAAAAAAAAAAGTTATCCGAATTCTCGTTATCTTATATACGTCTCTTCATAATAATCACATTTTTTACATACAAAACGACAATAATATTTTAATAACAAAACAGAACAAAAAAAAATTCCAAAATTTTAGAGTTTCTCTTTGAGTAGAGAAGCTAAGCCGGTAACAACTTTAGCTCCGCCTCTCTCAGAGAAACTCCTCGGCCTTATTGCCGGCGGTTGCCATGGTGAATGCACCACAACCATTGCCGGCGATGGTGACACCTCGCCGGAATTAGACTCCTCCGACGAAGATTGCTCGTTGAAGATCAACTCCAGCTCACCGGTCTCAATCTCGGTTTCAGTCTTAGCTATTGTACAGATCTCCATCTTCTCTCCTGTTCCGTGTTCTTCCTCTATCACTTTGCCGGAGAAATCGGACCTCGGCGGCCATTTGGTGGTTCTGGTGTACGGAGAGAGCCATTTGGCTCTCATGTACTCGGATTTCCTCCAAGGAGGGATGTGCATCCCTTTCTTTTTCAAGCTCTGCTTCGCCGCTTCTGACAAAGCGGAAACGATCTGCTCGAGTCGATCGGCCTTTCCGACGAATATGAACGGAAGAGATTGCAGGATCGTCTTGTACGCTCCTGTCGATCGAGCGATCTCAAACTCCGATCTAAAATCGACGTCGATTAGGAGCCTTTCTCCCTCGCCGACCATAACCACGTCTATGTACTCATATTCTCCTGAAGGTGTAATTGGACAAACTTTAATGAAGTTGCAATAAATTTGATTAAAATAATTGATCAGTCAGATACAAAATCAAAAAAGTACCTGCTGGATAAGAGGATGATTTCTCCCAACGCGATTTGCAGATTGAAGAGTCGTATCCCAAGACAGATAAACCATCAGTGACTATCTTTCTCAGTTCATCCTTCCTTTTGAAGCTTTTGCTTTGTTGCTCAACAATCTTCGCTGTGTCCGCCAACAGGTTCCTCTCCGCCATGCTTGTACAAGGCACCAAGCTCTATAGATAGCAATTGAAAATGATTCAATTCAACAACTGGATTTCGGAATTAAAAAATTGAACAGCACAAATTAGATGAACCACGCAGAATAATTACCTTGATAATATCAAATGAATCGCCATGGGCGGCAGAGTTTGGAGTAGATTCGTTCCAAGAATCAAACTCATCGTCAGAGTCATTACTGTTCGCATTGAAGCAATTACAGCGATTGCGGCCGAATTTGCCAGCGGTTGCCGTCCCTGATTGCTTGTCGTTGCTTTCCTCCATGAAATTCTGTACCAAATTCGCCAGGCATATAGAGTTTGGCTCGAAATCAACACCGGTTGCAGATTCCTTAGAAACGTGAGTCTCGCTACCGGCAACGATGGTCTTCTCGGCGGAGGAGACACGCAAAACACCAGGGAATTGACGATCGAAGAGACGCCGAAGCCTCGATTTCAACACCGGTTTGGTAGAATCGACTGTTCGCATTGATTCCCTCATCGTTGGGGAATCAATCGGCTGAACCTTCATTGGAGGCATGGCTGGACAGCTGTTTGACCTTCTAGTAGAAATCGTTTACTCTCTTTGGCTATACTTCCAAGGACGATGAGCATCCGAGTCAGTTAATCAACGCCATTTTCCGAGCTTCTAAGCTCTGGCGAAACGCGTTTAAGTTTGATCGCAAACTCAATTTAATGATCGCAACAGAAGGATCAGATAAATCTCAGTAAATCATGAAACGAAATTAAGGCTATACCCAAACAAAAAAATACAATCAATGCAATACCAGATTCAGCCCCGCTTCCTCTCTCTCTCTTCTAAAACAATGCTATTACTACTAGAAACGCATTCATTACACATCAAAACCAGTAGTACTACAATTTGGCACCATGATCCTCATCATTTCACTTAAGCACGCATTTGACCAGTGGAACACAAACTCAAATCCGTTATATCCACGTCTACCAGTAGAACAATTCCTCAAAAAGCAACCGTTTCTAACAAAGAATAATTTCCTGTTTCTCAATCAAGAAAAGGAAAGAAGAAAGAAACGGAATCGGAATAACTTTAAGAACTCTACAAAACTGAAAAATACGTTCAACTAATGCGACTTGTAGTTGGACTACGAGTTTTCACGGAAAACGTGACGACGTTGGACGGGGAAACGAAAAATGAGACCGGAGAATGAACTAAAAGTAAAGTAAGTTGCCGGAAAACTCATTTCACCGGCGAAAATAGTGGTGGTTATTGTGCGATGGAAGTTTTCTTCTTTTGTTGATTGCTTTCTCTTTCAAAACAGGGGGTGAATGATTGAGGGAGTTAACTTTGGGGGTATGGATTTTTATATAGAAGAGGTTGAAGAGAGAAGGGTGTGAGAAATGTGAAGGAGATGTCGACATTTCTGCCGTTAAGGGCAACGTGGAGGACGGTGAATGGTTGGTTGGAGGATGGAATACCCGAATTGCCCTTAGAGATGGTGGGTTAACTTCATAAATGATATAAGAATAATGTAGGAAATATAGTTCATTTTATTAAGCTCAAAATATGGAGAATAACGCCAATATTGGGTGAGGTAAAAATCGGTTCAAATCATGAATCGTGGAGGGGTTACGATTCCTAGTAATTGGTCTAGACTCTAGACAAATTATCATGATGTCATCATTGTTTGTAATAATGGCTCAATATTTCATCGTCTTCTAAATTTATTGGTGTTCGGTTGGTGCAATAAGCTTATCAATTGGTCATATTAAATCTCATGAAATATTGTTATAAGATATCGTATAAATATTCTTATGAAATATTGTTACAAGATCCATCCTTTTAAAAAAAAAAGAAGATCCGGATAAATCTAGATTAAAGCACATAAATATTTATAAAGTAATTATATGTTTCTCGTAGTATGAATACCAATTGACAGTATAAGAACGTTACGAGCTATGCATGTCTCCTATTTTATTTACAATAGTTTGGAGTCATCCAAATGTCAAAGTAAGAGAATTTCTCTATTTGATAGATCAACTGATGCATGTTGAAGTTGATATTGAAGGTTTCTTCGACCAAAATACGTTTTGTAGATCGACTGAATTAGGTTGAAGCAAGAATGAAGGGGAAGTTTATTACATTTTTTGTCAACAGATGTCGGGTAGATTACGAGGATAAAATCGTTTGTATTATCATTTCTACTGTTCTACCGCAAAGGGAAATCCCAAAACGATATGATGTTTCTTCTTCTCTTATCTTATGCTCTAATTTCTTCTTTAATTTTCAACAACCCTAAGCAATGAAATCATTGCAGAAGAGCCCCTTCTAGTTTTTTGTTGTTTGTTGTTTGATTGAGTTCATATATTGACCTTTTCTTTTCGGTTGGCTACATTTCCCATCTCTTTTGTTGTTTATCGGGAAGAAGCGTATGAGGAGGCTGAAGAGAAAGCATAGAAACTGAAGACAAAGATAATATTTAAGTAGAATGATACGAATTTATTGACTTGAGGTTTGAAATAATTGAACTTTCGAGTTTAGATCAACTGACATCATTTTAAACTTTAAATCTTCCTTTTTTGTTGCTTATGATCATAAGCAACAATAATGTAGAATCTGGATGGTTATTTACACACGTTTGAAATAATTGAAACATCATGATGTTTCAATTTGATTTTTACCTTTAATCGTCAACTTGATTGTGGTTAATGGTTATTTACACACGTTTGGGGTTAACGACTTGTTCCTTATGGTGTATGGTAACAATAATGTAGAATCTGGATGAGAATCGGTAATGTCAATTTCAAACTTGTTTTGGATTGTGTTGTTCTAGAATTTGATTTCAAAATTCATTCCTATAGCCAATCAAAAAAAAGAAAAAAAAAAAAAAGGAATCACTCGCTCATTCTTCGTACCAACTAAGATGTTAATTCCATATTTTGTATTCATGTTTTCAAAGAAAGTATATTGTTTGTGTATGAATTTTGGTACTCATTCTTCATACTAATTGAGTTCTTAATTCCATATATTTTTCATATCCGTTTTCGCAAATTTACCTATAAATAATTTACTCAATACCCTTATAATTATCTTCTCAATGAACATCAAACCAAATAATTTATTTATCCTTTTTAGCTTCATTTTCAACTTCAACTTCAATTTCATTCCCAACAATGTTACCTATAAAGAATTTACTTCATACCCTTATAACTATCTTCTCAATGAACATCAAACCAATAATTTATTTATCCTTTTTAGCTTCATTTTCATTTTCAACTTCAATTTCTTCCTCAACAATTTCTATTATCTACCGCACAGACCTACGTAAGAACATTAGAGTTGCTTATTATTTGAAGTATATCAAACGGGGTTTAAGCAATAGATATCAACTCAGTAAGTCGAAGATTAATAGCTCATAATGTCGGATTTTTCTATGACTTAAATAGATATATCTTCTTATTTATTTTGTAAAACAAGATCCCTATTCTTTTAAGAGTTCAAGCCTTCATTTCATCTTTTTATTTATTTTTATCATTATTCTCGTGTTTTACAAAATTACTTCTTAATCTCTCTTTTTATTATTTATTTTTTCTCCTAAAGTGTGAAGTTAATAAGGACATCAATATTCCGTACATATTTTATAAAAATTACATTTACTCTCTTTTTGTTAATTTACTTTCTAAAACGTATTTTTTTAAAGCTAACAAAGGCATAATTTTTTACATTGACACAAGGCCTACAAAACGCATTGGACGAGATGAGTTTGATTGTACATTCCTTGCATGTGGCAGGAATCTTAGCCTATCAAATGGTGCGGTGAAGTTCATTGGGTATGCCCATTTCCCAGTTTTTGTACATCGATGATGTGATTGTACATTTCTTGTTCATCGTGCGGTTCCGAATCAATCAACTCGTGCAAGTGAGGACCGACCTTGTCATTCCACCGTTCTAGGCAAATAACACAACATGGGATGTCTCATGTCATCACGTCCGTGTCGTGATTTTACATCCCTTAGATTGTGGTAAGGCTTCCAAATTTCACCTTTTACTTTGACCCGTTATTTAAAAAGTTTTAACTTTAATTTGTTTGAATTAATTATTTCAACTTTTAAAAAATTCAAACAATTTTTTACAGTATAATTGAGGACAAAAGGTTGTTGATAATATAATTGATAAGAGTGGATTGAAAATATTTTGGTGACAATGTAATTGATGATAATATTATCGACGACATTGCAATTGATGACAATAAAATTGATGACAACACGGTTGATGATGACATTCTAGTTAATGACAATATTGTTGATGGCAATCTAATTGATTTCAATATTGTTGATGACAATAACATTAAAGACAATCCGGTTGATGAAATGGGTTGATGAAAATGTTTTGGTGACAACGTAGTTGATGATAGTGGATTGGTGATAACGTTTTGGTGACAACATAGTTGATGACATTACAATTGATGACAATACAATTGCTGACAACAAAGTTGTTGATAATACAATTGTTGACACTTGAAGTCATATGATGATGGTCTAGTTAATGACAATTTTGTTGATGACAATCTAATTGATTTCAATATTGTTGATGACAATAACATTAAAGACAATCTGGTTGATGAAATGGGTTGATGAAAATGTTTTGGTGACAACGTAGTTTATGATAGTGGATTGGTGATAACATTTTGGTGACAACGTAGTTGATGACAATACAATTGCTGACAACAAAGTTGTTGATAATACAATTGTTGACACTTGAAGTCATATGATTACAATGTAGTTGATTACAATACAATTGGTAACAGTATAGTTGATGACATCATATACGATCAGAACACAATTAATTACAATACCGTTGATGACAAATGGATAACGAGGAACCTATATATTTTCAACAAAAAAAGATTCAATAAAAAATAGTGTCTTAAACCAAAGTTTCTCTTGAAAAACATAATACCACTACTATCTCTTGTGGTAGTGGTCGATGTGGAGCAACTTCTGCTACTCTCTCTAAGGCCTATGCACTTAGATGCAGGATATTAAACGCCTTACAACTTGAAATCAAAGACGATAATCTCACCATAATCAATTCGAACAAAAAGTCCAAAAATCTCCTTGGGAGACGGGCCTAATTATTTCTGGTATTTCCTCCCTTATTTTTGGTTTCAAATAAGTCTTATGTGGCACATTTTCAAGGAAGTGAATGGTGTGACAGACGATAATCTCACCATAATCAATTCGAACACAAAAGTCCAAAAACCTCTTTGGGAGACGGGCCTAATTATTTATGGTATTTCCTCCCTTATTTTTGGTTTCACTTAAGTCTTATGTGGCACATTTTCAAGGAAGTGAATGGTGTGACAGACAAAATCATCAAAGTAGCCCACTCAAGCCTTGCATCCGGTACGAGCTTATCCCGCGAAGTTAAAGTTCTCATCTGAAAAGAATGTCCTAGGGTCGTTAACATCTAAAAAGTGATCATGCCTAACCTACCTTTCCGCTAGTAAAAAAATCGTTGATGACATTTCAATTCATTTAAAATATTTACGTGGGGAAAATTTTTCCTCCATTATTTGATTTTTTTTACCGTAAGTTATGTTCTTAAATGATATTATTCCTACACACACGATGTTTTGGTCACCTTATTGATGATTTGTTTTTACTTGATTTTTTCGGCAAGAATCCTACTTCTAAGCTTGTGTTGTCGGTATACTTTCCTTTGAATTTATAGAATCAAGTTTCTCCATGACTAAATTTCTATTACAAAGTTGGGATGATCCCACCATACATGATAAGTTGACGATGGTTATTGTTTGAACATGTCCTTTCTTACAAGTTTATTATTATTATCGATTATTGAGCAAGATGCGATAACTGTGTTTAGATATTGATGATTTTTAAGGACACGAACAATAGTTACAAAGACAAAGTCCGGTCCATCGTATTCCGACGGCGTTCAAAATTTTCAACGCATTGCGACAACAAGGCAAAATTAACACATTTCTATCGTTACATACATGTCACTGTTATTGTACAATGTCGACTACATTATAGGTGAATTTGATCAAAATGAGTCCATTTTGAGAAAAATGAATCCATTTTGGACAGAATTAACTCATTTTTATCAATATATACATATTATTGTTATTATGCAATATCAATTGCATTATAAGTGAATTCGATCGAAATGGACTAATGAACCTATTTTGGGCAGAATTAACCCATTTCTATCGATATATACATATTATTATTATTGTACAATGTCGACTGTCTTATAAGTGAATTCGATCGAAATTAGTCCATTTCAAGCAAAATGAATCCATTTTGGGCAGAACTAACCAATTTCTATCGATATATACATATTAACGTTATTATACAATGTCGACTGCATTACAAGTGAATTTTATCGAAATGAGTCCATTTCGAGCAAAATTAACCCATTTCGGACATAATTAACCCATTTTTATCGGTTCAATTGGGGTTGATTCACTATGTTTCACCCTTCTTGAAAATCTACGTCAACTTGCTTCAATGTACAATCTTAAAAGCTATTTTGTCGACATAATTAAAATGATTCTAATGATAAATATGGTACATAGTTAATTGTTATTAACCTTTATAAAACTATTCCATATTTAGTTTGATATTTAAGTCGTTCAATTAATTAGATAGTGTGGCTATTATATGTTCCTACTCCCTACATATGAATAGTTTCCTACTCGTTCCTATCTTTATAGGGTCAAGTTCGGGTGGGAACTTATTCCCGTGTGGGGAGTAGGAACCTCTAAGAGGCGTTCCTATCTTTATAGGGTCAAGTTCGGGTGAGAACTTTCTACCCGATCCGGACGTAGAGCGGCTAAGCGATCGAACCGGGTGGCCTACGAATTTACCATTACCAAAAAAAATAAATATAAAATAAAAAAAATAAATGTTTAAGATATTGACATACTGAAAGGTTTCATAGGCGTGAAACACCGGATGAAGATTTTAAAAAATTTCTCTTTCATTATATAGAAATTTAATTATGGAAAGAGTAATACTATGTGAATGCACTTTTGGATATTGATACGTAATCTTCAACAACCATTTTGGGCAGAATTAACCAATTTCTATCGATATATGCATTTTACCGTTATTGTACAATGTCGATTGTATAATAAGTGAGTTCGATGGAAATGAGTCCATTTCAAGCATAATGAATCTATTTTGGACAAAATTAACCTATTTCTTTCGATATATACATATTATTGTTATTATACAATGTCGATTGCATTATAAGTAAGTCGATCGAAATGAGTCCATTTCGAGCAAGAATGAACCCATTCTATTGGTTCAATTGGGGTTGATTCATTGTGTTTCGCCATTCTTAAAAACCTACGTCAACTTGCTTCAATTTACAATCCTAAAATCTATTTTGTCGACATAATTAAAATGATTCTAATGATAAATATGATATGTATTTAATTATTATAATCTTTTATAAAAGTACTAATATGTGATATCTGAGTCGTTCAATTAATTATATCATTTTGTTACATATGATATGTTCATACTCTTTACACATGAATAAGTTTTATTCAATCCTCTCTATATATATTTATATAATCTTAAAACTCATTGTTTGCATCGTTGTGGTATTGATCATATTCTTTCAAATACTTTTTTGATCCTATTAGTACTACTTACTATATGTTTTTTTAATTACTCAACCCTAAAACCATCTTCAAAACCCCTACTTTCTCATTTAAAACTCACATCAACCAACATGGAAGATATGTAATTGATTCGTAGTTGCTTAAATGAACAAAGCTTGTTGAGCGGTTGGAGATGATCTCTTTACCTCACCATAAATATTCGAATTGGTATGATGTTGTCATATGAATATATGTTACTTTTACTTTCACACATCTACTCTTCATCACAAACATTTATTTTTACTTCTTTCAAAATCATTAATTTAGTACTAGAAATATATGCTTACTCCCTAGTTTTATCTCATCATTTTTTGAAAAACACTAGACTTATTTGTAATTGAAATTAAAATTTATTGGGTTACTCCATAATTTTTAAAGTCGTAAAAATTGATCTTTGAAAATCATAATTGAAATACGTGTTAATATTTCAGGGAAGTTACATAGTGGTGTTTTATTTGCAAAGTAAGAGAACGCAAATTTTAAAATATCGAATGTACAAAGAAAGAAGATTAAAATATTACTTCGTATTAGTTAAGAAGATAAAAATATTACTTCGTATTAGTTTTATTTGTTGATTGAGATTATGGGCTCATTTAGGAACATGAGAAATTTCATGCTGATACATAAATGAATGATTATAAAAATGGATTATAAAAACTTTCGTAATTAAAATCAAACGACGTATAGGAAAAGATGAACGACAATATTTTATAAATAAATATAATTTAGATAATTTCAGAATACTTTGACATTTTATACATTATCTTACCTAACATTACGGTCACTTGTGTTGTTTTTTCTGGTTCTTCTCTTCAGTCTTCACTTTACATTCTCTCTTCCTATCCCCCTCTATACGTCATTTAAGAAAAAAAATAAGATCATATTCACATCTATGGTACATTTAAAGTTGAGATATTACAAACTTAAAACATACGTCTCATTAGACTACCCTCCTACTGTTAATTAATTTTATATCTTATTGTACTTATATGTTGGATTCAGGCTTAATACATCATAGTTATATACATGCTATATTATGTCATTTATTTAATATTTGTTTCACCAATAAATTGATAAATAATTTCCTCGTTTTTAATATAAAAAATTTAAAATCATTCTCCAACCTTGTTTAAAATATGTACCAAACAACACCCATGAAATGAAATAATATTGGTTTAATTTTTTTGAGAGAATAATTTGGTTTAATTACATAAGCTTCCACACAATTAATGCAGAGTATTTACTATTAATTTATTACGTAAAAAAATGTAAACAAATAAGTTGCCATGCGACTAAAATAATGCAAGATATATGCCATTTTTCAAGCTTCGCTGACGAAATGTTCCATAAACCTTACAATAGTCGGCCCTTCCAAGAAAAAAAACCTTACAGTGGTCGGCAGTAACGCATGAAACCCAAAATTTGATTTAGTGATATAGAATCGAATGGCATTTTTTATTGATATATGAGGCACATTAGACTATTCTTCTTTCTTTTATTTTATTAAAATAAAAATATTATTTTATTTTAGTGATTCGAGTCTTATGCTTGAAACCGTTCAAAAGTATTTGTAACCGGTTGTCCGATTTAAAAACCACATTGTTTTGTGACATTTGAAGAGTGTTTAGTAAAATTAGATTTGTCGTTGTAGTTTGCATTTAGTATTGTGGTTATGGTTGTTTTTTAAGAAGAGATGTTTTAATCTGTGATTATATAGCTGTATGCTAGAAGAATAGGTTCATATGCAAGATTACCTCTGTTTGAAAGAATTACTTTTATCTCGCAACTAGTAAAAATTGCATAGGTTTTTTAAAATTAAATTCAAAAGGGTTTTTCACCGCCTCAATCCGAGATCGATCAAATGAATGAAGGGAAGAAACAAGAATCGGGTATCCAAGATTCGGTCAAATTAGCATAAAGAAGAACTAGTGTATCCGTTAGCCTTTAACAATCACGAAAACAAGTTGAGCAAGTTCAGAATCAATTGTGTTGGTTATTTGAATTGGTGTGAGCATAATTCAGCTCAACTCTTTTTTCCGGCAGAATCAAGACTTATTCGTGCTTCTGCAATCACGAAAACAAGTCGCTTGAAGCTCACCTACAATAACCTTTTTCTTTGTTCTTCTAATCCCACTTCTTCTTTCAATCCCCTCCTCCACTAACAATGTCCTTCTTCTTTAAAACCATGCTCCATGTTCGATCTTGTGGCTTCAAATCCCCTAGTTTTAGTTTCTAGGATTTTTATTTTCCAGTTCAATTGATGTTTGCGAGAGAGTTATGGTAAAAATTTTCAATCATCAATTTTGTCTGTCCCTTAAACTTTTGTGGGTATAATTGCATTACCTGTTGACATATTTCGTCCTTTTTGTGTTTTGGAGACCAATATGCATGTTAATGACATTGCATGCATTATAAACGCTTTTGAAGCTAAAATGGAGTTATTTACAAAATAATGACCTCATCACACTAAGTTACTCCGTGCGGTAAAGGAAGTCGGGGTTAGGACGGAAACAATTGAGATCCGAGAGTATAAAACGAAGATTTTCTCAAAGCTTTGGAGGCATACAATCGACCTCCGAACTTCGATCAACCAACCTCAGACACATTTCCCGATCACGTGACAATTTCTTCAAAGCAAAATCACCCGATTCATTTTTGGGTGATCGGTCAACCAGTCCCACCACAAGCCTTAATTTGATTGTTAGATATAGAAACTATCGCAACATCTAATTCTCGCCACCACAAGCTTAGTCATCCTCATCGGCCCACACTTGCAAAGAAAAGTCCATTTGTGTACCACGTTAACGTATCACAACCTCATAATCTTGTCGTGAGATTTTAGTTTCCATAAAAAAGTTGATGGAAGGGTGGTCTCTCCTAATCCATACGTAGAAAGCAAAGATCGTGCTGCGGTTGTCCAATCGGTAACAATTCGTGGTGTATACTTTCATTGTTCTTCACGAGTATATATATGATCTTCCATGCAAGCTACTTGAAGAGCCTTGCAACCTCTATCATCGGCCAATTGGCACATTCTTTTGGTGTTTGTTACTTTGATTCCATTATCAACCAATGCAACAGTAATTGAGAGAAATTTTACCCAAAAAACCTTGATTAAAGCTTTTGCAATGTGGCGAATCATGTGGTAATGGCGAACAAAATGTTGGAGTTATCCCTTGCATCACCCGTGTAATATCAACCCTTCTTCGTCGTTTGTGAAGAACATAATGTCGATTATACCCTCATATCATGTTTCCTAAACTCGTCATACTATTGTTGTTATTTTTCAAGTTAGGCCCTAGTTGGTTGATACGGATTTCTGGTTGGGTGGTGAGGCACGTAACTAAGGCCTAAAATAATGTAACACCCCAAATCCGTAGGATTCGGAGTGCTACTGGGTTAGGATCTCACAATGGATCCTGACCCTAGCATGACAACAAATTCATTGAATCTTACAACAAGGCACCAATAGATGAAAACAAAACATAGAACTGATATATATATATATATATATATATATATATATATATATATATATATATATATATATATATATATAAAAGGTGATACAAGGTACTACTGAGTACAAAGTCAAAACATGAATCCGTACAACGTAAATAACCCATATCCCACGAATACGCCTAGTGTACGGAACCCTCAGCAGATCACCCCTCTGGATCACTCTGCAGCTCTCCTAACTTGCAAATGATCTACAACACGGTATAAAACCGTTAGCTAACTATACACATATATAAGAAGATGCTAGAGAACAAACACACATCAATAATATTAACACATAATCATGATATCACACATTTACCCGGTTTATTATCTTTAATAAGTCCAACACTCAATCGTATAATAAATGTATATGAATATACGTGACACGAGGAATGTATATATAACCATCATATCTGCGTGCAATAGCTAGCTGGAGTGGTATCATCGCACTTTCCCGTATACCATATGGAGTGGCAGGTGCCCTTCCCGTATACCAGAACTAACTAGCTTACAGAGAACTTCCCAGACTCCACTATGTAACACCCCAAATCTGCGGGACTCGGGGCGCTACGGGTGAGACCACACAATGGGTCCCGACCCTTAGCCTGACAACAAGTTCACTGGACCTTTCAACATAGCATAAGGTAAATAATAACATATTACATCCAAGGCGTAAGTGCCCACACATCCTAAGGTCATATACGTAACTAAATACATGTATATACAGCTATGTAATAATAATACCTACTTCTAACCCAGAGCTATACGTCGCCGAGGTTTGCGGAAGGAGCGGTGGTCCCATACATTCTAACCCAAGCCCGACTCATGCATATTATTTTGAAAACGAAAAGTCAGAACCCATGGGGGTTCTGTTTCATACCTCATTCGGCCTTTAGAAAGATTGCGAGTGCCATTGTTGTCAACCTAGGCTCTGATACCACTTTTGTAACACCCCAAATCCGCGGGACTCGGGGCGCTACGGGTGAGACCGCACAATGGGTCCCGACCCTTAGCCTGACAACAAGTTCACTAGACCTTTCAACAATAGCACATAATAAAGGCGAAAACTTAAATACGTTTTAATGTATGCGGAAACGAGCAGTAAAGTACAACTGGGAAACTCAGCCGAGTCCTCAAAACAACGTAATACGGTACAAAACTAAAATCCGAAAACATCCATAACATAAACCATGACTCAAAATAACCCCATCCTAAGATGTACGAGGACCCCGGCTGTCCACTCCTCCACCTTACTCGGCGGCGTCCCTAACCTGCAAATCATCTACATATACGGTTTAAAACCGCTAGCTAGCATTCTAGGCATTAGAATAATGGAAAAGGCACAAACACACATAAGAATCACAAAACATAAATCACGCAAGTCCGGGTTATTATCTTTAATTTTCTTAACTCGTATCCCGTTCTAATTCAACTTCGGTTGTGACACGAGACCCCAATGGTCTCGTCCCGGTCCCTATTTCCGGCAAGGCACGGTAAGGATGTATCCGTCCGTCTCACCCGCTCGGCTAGTCGCCGAGAACCTCCCACTCTCGCAAGAGTTGGGCAGATGATGTCACCGCCCGTTATCATACACTTAGGCCAAAATTACTCATAAAAGTCGGTGGTCCTATTTTACCGGTTTAATGATTATGACAAATACGTAAACACACACCACCAAACACGCATCATGCTAATACATAGAATACGCGCTAAGTAAGTCCGGAGACTTACCTCGTCCCAACGCTAACTCTCAAGACACTCCTGCTTCCCTCGGGAAGAACACAAAACCTGCTCATCGCAAGATACATATATCAAAACTCGTTCACTCGAGAAGTCTAGGACTTCTACCCAAATGATCTATACAAGATCATTTGATTTCCATTCTAGAATCGCATCCTAGAATCTATCATGCTCGTAACTCAACTCTCATAAACGTCCGCGGGGTCTAGCACGTCTATTACGTTTTCCTAAGGTTCCCCAAGCCACTACTTGGCATTTCCACCAAGTCATTCCAATTCCATCCTAACATGATACTAAGTTATAACTCGTTCCCCAACCTACGTTAAAATTCCTCAATTCCAATCTACGGGTAAAACCCGCTAACGCATTTCCGACAATTTCAATACTTTCCAATGTATATTCTAAATTATATTAATCAAAGACGAGGGGGTTTAATCGTAATTATACCAAACACGAGGGAGGCCGACCGGAAGTACGCCCACGGACTTCCGAGCTTGCTGCGGTGGCGGGGACAGCAGAATCTCGGCCGGGATGCAGATGGCTCGGCCGAGATGCAAACTTGGCTCGGCCGAGATCATGGACAGGCTCGGCCGAGATGCAGACTTAGCTCGGCCGAGATCACGGACAGGCTCGGCCGAGATTACAGAGAGCTCGGCCGAGATCGCAGAGGAAGACAAGGCTGATGTGGCTTCCGCGGGGGTGGCAGGGAAGGCACGGTCTAGCTCCGGCCTGGACAGCCGGGTCTCGGCCGAGATGCCGACGAATCTCAGCCGAGGTGCAGGAGGTCTCGGCCGAGATGCTCGGGCAAGGTGTAGAAGCTCGCGGGGAAGGAGAGGAGCTGCGACAGCCTGGTCTGGCTCGGTCTGGCGGGGCTCGTGCAGGCAAGGCACGGCGACGGCTTCTCCTGGGTGAGGCTGCTCCAGGGGTCTGAATGCAGAGGGAGAGGGAGAGAGATGCAGTCGTGTTGAGAGGAGGGATGGCTGCAGGGAGGGCGTGCAGGGAGTGAAGCGAGAGAAAGGAGACCGAGGGCGAGGTTGTGTGCAGCAGGTTGAGGAGGGAGCGTGGTCGAGGGGTCGGGGTCTGCAGAGCATAGCTGGGCGGCAAGACTGTATCGCTAGGTAACTGGGCAGTTGTGGCAGACTTGGCGTGGAGCAGTGGAGAAGAGAAGACCGAGGGGTCATCTCGGTCACCTGGAGAAATCTCGGCCGAGATCGGTCTCAGCGGGGCCGAGATTTTTCTCTGGGAAGAAAAGAGAGGGGAAAGAAGGGAAGTAGGCATAAAGGTCGGGTCCGAACCCGTAAAATAACTCCGTAATGGACGTTACGGTCAGAATAAGTTCTCGGACATTTCCGTAATAAAAATTTACGGAATTAATTACCGAACATCTCCGTGGCATAGTGTACGGAAAGAGGATAAATGCTAATTTATTTCTAAAATTCTCGATCATTGTTATATTTTTATTTTAAAATTTCCCGGACTTTATACACTACGGGATGAAAGGTAAGTTGTCACAACCACTACAATGGGCGGTCAATATAACATAGGTCGGTGACCATAATAACACATGTTATAAAGCATATAACACACACCACTCAAGCATACATCCAATATAAGAATAGTAGCTAAGTAAATCCTATGGACTTACCTCGATCTCAGAAGTAACTCGCTACGAACAACTCTCAGAATCGTCCACTCCAAACTGGAGGACAACACAGCCTATACAAGACACACATAGATATATCAATCTACTATCACACAAAGGGGTCACACCTAGACCCAAGGGATCCATAAGGGATCATATCCAACTCGTAAATCTCAAAGCCCTAACCGGCATTTCTGTATCATACTCGTCAACATCCGAATCCTAGCATGGTACTAAGTTCCTCATACTAGAAAGGAAAGGAACTAACTAACTATAGGTAGTCCCGGGTCAAGACGCACCTGCGTGAACTAAGGACGCAGGGGGCGGAAGAGATCACCCGCAGGTGCAGCAGGTAAAAGCCGCAGGGGCGGTGACAAGACTGCAGGGACAACGCAGGCGCTGGCGCGGGCGCAATGGCACGGTCTCCGCAGGGGCGGCGGTTTCCAGGCGCGGGGGCGGCGACAGCGCAGAATGCAATCTCGCGGCTTCTCTTTAGCTCTTCACGTGATCAAATCATGTCTACTCTCTTCCATAGTCACACACATACATATATATACACATTCAAACGTTAAACTATGCTCAATTCATCTACTCCTAAGCTAAGAAGGAAGAACAAGAAAGAAAAGAAGGAAGGAGGAGCAAGAAGCTCACCTCCACAGCTGTGATACCTCAAGTAAGAACAGAACAGGCTCTTAGCTAGCCTCAGATGCTCAACAAACATTCACACAATCTTCAGCAACACAACACTACACCAAAACCTTATCAAACTCCAAGAATTCTCATGCAGGGTCAAAGGAAGAGATGAAGAAGCAAGGGGGACGTGAAAGATGGGTAAGGAAATGTGAAAACTTGTTCAGCAACCAAATGACGGAAGGGTTAAGGGAGTGAAAGAGTAAAGCACGGGTCAAAGGGTCAACAAAAACGGCTGCAGCCGCAGGAAACCGCAGGGGCGGTTCACTGGGCCGCGGGAGCGGGAACCCGCAGGGGCGGCCATCATGCCCGCGGGTGCGGCAAGGACAATCTCGGCCAAAGGAAATCTCGGCTAAGGACGGAGCTCGGTCCGAAATACTAAGGCTCTTACAAATAAACACTTGCATTTGGCAACTACACTGGTCACGCCTTCACTAAGTGCCCTAAAGGTATACATGAGGAGCAATACATTGACAATCATTTGTACAATTCAGAGAAAATGATAACTTTGTTGATGTGTTGAAATGTCCACATCGAAAATATGATTCTAAGTGAACCTAACATATAAGTCATAGGACTACTGCTCCTATTATCGATTGATTTTAGGATGGAACCCCGAATGCTTGAGTGCGTAGGTTCACTTGTGGCGTGCATACCCTCCACGTCTTAGAACCGTAGGATATAAAAGGATAAATTAACATGGTATCAGAGCATTCCGACCGGGTCAGCTATTTTGTGTTTGGGTTGTGATTAGCGGAAATACGCTATAGGCCCGTTTGGCTAAGCCGGCCTCAAGGCTTTGTATAAAGTGTCAACTAGTCAAGGATAGTTGCACTTAAGGGGGAGTGTTGATGTGTGAAAATGTCTCATATCGACAATATGATACTAAGTGAACCTTACATGTAAGTCTTAGGGCTACTCCTCCTATTACCAATTGGTTTTAGGATGGAACCCCGAATGTTTGTGTGCGTAGGTTCACTTGTGACGTGTATACCCTCATATCTTGTCATTTACTCTTGTTATAAATATTTTTCCCAATCAATGAATAAAACAAGCCTTTTGTCACAAATCTCTACATGGTATTAGAGCCTACGATCCCTAAACATGTTTTTGCCTGAAGAAAACCTAAAACACAAACCCTAATCGCACCGCCGCCCGGTGATGACGATGGTTATCCCGCCGACCAACCGACCTCTACCATCAAAGAAAAGAAAAGAGAGGTCCATTAAGTCCTCAAATAGTATCTCTTCGTTTAAACCCATATTGGCATGTTATTATCGCCAATAAAACAAGGAGCAAAGAAGAGAGAGGGGGTCCATTGAAGGAATTGTGTCCTTTACCCAAAGGTGCAATTACTGATTATGTTATAGGACGATACATAGAGATATATAATCTGATAATATTAGGTAGTCATAGCGTTTTGCTAGAAACCAAGTATGACTTATGTATTTTATGTGATAAAATATGTTGCTAGTATTATCGGGTCCTACGAGGTCACACCCATTGGGCTGATGGACTACATCAATTAATAAAGAGATATAATATATAAGAGTATATATTATAATATTATATTTGATATAATATGGGATTGTGTATTTATTAGATAATAATGTGTTATTTCCTAATAAAGATTAATGTTAAAAGATAAGATTTCTAGGAGATATCTTATCCAAAAGGCATTATAAATAGACGGGATTTCTTAGAGATTACCCTAGAATTCATTCTAAACTTTCTTTCACACACAACTCTGGCCGCAGTATCGTACTCTGCCTTCTCCCATTCGATCTCTTGAGTTTTGCCTTGGAATCTTGCACTAGCATTCAAGACTAAGGCGATCTAGATCTATACCCGGGTGGACCAACTAGAGGAGCCACGTTTGAGGCTCTCAAATCTCTCCCTGAAGGTTGCGGTTCACGCATCAAAAGGTATTCCTTTTTCCCTATACTTGTCTAATCAATTATGCATGTGATCCTCGTTTAGATGTTCAGGAAAGCTTGTTTCTTACAATTCCGCTTTTACACATCTAAAATCCCAACAGTGGTATCAGTCGTCTCTTGCATAAATTGATTAGATCAAATTGAAAAGGCCATCTTTGATGCATGTTTTGATTGATTTTAATTTTGATTATGAAAGAGATTGTTTTTATGGATTAATTTGCATGATTAAAACTATAAATTTGACTTGTATATGCCAAAAATTTCATTGATTAGTTCATGCAATTGTTGCTTATAAGATGAACATACATTATAAATTTCATTTTTAATGCTTGAATCATGAAATAACAATGCTGATTTTTATTTTTCCTCATTGAATAATGTAAATCGTTTACAAAATTTAAGTGGGAGAAGCCGAAAATTATTTTCAGCAAATAATCAGGGTGGACGGCTAGGGTTTCATCTTACGACGGCTAAGGTTTCATCCTATCGACGGCTAGGGATTCATTCTAGGGTTAAGTTAATTTCCTAATATGATTAGTTAATTTAGCTACGAGATAATATTTATTTTCATTAGATAATATATTTGATATCTTATCTAGATAAATTTGATTTATCTTAGGAAATAAGTTATTTGATAAGTTATTTAATAAATAATGATTTAATTTGGATATTTGATATCTTATTAGGTAAAGGTAAATTTACCTTAATTAAATCTTATCTTGAATAATATTTATTTTCCTTAGATAATATATTAAATATCTTATCAAGATAAATTTGATTTATCTTAGGAAATAAGTTATTTGATAACTTATTTAATAAATAATGATTTAATTTGGATATTTGATATCTTATTAGGTAAAGATAAAGTTACCTTAACTAGATCTTATCTTAGATATTATTTATTTTTCTTAGATAATATATATTTGATATATTATCTAGATAAATTTGATTTATCTAAGGAAATAAGTTATTTGATAACCTATTTAATAAATAATGATTTAATTATGATATTTCATATCTTATTAGGTAAATTTAAAGTTACCTTAATTAAATCTTATCTTAGAATATAAGATTCACCCATAATTTGATATTATGATATCTTATTATATTTTATAGGATATTTGATTTCCTATTGGGCATATTTTAGTTTTTGCAAATTAATGATTAATATATGATATTAATACCATAAGCAATTTAATCATATTAAAACAATGGGAAAGGAGTTTCTACTTTTTATTAATATTTATTTGATTAAATTGTTTAATCAAATTTTTATTTTTATTTTTAAAATAAAAAGAATCTTTGGATAAAAATTGTTTTATTCACAGTCTCGATTTGTTTTTATTTTGAATAAAAATCTTTTTGGGCCTTATCATCTTTAGTCTAGTTCCATTACTTGATATTCTGAATCCCCTTCGGTCCTGTCAAAAAACATGTAAAAATGGTTAAGGTCGGTTTAGTACTTTCCATTGTGAAGTGCTTCCCTTCCTGGGGTCCCCGAAGTGTTGGTGAGGGTACTATTTTGGTTCTAAGATTTTAATAAGGGTACTAAAATTTTTATTATTTTTTTTCGAATGCAATTTATTTAAAATTTTATTCGAGAATAATTATATATATATAAGTGTGTTATGTATATATGCGTGCATGATTCGATATTTGATATGTCTTGCATGCGGTGACTAGTATGACCCACGTAGATAAATACGATTTGCGTATCGTTATGGTTTTTATGTAACGATCTGCGTATCGTTATGTATTTTTTGTAAATTTTAATTTCTGCAAGAGTTATTTTTATTTCATTAAATATGTAATACATGAAGACCGGAGACGATATAGAGCCCGAAGGATGGAGATCCATGAGGAGCCCGACGGATGGAGATCCATGAAGGTTACAAGATTTGAAGATGAGATCTTGTTAGGGGCCATACTAGGAACCACCTTTAATTATTTCATTGCTTGAATGTTTTAATTTCCCACTATGCATGAGCGTATGTCATTTTATGATATGTTGTTCACTTATAAAATGACAAACCAAACATGCTAATTACGTCCCTTAAAAGGATATTGAGAAATGCCTTCCCATATCATAGCCGATCCATGCCTTGGGATTTCGTTGGATAGGTTTCGCCTTCGCGAGGTGTCCTGCTTTGACTAAGGTATATTGCGGGTATGTTCAATAGGGGCATGTTGCCTTGATATGGTTATACTCAACAAAAGACCATAAGGGTTTTGGATTTTGAGGCATAAGGATGCGTTCCCATTAGATGTGACCATCAAACCAAGAATTATAAGGAGTTATAATTAGTAAAAGAGTTTACTTACCTTGATTATATGAGACAAGAGGAAGTGCCCAATTACGTTCGAGTTTCATATAAGATAGGATCTTGGAATCATTTTACCCTAAAGGGATTTGAAATAATTGAGTAGAATGTGCAAAACTTCCTTTTTAAAGATTGTCTTAAATTTTATAGTTTTGCTTAAAAAATCAATCATATATTTAACTGTAAAATGTTATCATTCCGTTTTGTAGTTATTATGTCTACTGATAACCTCAATTACACCCTCAGAACTATTCTTGGGAAGAATAAATTAACCCAAACCAATTTCCTAGACAAGGAAAGGATTTTGAGAATCGTTCTCAAATATGAGGGCCAATAAGATTATAGTGATAGGTCACGTAGCGTCACATGTTTGATGTTGGCTGCTACAGATCTTGGTCTTCAACAGAGGTTTGAGGAACAAGATGCCTATACCATGATAACTAATCTTTGAACTTTGTTCAAAGAACAAGCTAGGCTTGAGGGTATTCGACCTTAAAAACTATCATGAGGTGAAAACTCAAAAAGGAAAACCAGTCGGTGCACATGTATATAACATGATAGACTTGTTTGACAAGATGGCTAGACTTCGACAAGAATTTGAGACGTCAACGGATATGATCCTCAACTCTCTCCATGATGGTTTGCATATTTTCGTTCGACGAATCATATGAATGTCATGGACAAGTCCCTTAACGAGCTACATGTAATGCTTAAGACAATTGAGCAAAACATAATGGGTGACCCAATGAAAGAAGTTCGGATGGTCAAAGCAAAGTGATTCAAGAAAGGACATCAAAAAAGCATCATAATCAAGGGAAAGGTAAGCTAGTTGCTCAAACTAAGACCAACACTCTCAAAATGAAGGTCATTACTGAGCATGAGTACTTCTACTGCAAGGAAAGGGGCATTGGAAGATAAATTTTTCCAAGTACTTGGAAGATAAGAAGCAAGAAGAAACATGACTATGTTAGACATAGTCTGCTCAATGATGAGTTTTGTTAATCTTCTTACGTCCTTTTGGGGATATGCCCTCACTATTTTTACGTTCACACTAAACAGAATTCCGTCTTGCTCAGTTGATAAGACACCATATGAGCTTGTGGAAAAGTTCTAGTCTTGTCATTTTTTAGAGTCTGGGGTTGAGAAGCTTATGTAAAGCGTTTACTATCAGATAAGTTAGCACCCAAATCAGATAAGTGCTACTTTGAAGGTTACCCCAAAGAAACAAGGGGATACTATTTCTACCATCCCAATGAGAACAAGGTGTTTGTTGCTCGGGATAGTGTCTTTTTTTAAAAAAAAAATTAATTTCCAAGAAGACAAGTGGGAGAAATGTTCAGCTTTAATGAGATTCAAGCTGAGCAACAAACTCAATAAGAAGAACATACATGATGTCACTAAGGAACTTGACTATATTGATGTTTCTACCCAAAGGGTAGAACCTCAAAATCAAGATGCAATTCCTCAAGTAGATGATAACCTAGTGGGACCACATGAAGATGTGGAAATTTCCATAGTTGAAATCTCTTTTATTGTTGGACCACAATTGAGATCTAGTAGGGTTTGGCAACAACCTGCTCATTTGGATGACTATGTATTGATTGCTAAGATTGACGTTCTAATTTTAGAGAGCGGCGAGCCCGAAACCTACAAACAAGCTATGACGGATGCCAACTCCGAAAAATGGCTTACAACCATGAAATCGGAAATGGAATCCATGTTTGAAAATCAAGTATGAGACTTGATAGATTTGCCTAGTGGAGTAAAACTCATTGGTTGCAAATGGGTCTTTAAGACAAAGATGGACAAGGATGGAAATGTTTTCAGTCTATAGGGCAAGGCTTGTTGTCCAATAATTTAGACAAATTCATGGTATTGACTATGATGAAACATTTCCCTGATTGTAATGATCAGATCCATTAGGATTATCCTAGTAATTGTCGAATATTATGAATATGAGATATGACAATTAGATATCAAGACCGATTTTCTAAATGGATATTTAGAAGAGGATGTATGTATGATGCATCCTGAGGGTTTTGTTGATCTGGAAAAAGCTAGGAAGGTATGCAAACTTAAGAAGATCATTTATGGACTTAAGCAAGCATTCATGAGTTGGACTCTTTGATATTATGAAGTGATCAAATAGTTTGACTTCATTAGATTCAAAGAAGAACCTTATGTTTACAAGAATTTTAGTGGGAGCAAAATAACCTTTCTAGTCCTATATGTGGATGACATATTACTCAATGAATAACATTCCGATGTTGGAAACAATTAAGGAATGACTTAAGAAGTATTTCTCATTGAAGGATCTTGGAGGAGTCAAGTACATTTAGGCATCAAGATCTATAGAGATAGATTTAAAATGTTGATTGGTCTTAGTCAAGGAACTTATGTTGATAAGGTCCTTGGTAGATTCAACATGATGAACTTGAAACAAGGGTTCATACCTACACTTTACATATGCTTTGAGCATATGTAGTGGATACCAATCGAGTCTTGGTGAGACACGTTGGTTAGTGGAAAAGAGCATCCTTAAGTACTTGAGAAGAACTAAGGATGATCCATTGATTAAAGAGGTGATGACGAGTTGGTCGTCAAAGGCTATATTGATGCGAGTTTCCAAACATAGATGATTTTGAATCACAGTTTGGATACTTCTTCATTATGAATGGAGAAGTGGGTCAGTT
Source organism: Fagopyrum tataricum (assembly GCA_002319775.1). Lineage (NCBI taxonomy): Eukaryota > Viridiplantae > Streptophyta > Magnoliopsida > Caryophyllales > Polygonaceae > Fagopyrum > Fagopyrum tataricum. Next base: position 14,329,666 of record CM008285.1, read on the forward strand.
GGACAAGCCAAATAAAAGGAATGGTAGCAAATTCTATGACGTGATGATGTGCAAAGTACACATAGATGATAACATTGCAGACTCGTTAACGAAACCCATGAGTAGGCTCAAGCATGATAGTCATACTAGAGCCAAATGGAATCAAGCACATTAGTTATTCTTTTGAGAATTTTACGCTTGATGGATAAACTTGTTTATCTTTTCGTAACATTATGTTTGATTTATATATGAGTTATTCATATTCTTATTTGATTATTACTTGAATATCAAATAAAGTATCCAATCAATTTTTTAGTTAACAAATGGGCTCATCGAAACAGTTTTGATGAATGAAACACCATTAAGTGAACTGAAATTATAAAAATTGTTTAAAGTCCATAGTCTGAGTCATTAACTTGGATACAAATGATTGTATAAAAGACTATATTGTGAGATCGATTGATAAACACGAGTTTCATGTGTTATAGTGACATAGAGATGTCTAATCGATTACAAAGATATGTATGGTGATACATATCGGACAGACCGATCTTATGACTTCACATGATCCGATTGCAGAGTCATAAAGATATTCATGATTAGTGAATTCCTTAGACATGAGTGAGATATTGTGACCATTATGGTGATGGTATATCTTTGACGCTTTTAAACGTTGACCGTAAAAGGCAGTGATTGAGATTGCCAAAATTTGAGTGGGAGCGATAGTCTTGCAAGACTGGATATGTCCTCCTACTCCATGCATGACATGATGTATTTGGAAAGGATTGGTGTCTCGGCCACTTGAAGAGTGAAAACTGTGAAATGCGTTCGCACGCTCAGATGGATTAAGTTGTAATCATCATGATTAATAGTTTGATCTCAAGAGTTCAAGAAACATACTTGATGGCAAAGATGACTTCCATCATATAGTCAAGTAAAGACATTAAGTGACAAAGGAGTTTTAACATTGCACACTTGTTGTAAAGTACAAGTGGGAGATTGAAGGAATTGTGTCCTTTACCCAAAGGTGCAATTACTGATTATGTTATAGGACGATACATAGAGATATATAATCTGATAATATTAGGTAGTCATAGCGTTTTGCTAGAAGCCAACTATGACTTATGTATTTTATGTGATAAAATATGTTGCTAGTATTATCGGGTCCTACAAGGTCACACCCATTGGGCTGATGACCTAGATCAATTAATAAAGAGATATAATATAAAAGAGTATATATTATAATATTATATTTGATATAATATGAGAGTGTGTATTTATTAGATAATAAGGTGTTATTTATGTAAGAGCCTTAGTTTTGGGAGCTAGTTTTGGCCTTAGCCGCCCCCGCGGGTCTGTGAGGCCGCCCCTGCGGCTACCATGTTGTTCTGCCCCTGCGGCCAGGAAACCCGCCCCTGCGGTTTCCGGCGGCTGCAGCCGGTTTTGTTGACTCTTTTGACTCGTGCTTTACCTTTGCCTTACTTCTTTCCTTCTCTTGGCTGATCAAGGGTTACTTCTTCATTTCCAATCCAGCTTTCACGTCCTCCTTGCTTCTCCTTCACCTTCCTTTGATCTTGCTCTTGTTCTCCTTAGAGTTTGAAGAGAGTTGTGTGCTTTGTGGTTGATGTTGATGCTAGTGTTGTGTATGCTGAGCTTGTGAAGCCAGTTGAGTTGTGCTTGTGCTCTTGCAGCCTAGGATCTTCAGCAGTGGTAAGTCTTCTTCTCCTTCTTCTCTTCCTTCTTCCTTTGTTTCTTCCTTCCCTATCTTAGGATTAGATGTGAGCATAGGGTGATGTTGAAATGTGTATGTTTATGCTTGTGTATAAATCTGGAATGATAGAGACGTAATTTGATCATGTGAAGAGTGGAAGAAGACTCGCGGGGCTACGTTCTGCACTGTCGCCGCCCCCGTGCCTGGAAGCCGCCGCCCCTGCGGAAGCCGTGCCGCAGCGCCCGCGCTAGCGCCGTGCCTGCGTTTGCCTGCAGCTTTGTCACCGCGCCCGCGGCTGAGTTCCGCCACGCCTGCGGGTTACTTGCTCCACCCCTGCGTCCCTTGTTTTACGCAGATGCGTCTTTTCCCGGATCTACCTAGAGTTAGGTAGATCCTTTCCTTTCGTAGTATAAGCGGTAGTAGCATGCTAGGTAGCGGATGTTGATGAGTATGATATAGATATGCCAGTTACGGCTTTGAGGTTATTAGTTGGATTTGATCCTTATGGATCCCTTGGGTCTAGGTGTGACCCTTTGTGTGATAGGAGTTTGATATATATGTATGCCTTGTATAGGCCGTGTTATCCTCCGGTTTGGAGTGGAATGAGTTGAGGGTTGATCCAGTTGAGACGACTAAGAGGTTGAGGTAAGTCCGTGGGACTTACTTAGTTGCCATTCCTTTATAGGATGTTGTGCATGAGTGGTGTTTGTTATATGTTTATAGCATGCGTTATGTTGGTCACCGACCTATGATGTATTGATTGCCCATTGTAGGGTTGTGACAACTTTTCCATTCATCCCGCTGGGAGTTGGGGGTTCGCTGTGGTCAGGCCAGACCTGATAAACGGTTCGGGCACTCTCCATTCCCTTAGGGTACACGGGGAGGTGTTCCAGGCACCACTCCAGCTGGTTATAGTACCCAAAGGCGAGGGTTATATTCCTCGTGTCACTTATGTTTATATGGATATTTATATACGAGTTGATTGTTGGACTTTATAAAGATAATGAACCGGGTAAATGTGTGAAAGCATGATGAGGTGTTAAGATTTCTGATGTGTGTTTGTGTTCTAGCATCTTCCTATATATGTGTATGGTTAGCTAATGGTTTTATACCGTGTTGTAGATACTTTGCAGGATAGGAGAGCTGCAGAGTGATTCAGAGTGGGTGATCCGCTGAGGGCTCCGTACAATGGGGCGTTATCGGGGATATGGGTTCTTTTGTTGTACAATATGGTTTTGTTTGTACTCAGCGGTACATTGTATTACCTTAATCTATCGGTGTCTTGTTGTAAGATCAGTGAAATTGTTGTCAGGCTAGGGTCAGGATCCATTGTGAGATCCTAGCCCAGTATCACTCCGAGTCCTACGGATTTGGGGTGTTACAATTTCCTAATAAAGATTAATGTTAAAAGATAAGATTTCTAGGAGATATCTTATCCAAAAGGCATTATAAATAGACGGGCTTTCTTAGAGATTACCCTAGAATTCATTCTAAACTTTCTTTCACACACAACTCTGGCCGCAGTATCGTACTATGCCTTCTCCCATTCGATCTCTTTGAGTTTTGCCTTGGAATCTTGCACTAGCATTCAAGACTAAGGCGATCTAGATCTATACCCGGGTGGACCAACTAGAGAGCCATGTTTGAGGCTCTCAAATCTCTCCCTGAAGGTTGCAGTTCACGCATCAAAAGGTATTCCTCTTTCCCTATACTTGCCTAATCAATTATGCATGTGATCCTCGTTTAGATGTTCATGAAAGCTTGTTTCCTGCAATTCCGCTTTTACACATCTAAAATCCCAACACCATCAAGTCCTCATAACATCATGTCACTCATACCCTAGGACGCTAATCAACTTGCGTCATAGGGCCCAAAACTTACCTAAGACGCTAATCAACCTGGGTCCTAGGGTCCAAAACTAACCCTAAGACGCTAATAAACCTGCTATCTAGGTCTCAAAACTTATCCTATGACACTAATATACCTGTGTCCTAGGACCCAAAATTTATCCTAGGACGCTAATCTATCTGCGTCATAGGGCCAACCTTCCGACGCCATATCGATGCCAAAGAATAAAGACCAATGAAGGGAGGAGGTCCATCAAGTCTTCATTTCATCTCTTTGAGTTTCTATTGTAAATTTGGAGTTGCTGAATCACATCTCCAGCTTGAAGGGGAATGTTAGATTATTGGGTCATACATTGGGTTGTATGTTTAGGCTTATCCTTTTATTTGTGAGTCTATTTTTATCTGTTTTTTTAAATTATTATCTTATCATTTACTCTTATTATAAATATCTTGCCCGATCAATGAATAAATTAAACAAGTCTTATCCTCACAAATCTCTATAAACTTCTTCATCAAACGCCATCTTAATGCAATGAACTAAAGGCTTCAACACATCAATCTCCCCATATATACATAGGTTTCCCGACAAGCAAAGAAAGTCGGATTCGCCCCATGCAATAAAACATCCAATGTGATTACCCATCACTTCCGTTGTGTCCTAGTTAGATTATCTAAAGATACATCTTTCACCATTTACCACCCAAAACGTCGTAATTCTAAACATTAGTTATGTTGGCAGATCCCGACATTCAATTGTGCGCCCAACAAAAAATTATCATTAAAATTACCATGACCCATTGATTGTTATTAACGACATATCAACAAAAAATTTTTAAAAAAACGGAACAAGGGAATTCTACGTCCAATGTCCTTAACCGTCCTTCCATGTTTTTGGATGCCAAACTTAATGATAAGTGTTTTTTCATAGTGTTTTAATTGAATCTAGCCGAAGAGAGTAGTTTTCCGACCGGACACAATAAGAACACCGTCGAAGATAGGAATGCGCCGACCCTGTATGTACATTAAAGGACCCTTATTACATTTTATTTATCATCCTTATTTGATCGTTTGACTATTTATTCCCTTCAATCAAATCATCAAATCGTTTAAAGACTCTTTTTATTTGATATACTATGGAGGTAGTACGTAAGTACGTCCCAATTAACGTACACTTGCATTGGATACACGGTCTCAAACTAATCCATGAATTTCGACCAATAACACTAATCCGTGAATGACGTTACCAATTCTGATATGTAGTTTTCTATACATATATAGTCAATGAAAGCAACCCAAATAATAATAATAATATTATTATTATTAAATAATATTAATATTGATGAATAATTTTTACCCAAATTTGTTATATTCATGGAAATTCAGACAGCATATAGAGTGGAGTATTGATTAGTGATTGTAAAATGATTCAGTCAAATGTAAATGTACTAATGATGTAATTTTTGAAGCTAACCCAAAGTTTGTCCATAGACCGCTACACTTTGATTGATTCAACAATTTCTGGACTTAGGTTTATAAAAAAGACTTGATTATAATTTATAAGAACTTATAATAATTTAGGAACTATATATTGCATTGTTTTAGAAGCAAAATGTACAAAATGAGAAATTTGAAAGATGCTCAAGTTAATGTTACAAAGATTATAAAAAATTTCATATCATCGAAAATATGTTCTATTACTTTTAGTTTTACATCTATCATACTTACAAGAATAATATAGTTACAAGCGATATATTTCATTTACAAAAAATATCATCATAAGTTCAAACTATTTACGCTCAATTAAATTATAAAATCCTAGACTATAAATTAATTAAGTTTTAATAAGTATATATATATATAAGTTTTAATATGTAACGTCCGGGAATTTTAGAAATAAAAAAAATATCTTTTTATTTCTCCTTCCGTAAATTATTTTACGGAAATGTTCGGAAAATATTCCGACCCGTAACCCGTAAATAAATTTTACGGGAATGTCGGAAATTATTCCGACCCGTAACATCTGTTACGTAATAATTTTTTTCGAGTTTTGAACCCGCTCCATTATCTCTTTTTTTTTCCTCTCCCTTTTTCCACCTCAGCATGGGCCCACGCCACGTCACCGGGCCCCACCGCCACGCTGGCTCTCCTCTTCCTTCTCTTCTTTTCTTCTTTTCCTTTCCCGCGCTGCTTCTCCTTTTCTTTCTTCTTTCTTTTTCTTTCTTCTTCTGGAGCTAGCCTGCAACACCCTACCCTCTGCAGGAGCACGCTGCCGCCCTACCCCGACCTCTCGTTCCTGCTGTGCACCCGAGGCCGACCTCTCGGTCCAAGGCCCTGCTCCCTCCTCTTCTCCCAGAAGTGACCACCTCCCTCCTCTCCCTCTCGTTCTTCACTTTCTCAGCCCCGGTCTCCCATCTCCTCTCACTTCCTCCACCGTTGGAACCACCGCCGTCCCTTGCGCCGGACCCGAGCCGCTCACTGTCGCCTCTCGCACCACCACCGGATCCCTCGCACCCTATCTCCTTCTCTCTCCCGACTCCCTCACCCTCTGTTTCATCTCCGGCCACCATCTCCTTCTCTCCCCATCGAACTGCCGGGAATCGTCTCCTGAGCTCCCTCTCTTCTCTGCCGCCGCCACCGGAGAACACGCCACCGCGAAGCCAACCGCCCTCGCTGCCGGAGCCGCCGACGCCTCACCCACGCAGCCCTCAGTAATCTCTCTCTCTCTCTGCTGTCAACACCACCGGGAGCCTTTGCCATCGGGACGCCCTCGCCTTGGGCCGTCGAGGGAGGTCATCGCAGCCCCTGCCGCCGCTGGAGTCGCCGGAAAACGCGCAGAAACCGGCCGGTGCACTTTCCTCTTAATTACAGTCGGCCCCCCTCACTTTAGGTATAATTACATTCGGTCCCCCTCAATTTTATGTTAATTGCAGAAATTACCCAGAGTTTTGAGTTATTGTAGTTTGACCCAAATTTCTGAATTTGTTGCAAATATACCCTCTGTTGGGTTTTTGTCGGAAATTGCCCCAAGGTTTTAATTACGGTTTTGACCCATATGACTTAGGAAATGTATATTTGCCCCGGAAAATACGTTAGCGAGTTTTAACTTCGGAAATTATGAACGAGTTTTATAATAGGTTTCGATATATTATATTTGATGATCAATTTAGCGTATAGGCTAAATTGTACAATTTCATGCTAGGTTCCGAATCCCGATAAAAGTCACGAATTCATATCGATCTAGTTATGTCCGTAGTAGCATGATAGGTTGGAATTAGCATAACTTAGAGGAAATGCCAAGTAGCGGCTTTTGTGACCTTAGGAGAATGTGAAGAGCGTTTTTAGACCTCGTTAGCTTTTACGTCGATTTGACAATAATTATGGTAGACTCTAGGATGCAGTCCTAGAATGTGAGTCAAATGATCCGCGTAGATCATTGGTGTAGAAGTCCTAGACTTCTCGAGTTGAGCGGGTTTTTATGGATACCTTGTTGTGAACAGGTTGAGTACTTCTTCCCAAGGGAAGCGCGAGCGTTGTGTGAGTTAGCGTTTGGGACGAGGTAAGTCTCCGGACTTACTTAGCTCGTATTGTTTGTATTAGCATTGATGTGTGTTTGGTGGTGTGTGTGTTATGTTATGTTATAACAATTAAACCGGTAATTAGGATCACCGACTTTATATATATGTGTTGGCCCAAGTGTATGATAACCGGCGGTGACATCATCTGCCTAGCCCTGGCGGGGTCTAGGAGGTTCTCGGCGACGAGTCCGGCGGGTATACGGGCGGATGCATCTGCACCATTCCTTGCCGGTAAGGGACCGAGGCGAGACCATTGGGGTCTCGTGTCACAACAGAAGTTGAACTAGAAGAGAATACGACTTAATAAGGAAAGATAATAAACCGGACTTGTGTGATTTATGTTTCATGTATGGATGTGTTTGTGCCTTCACTGCTTTTCTAATACCTAGAATATGAGCTAACGGTTTAAAACCGTATGTAGTTGACTTGCAGGTTAGGGATGCTGCCGAGCGAGGTGGAGGAGTGGACAGCCGGGGTCTCCGTACATTATAGGACGGGGATGTTTTTGAGTCACGTTTCATATTCTTGTTTATGGATATTGTCGTATGTTTAGGATTCGGATTTAATTATGTTGTTTTGAGGACTCGACTGAGTTTCCAAGTTGTAGTTTCTTACATTTCGGTTTCCGCATACTTTAAAAACATATTTGAGTTTTCGCCTTTATTTGTGCCATGTTGGAAGGTCCGGTGAAATTGTTGTCAAGCTAAGGGTCGGGACCCATTGTGAGGTCTCGCCCAGTAGCGCCCCGAGTCCCGTGGATTTGGGGTGTTACATAATAAAACCCATAAAAATTAGGAAAAATAACCTAAAATAATATCAATTATAAGCATTGAATCCAAACTTTAAAATTACTACGAGGGATACAAACTATCAATGTATTTACCAAAATTACACGACTTGTTTTTCCATCAAAAATCTTAACTTCGATCATGATGTGGCAACTGATTTCTTATATGTCATAAAAAAATGGGATTAATTGTGAGCCATGTATTTATTTTAAAAAAATTAGATTAATATCATTAAATATGTTTTAAAAAAAAAATAAGTTTTTTTTTGACAAATAAATTATTTTTTGGAATATCATTATTATTTTTAGAACATGTTTTTAAAAAACTAATAACTTTTGCAAATAATAATAATAATATTTTTTGTAAAAAAAATATTTTTTACAAAATTATTATTTAAAAAAAAGTTGTAAAAAAGTTTCAATTTTTTTTTAAAATAAATTTTTGTAAAGTGTTTTAAAAACAATATTTGTAATTTTAAAAATTATTTGTTGATAAAAAATATTTTATTAACATAATCGTGATAAATAAAATTTTCATTAGGGATTAAACTAAAAAAATAAAATCGATTAATATTTTAAAAAAAAATTTTAAAAAAAAATTTAAAATAAGTATGATAAACAAAATTTTCAAAAGAATTCCTAAACTTTTTCGAAAAAAATCAGTTATTTAAAAATATATTTTAAAAAATAACTTATTTAGGATTTAATCGTATTATATAATCTTAATTTATTTTTTATATAAAATCTACGCCAAATAACTCATCCTTTTATTTTTGATGACATGTAAGAGTTATATTGTCGAGTCATCGCTGGAGTTAGGATTTTTGTCGAAAAAATAAGACTTATTATTTTTGGTAAATAAGTTGATAGTTTATATCGCTCATAATAGTTTGTATTATTTATGGGTTATTTTTTCCAAAAATTATCATAAAGTATATCATAAATGCAAATTGATCTCATAATCAATTAAGTATTATAGAAGTATCTCTTGTAACCAATTATGATAAAATTTATTGTAATATATAAGAACAAATTGGTCTATATATGTTTTATTATATTATTTACTAACTAAATTATAGGAGGGGACATCTACCAGCTCATATTACATATTAGTGAAGTAAGCTAAGTTTGTCCAAATTTTATTTTTTTTATTTAATTCGGAATCATTTCAGGAATAATTCTTAGCTATTCCAAACAGAACATTAATCTTTTAATAATTCACAAATATTAGTTGTAGTTATAAACAATAATAAGGAAAATATAACAGTATATTTCTAATAATTTTCTTCAAATTTATAAAAACGTATTAGAATAATAAATTTTTGTGAAACAAATAAAACATTGAGATAGATATATGATAGCATTTAAGTAGCAGTAGCTAGTAGCATGGTTGTTGACATATTAATTTCCTTATTTGACTAAGACATATATAAATGTCTATTAGTGCAATAATGTATTTGATGGTGTCAATATCAAATTAGAAATAGTTTGAGTAACAAAAGGCCAAATGAGGTCCCATTTTGGTAGGGCCACTTTGAGTACCAAGTAATGGTAAATACTACTTCCAAATGGTACAAATTTGGATTAGTTATAATAATTGTATGTAAATGATTACTTAGCAAGTTAATGAGTGCTTATCATGCATGGACCCACCCATGTGGTTGTGTCTGGTTAATCATTCTTGCAAATAATGTGGACCAATGTAGCTACTTATTGTGCTCTCTACTAGACCTATCATCAACACAATTATATTATATGGATATAATTATTTTTTACTCTTATATTTTTCAGATTTAAGTATTCATTTTAAAACTTCAAAGTATTCAACTTCATCATAGAAATTGTTGTTGGCTGGATTATTTTAATCATGTCTTTTCAAAAGAAGAATTGTTTTCAGTTCTTTCAAGTGTGCAACTTTGAATAATTTTTTTAAGAAAAATCTCAAATTTTAATTTACTACTTATCATTTTGTAATTTGGACAATGCACGAAGGGATTGTTTTTTCGGTACAAGAGAACATTTCCATATTAACACCTTTTTTCGTTTTTTTTTCTGGCAGACACTTTTACAGTTTAAATATTTTGTTCTATTATTTTAAATTATTTATATTAATGGTTCATGTATTTTTATAATTTTTTTCATAAATTCAATATAAAATAAACTAATAATATAAAAAATATTTGAAATAATAGAATACACTAACAAATATTATAGTAAAAGTGAACTAAATAAAATGTGTGCGCCATAAGCATTTATTTTCAGAATTGTGCAAAAAAAAAAAAACATGAAGTGACAGTGTAAAATGTTGAAACTAAATTAACAAAATGCTGAACTGTTAGTACACAAACAATTTAGTTCATGTTATATTAACGAACGATTTATATTTTATTAACGTACAATTCGTCACTTTTTACCGAAAGAACCCGTTTTACTTGATTAATCCTCACAATTTTATAAATTTATAAAAAAATACTTTCAATTCAATATATATAAACGTGAGTTAAAGTCTCTCAAGATTCTCCAAGTAGCTAATTGGTCACATTCTGAACATAGTATTTTTAAAATAATCTTCACATTTTGGCGTGTAACCTTTTATGTCTTAGATCCGCCTGATTTTTTTTATTTAAAAAAAGATAATTTAACAAGATATCAAAGCATGTCCGATCCGGGTCCAATATTTTCATGTGTTTGGTTGTGATTAGCGAAAAATATGTTATTCAACCGTTTGGCTAAGCTGCCCTAGAGGTTTTGTGTCAAGTGTCAAATAGTCCATGATAGTTGCACTTGAGAGGGAGTGTTGAGTGTGGAAATGTGTCCCACATCGACAATATGAAACAAAGTGAACTTATCATATATGTACTAGGATTACTCCTCCTATTGCCAATTGGTTTTAGGATGGAACACCAAATGCTTGTGTGCGTAGGTTCACTTTGACGTGCATAACCCTCCACGGCTTAGAACCGCCGAACATTTTTTTTAAAAAAAGATAAATTTACATGGTATCAGAGCATACGATCCCTAAACACGCTTTCGCCTAAAGAAATTCAAAAACTCAAACCCTAGCCGCGCTGTCATCACCGGCAGCAGTATTTACGGCGCGGCTATCCCGCCGACCAACTGGCGCTCTACAACCGAATTCTCCCTCCCCATCAATTCTTCGTTCAAACCCATATCGGCGTGTTATATCGGCGTGTTATCATCACCAATAAAACAAGGAGCAATGAAGGGAGAAGGTTCATCAAGTCCTCAAATCGTGATTTTGTTTATACCTACCCTATGACGTTAATCCACTTATGTCATAAGGCGTAATCTACCTGCATCCTATGGCCCAACTTATCTAACGCTATATCCACGCCAACACAATATCTACTGTTCAATTATTTGACACAGTTACTCTTATTTTCCCTATGCTGAAAAATAAATAAAAACATAACGACGAAATATGATTATATGATCTATATCAGTACTAGGTGATCATACTGAAGGGCCCTTCTCTGACAACTGACAATTTGACACAGCCAGTTTTTTTAACTTTTGAGTAAAAGAACTCTTTGGAAAACACACTAAAATACTCGGTAAATTCTTAGAGAATTCACTATTCAAGCGAGAAGAAGAAAAGGTAAAGGTAAAGGTAAAGGTAAATGAAAGAGATTTAACTGAGAATTGTACTTACATACATTTATTTGTACTGAAACATTTTGCACGTTATGTTTTTTACTTTGGCAATTACCGATCTTACTTAGAAATTTAACCGTGCATGTAAATTGCACGTAGATGTATGTCACAATCAAGAGGGTATGCAAGTTGGTATTGCCAATAGCCTAAGCACCTTTTGAGTTCCACCCATGAATCATGTGTGCTCCTTAAAAAGAGCATAAGCTTATCCACGAACTGGACTACGTACACAAAATATATATTCAAATAAAAAGGTTTGTAACAACGTTGGGACAACCATGAAACATTATAGTCTAGCATCAAAGGGGAAAGTACCCTCTTGTAACCCCAACTTTCCCTTTCACCATTCTTTGGTATCAAAAGGGTTTTTTCCATAGAAAATATACTTTTAAGGGTAATTTTGAAAATTTAGATGAATTTTCGGAGGGACGGATGGTGGAATGTCACACCTCGCGTCGGTTTTGGATGACATAGTCAATAAATATCAACTATGGATCATTTTTAATCTCTTTGAGTCAGTTTAATATTTCAATGTCAAAAATTTAGAGTTCATGTATTGTACATTACTATATTATATTGTTCTCTCTAATGTCGGCTCATTTGATTTTTCTATAATCTGAACTCTTCAATAATATCTTTTTATTGAACATAGTATTTCATGAACTATTATAAATGGTCTCTTTATCGTTTTTAATTTCTCGTATTCGATGTAATATTTATAACTTTGAAGTTTAAGCTCTTTTTTAAACTTTGAGTTATATTTGTATAGAGAAAAAGATATTCGATTACATTAAATATATTTGACGTATTAAAAGGCCGGATAAATTAATAAACTGTTACGCAAACATTGAAAAAAAAAAAAGACAGCAAAAAAAGTCATAAAGTCATAAACTTTCTAAATAAGAAGAAAACACAAAACGAAAATGAAGGTAAACGCTCAAAATTGTATGTGCATGAAGTGAAGCCGAGATAGATGAATTAACACAATCGAACTACTCAATGTTGTTGAAATATGTAATTTAAAATGAAAAAAAAAAGAGTTTGAAGCTTAGCAGTTAGCATAATTATTTTATACTCGGATGAGTAAAAGGTTTGGTAAATTGGCATTGTGTGGTTTTGGCACCTTCTCCTCAAAAAGTCAAAATTTATGTGTTTTCATATATGGTGAAGTATTTAAAAATCATTAGTTGGGAATACCTTTAAGATAAGAGGATTTAAGAGGTAAATCACCATAACCAGGGAACCCTAATACTAGAAGATGGATGAGATTATGGCATAAACATGGTAGGGTAAAATACATTAAAAGTAAAAACAAAAAAGAGAAAGAAATAAGGGGCCCAGTGAAATAATGAGAATAATAATGGTGATGGATAATATTGATTTTGAAGAGGGTAGTTGTGCTTTTCTTTGGGTCACACAGACTCGCCTAAATAAAGTGAATAACGAAGAAAGAGTAAAGCAAAGCTGCACCTATATGGACATTTCATCATTCAACCTTTGCATTTAATCTTCTATCTATCACAAACTTCTTTTTTCTCATTAAACACATTTTTTTGTTGCATATAACCAAATTCAGCCCAACAAAGGGTTGTATCATGGATTACTTTTGTTAACACCGTTGAAACGTAGAAATAAATGTGACAACATCGACTATACATCTTCTTGACGCGTGGTCTATCATATAAGGATTATGAATAGTTTTTTCTATTGTTAATTAGTTTGAGTGATGTTATTCGGTTAGGTTAGCATTTTGAGAATAATAAGCGTCCGTTTGGTTAGAGTGATAGAATAAAAACGAAATGGAATCGGTTTAGGAAAATAAAAAGAAATAAAAACAAGTGAGTTACTTTCATGTGTTAAAAGATTCCTAAACAAACATAACTTTTGATTTATTCAGAATCATTCCATTATCATGAATGATTCCTAGCGCTTCCAAACGAGCCCTAAATGCAATTCGAATCAAGGTACATGGAACATGTAGAGTGTGGGTGCATTCGGGAGGCGGTGTACAAGTGCGGTTGGCGTGGTTTTGGGAACGTGTAATTGTTGCTCCAACGTTTGAATTTGGGCGAGATTTGGTATATGGGATGCACTTCCAATGCAATTGCGAGACGCATTTCCATTGAGCCTGGGAGAAGCATATGTGGTACATTCGAAACTGGATCCAATAGCTAGAATGACAATGTTTTAATTTTGTAAGAAACTAGTATGGTACACACTCCTACTGCACCTACAGGGCACACTTGCAGCGGGAAATTCGGGAATGGGATGCACTCCTAGTGAGCTCAGGACTCCCGTTCCCGCTGCGAATAAATTATCTTTTTTGTATGACTAAATAACAATCTCGTTAATTTAAATATTATATTCATGAGTTTGTGTGAAATTTCGGCGGTTCAAATATCACGTGGATTTCGTCACATCTCCGAGCGTACGTGCGCGTTGGGTTCAATCCTAATACATAAGTCCAGCGAGTAGTAGTCCAACAATCTTATTAACTAGTCCGTTATCCATTATTATCAATGTCGATAATTTGTAAACGTGTTTACCTGATTATTGGACGTACACCCTCCAAAATAGTGGGCCCCGTCAAATACATAATTCAACAAACATAGATAAGGAGGGATATGATGGAGTGTTATGCAGCATGGACAAAACCCAAGAATGGCACACGAGAGGGTAACAACCAAAACACGTGCAGTAAGACAGAAGTTGACGATATGATCTTCAGCTTGAACAATCTTGTATGATGAAATCGTATCAAGGGATAACCAAAGTGGCCTAGTTTTAAGAGGAAAAGAAGTACATATTACCCCAAAGAGATCGAGATTATGGACGGAAATGGTCCAAAATGTCAGTGTAGTAGTTGAAACTTGAAAGCAAGGTACCACGCATCAAAGTTTTCAAAATATATGGATAAGGGCATCATATTCTCTAGAATATGCTTACAGAAACACATAACATAAAAGCACCATTGGCAATTTATAAATATTTATTCAATAGTGATATAAAAAAATTAATTAATCACATTAGTTGTTCGACAAAGATTGTAGTAAATTTTGTATGAGATAATATGTTCGAACCAACCATGAACCACCCATGAACTAAGATTTTTTTTATTTTTGATTTTTGATAACGGAATTGATTGAAAGTATGATAACCAAAAAAATAATTATTTAAAACATTAAAAAAAGAATTACCAAAAAAACTCCACTAGATGGAAGGATGTATTTCTTGAAAAATTCCTACTATGAAATTATTGATAATTTATGAAGTGGAAATATTGACAATTTTATCATGTCTAGAGTGTTGACTAAGGTAGAAAACGCGTTTAGATGCACGAAAAGGTACCGGATCTCATTCTAATAATAAAAAAAAGTGCTGACCATGGATCTATGTAACATTTTTTTATATTTGTATTTTATTAATTTTTGAAAACGTATGTATATCCATCTTGATTTCATAGATTTTTTTTTTTTATAATAAAGGAGATATTAGCCATTATACTTTAACTTTGGGACTCGAGTGCGAAATTGCTTAAAATCAATTTTCGTTTTGGGGCTCAAGTACAACAAATTATCCGGTTTCAGGGTCCAAGTGCGGAACCAAATCAAACCTAGTTTCAGTTTTAAGGTCCAAGTGCGGAATTGATTAAACGATTGAACCCAATTTTGCTTACGGACCCCAAGTGCGGAATTAGTCAAACACTAAATTACACTTTAGGTGCGGAATTAATAAGATGTTTAAAGAAAATATATAAGTTCGTTTAAGATGAACGTTGTTTTTATATAAGAAGATTTTGCCTTCATACGAGGACGACTTGAGGATTACAAATTATAATATAAATATAATTGTTTAAAATTAAATCAATCGTAATAATAAATAGTATAAGAAAATTAAGGCTATATGATTGGGGTGTAGAAATAGAACAAAAATGGTTCAAAATGACCTCTATCATTTTATTTTATTTTAAGGACTAACCAAACGTATTTTACTGAACTTTGATGTTTGGATCACGGCTCAAGCTATTTTAAAAGGTGTAGGGCCTCTTATTCAGACACATGTGAGCCAAGTCCAACATAAAAGGCCCAACTTTTGATCCAGCAAGCAACCCGGCCCACATAATTGTGTTGGGCCTCTTATTTGCACACCTAGAAGAAGCAAACACTGGTTACGTAAAGGTAATTTCCACAATTGGCCAACAAGTACAGCATTTTCTTAACCAAATTCTTCACTCTAGATGATAAAAAGAATCTCAAGATAATCTTCACTCTAGATGACAAATTCTTACAGAAAATCATTTCCACGTAGACCACCGCATGGACACTAAAATGACAGGAGGAAACAAAAGCCATAAACTTGAATCATGGAACTTTTACAACTTGGATAGACTGAAGCACGTCTGATATAGCAATGACAAGGTCACCGGACTTTATCATCCCTCTAGCTTTTAGCAAAGCAAAGGTTTTGTTGAGATTGGATTCCATATCATCGGAGAAACTCAAGCGGAATGGTATCAGACCCCACTTCAGGTTTAGCCTTCGCCGAACTGACGGCATAGTAGTGAATGCAAAAATTGGGCAGTCAGGTCGGCATCGTGACAGGAGAGACGCCATGTGACCTGTTTTTGTGTACACAAAGAGTGCATCGACTTCCAGGTTATTTGCTGCAACATAAACAAACAAGCAAATTAATTTCAACAAACAAAGAAGCAAAGAGTGCATCTTGATCTTGTGAGAGATGCTTACCCATGTTGGCAGCAGAGTTGCAGATTCCTTCGGAAATGATGTCTGTGAAAGAGTGTGCTATAGGAGGAAGGTTCATGGGTTCATAGTTTTTTTCATCTCTCCACCACTTCTCAATTCTAACGCTTACACTCCTCAAGACAGCCAATGCCTTGTCTGGGTACTGACCCATGGCTGATTCACCTGAAAGCATTAAAGCATCAGCTCGTTGTCTGACAGCTTCGGAGACATCAGCAACCTCGGCTCTGGTAGGTGTTGGGTATTCGATCATGGATTCAAGAAGCTGAGACGCAACAATGACGGGCTTATTTAGATGTCTGCACCTTTCAACAATCCTCTGCTGGATAGCAGGAACCTGCTCCAGTGGGACTTGTGCACCTAGATCTCCCCTTGCTACCATAGCTCCATCTGATGCTTGGATGATTTCGTCTAAGTTTTTCAACGAATCAATACTTTCTATCTTTGCGATTACGGATATATCACTGCAGGAAACAAAATAAATACATCTGCCAATAAGCAATGGGCATGTTCTTGTCAACAGACCAGATCCAAGTGAAGGTGAAACTATGATGTACAGCCTAAGTTATAGGAATGCTCTGTTGTCAATTCATCAGCTTCAGACATAGAGCTGATTGATGGCATCACTCTAATCGACTAATAGTCAAATTCTCATTCAACTGAAAAAGGAGAGAACTGCAACCAATATATTATTTGCAAAGAAAATGCTACCTATCCCGTGAACGAGCTGCAATATAGCTCTTCAGATGCTTGATCACCTCAGCAGATTTGACAAATGATACCGCAATGAAATCAACACCCTCTGCAATCCCAAAGTCAATGTCCAACCAATCCTGAAAATGAAGAGGGCTTTAAGCATGAGATTGTATAATATGTAATATATTTACACGACGAGATATTTCTGCCAAACTTTTCTTGATCATCCCATCTTTCAAAAGCAAGTACAGATTCATATGTATGCAGTATGACACTACAATCATGCCATGTACATTTTCAAATGGAAAACGTTTTATCCCAAGATAACTAAAACATTAGATACTGACAAGCTCGTGCACCACTTGCTAGATGTAAAATCTTGCATCCAGACTTTACATTTTGGGAAACAGATGGTACCTTGTGCGTTTTTGTTTTGATTTTCTGCCCTAACATTTGATATGGATTAAGGCCACATAGTTTAGAATATAGATTGCTAAAAAAGTGAGTGAGCTGTCTACAGTAAACACAGAAAAACAACTTTGGATTCACTAGCATTCAAGCATATCGTAATATGACACAGAGACACAGCTTTGGATTGACAAGCATTCAAGCATGACGTCAATGAAGACGTACTGTAACGGATTCATTATTAGAAACAAGGCATGTGATGCCATGGTGAAAGCCAAAAATATGTCTCCATCAGGAGGCCTCATCCAAACAAAAGCATGTTAGTTGAAATAGGTCCAAAGTTGGAACCAATAGGTCGTAATTACATTAAAAATACTCCCATAACAGTTTCGGAAATCATCATCCATATGTTCTATACATCTTGCCATCTTCGTATAAAATAATCATATCCAAAAATCTGTTAAAACTGCGATAGGTTATAGGAACACTGAAGCACTAACCTTAGCTGAAATAGTTGGAAGCATTGCATTACGTTCACGAACCACACGCCCATCCCGCCAAAAAGTCAAATTAGCACGTGGGAGAAGGATGCCTGGATCTGTACAACGACAGTTTACATCAGGACCTATCTTCTCAACTACTTCGAACCTTACCATTCCGCCATCCACAAGAAGTTCATCTCCAACATTCACATCTGTGCCAGATAATCAAAGTCAATAATGAACTTTTAAAAAAGCCTGTCCTTAATCATTTTAGAATAATGAACTACACTCAAAAATCCACATAAAACAAGACAGTTGGTAGACTTCCATATCTGGTAAGGAAAATATGTACAGATAAAGATGAAGGCGTTTTCTGCATGAACTAAAATTCTTACCTTCAGCAAATCCATCATAGTTCACGGTAATGGTTCGTTCTGGACGGACTGCATCAAAAGCACGTACTGTAAAGGTCCAGATTTCTCCATCCTACATTAAAAGTGAAGCTAAGCAGCTGTGTAGGAACAAATGCATCTTTTGCTTCCAAAATACAAGAATAGAGATTAGAGAGGTCAAAGTAGAACCTAAACCTAGTCTGTTTATTTAACAATAAATATTATGGATAGAGTTCCTCTACATGTTTTCAAGCTCATTATCTAAAACTGAAAAAAATTAGCTTCGCCAGAGATATTGGTAAAGAACTATAGAACTCCGATGCCATCCTAATTAAAAGTGAAGCTAAGCAGCTGTGTAGGAACAAATGCATCTTTTGCTTCCAATATACAAGAATAGAGATTAGAGAGGTCAAAGTAGAACCTAAACCTAGTCTGTTTATTTAACAATAAATATTATGGATAGAGTTCCTCTACATGTTTTCAAGCTCATTATCTAAAACTGAAAAAAATTAGCTTCGCCAGAGATATTGGTAAAGAACTATAGAACTCCGATGCCATCCTAATTTCTGCCACCTATTCGGCATCAATTTCACCAGTAGCGGCATGGAATCCATTTTTATAGATGAGTTTCCCTTACGCGATGATCAATGCATGACCAAAAGCATATATAAATCTGAGTAGTATTGAGCTCAACAATCAAGGACATGCAAGCGATAGTCGTTTTCAGTCAACCAGTATCAGGAAAAATTAGGGGTAAATTTTGATCGTAATATAAAATTAAGACATGAATTTAAAAGGCCACGGAGATACCTCAGCTTTCTCAGAGGGAGCACCAGCAAGTTCTCCCATATGAATCTCACTACCTTCAGTATCCATCATGATCGCAACAGCATATCCTTTCTCGTCATTCAATCTCCTAACTCGCTCAATAACACGCCGATGCCATTCGCGGGTACCGTGACACATGTTGATTCTAGCGACATTCATCCCGCCGACAGCGAGCGCTTCAAGCTGCTCAAATTCGCAGGTCGCAGGGCCGATCGTGCAAACAAGCTTCGTCCGGCGAGTGCTGCGGAAACCGTTCTCCTTGAGCTCCGTCTCCGTCACCGCATCCACCTCGATCCCCGACATCGGAGCGACGGCGGTGCCGTTGCTGGTACCGTTTCCATCGTCGTTGGCGCGGAGTAAGACATCGGAGGAAGACGCGCGAATTCGGGAGAGTTTGGGGAGAGAAAGGGGGAATTTGGCGGTGGAAGAAGCGAGAGGGAGAGAGGAAGTTGGAGAGAGAGTGCGGAATGGAGACTGGCTACCGATGGAGATCAAACGGATGGACTGAGACATGGCGGATTGTTCAAATCAAAGCACACATTCGCCGGAATGATGGCTTCGGAGACGAAGGCGGAGAATGCGAGGGGGGAGATTACAGGTAAGAGATTGGGATTTGGGTGGGACTGTGAGGGAGGGAAAAGCGTACATTTCGGACTGCTATGGAGAGAGTGAGAGCAATATGACACAGTGGCATACGATTTAAACGGTGTCGTTTCCATATCAATAATCGTACCAAATGACTTGAAGGATAATCTTTTGAATTAATATACACGGATGACTTTTATTCCTTGCATTTTAAACGGTTATTACCTCGATAAAATGACGTTGGCGACTTACATTGTCCAAAAAATATATCTACCCTTAAGTTTTAGATTTTATTTAACATTTAGTACCCTTTAGAATTTTAAAAATTTAGAAAATTGACATATTTATTTACATTTTGTAGCCGGTTATCACTTAGATTTTTGCGCACCATTTCTCTCTTTTCAAACCACAAAATAACAATAAAAAAATAATTATAAAAATAATTGTATTTGGTGAACCCTTATCTTTTTTTATGTATAAAAAATCAATGAATAGTAATTAACTGGTTTAAGAGGAAAAAACGGGTCAAAATATTAGATGAATAATATTTGACTCAACGACATTTAACCTATTAACCTTTGATATTTTAACTCAACGGATAAAATTGCTCTTATAGTTTAGGGTGTCAAGCGGGTCGGGTTCGGGCCCAGCCACAATATGGTCGGGTAAAAAGAACAAGTTTGGTAATTAAACGGTCTGTTTCGGTCCTTTCAAATCGGGTCGATTTGGGTCGGGTATCGATTGACACGGGTTATAGGGTTGCCTAGGTTCTCGAGTCATACCGGTCGGTTTAGTTCAGTTATGGGGTCATTTTTGGTTTTGTTTACTTCAAGTTTTTAATGGATTCGGGTAGCGGTGCCTATTGGAGCGGGTCAATCAGGTTTGAAATTAGGCCAACTTTTATGATCGGTTGATGTCATGTTGGGTCAAAACCGGTTTGATTGCTTAAAATCTTGATTCATGTCGGTTTTTAGTCGGACAATTTGTTGGGTTGAATCTGGGTTACCTAGTTAGGTCGGGGAGCTCTTAGATATACACTTTTTTCATTAAATTTATGATAAGATATTAATTTGATCCGGATATCCATAATCAAAGTTATAGGAACCCCGATCCGAATACGATATGGTTTATTGGATAGGTCGTATAAACGACTAATTATCCGTTTATTCTGAATTCTAAAACATCACATTGGTATCCGAAATCAACTTTTAGGCGGAACGGATAATTATCATCGATTGGGGATATGAATGATTTAGTCAAATTCGTTTGATCGAAATTGACTTTAATTGAATTCAAATATTGAACGGTCTATTTAATATAAATATCCGACTAATTCATTTGATCTAGATCTGTTTAATTTGGATAATGCAATTATTTTTTTCGTACTTATCATAAACGGGACTTATATTAGTTTGAAATATCGTTTATTATGAACGAGACTTATATTATTTTGCAATATCGTTCTATTCGTCCGTTAAATATTTCATATTAAACGAGACTTATATTAGTTTGCAATATCGTTGCATTTATAAATGAGACTTATATATATTAGTTTGCAATATCGTTTCATTCGTTTGCTAAATATCTCTTATTAAAGGAGACTTATATCATTTTGTAATATTGGGTCATATCGTGACGAATTACTTCGGACTATTGGGACATATCGTATCGGGTTACTTTGGGCAATCGAGTTATTCGGGTGGGGTTACTTTGGCCTATCGGCTTATCAGGTCGGTTGACTTCGGGGTATCAGAGCATGTTGGTTTACTTCGGACAATCGGTTCATTTGGGTCATCCTAGATAGGTTCAAACACGTTGGTTCCTAACCGGAGGAAATGGGTAAGTAAGCTCATTTTGGAAACTTGTGTACTAATAAGGCTTGTAATTAAACTAATTAACAAAGTAGGCCTCTTTTATTTGTATTAAAAGATTAATTGAAAAGGTTAATTAGTAATTTTAATTTTCAGAGGCCCAATCTACTTGATGAAACTCAGGCCAAAATACAAATCTTGTAGTTGGTGGGATTCAAACTCTAGATTACAGAACCTCACTCCCACCCTTATACCAGCTAGACTAATTTGCAATATCGTTGCATTTATAAATGAGTCTTATATTAGTTTGCAATATCGTTTCATTCGTTTGCTAAATATCTCTTATTAAAGGAGACTTATATCATTTTGCAATATTGGGTCATATCGTGACGAATTACTTCGGACTATCGGGACATATCGGATCGGGTTACTTCGGGCAATCGAGTTATTCGGGTGGGGTTACTTTGGCCTATCGGCTTATCAGGTCGGTTGACTTCGGGGTATCAGAGCATGTTGGTTTACTTCGGAAAATCGGTTCATTTGGGTCATCCTAGATAGGTTCAAACACGTCGGTTCCTAACCGGAGGAAATGGGTAAGTAAGCTCATTTTGAAAACTTGTATACTAATAAGGCTTATAATTAAATTGATTAACAAAGTAGGCCTCTTTTATTTGTATTAAAAGATTAATTGAAAAGTTTAATTAGTAATTTCAATTTTCAGAGGCTCAAGCCCAATCTACTTTATGAAACTCAGGCCAAAATACAAATCTTGTAGTTGGTGAGATTCGAACTCTGGATTACAGAACATCCTACCCTTATACCAGCTAGACTAATTGAACTTGGTAATGTATTGTTTTTTTTTTAAAGTTATATTTAATGTCTACTTACAAAAACTAATCTTACACAAACTTAACCCTACACAATTCGTATCGATTTACACAAGCCATCTCGATCTATTTACAGAAGCCCCATCGATTTGTTACACAAGCCCTACCGATTTTTTACACAAGCATTGTCTATTTTTTACACAAGCACTATCAATTTACACAATTCGTCTCGATTTACATAAAACCTATATATTTACACAAACAATCGTCTCGATTTACACAAGCCATTTCGATCTATTTACACAAGATCTACCGATTTGTTACACAAGCCCTACCGATTTAGCTCTGTCGATTTGTTACACAATTAATATCGATTTTTTTACACAAGCCCTACCGATTTACACAAGACTCGATTTACACACGATTTACACAAGGCTTGATTTACACAAGGCTCGATTTACACAAGGTCAAGCCCAATCGGCGGTTATAGGCGGTTAACGGCGGTTATCGGCGGATATCGGCGTAGTAGACCCAAGAGGAAGAAGACTTATGGCGGTTCTAGATGCTTTGCCCACCGGATCTGCTGCTTTCGACTCCGGTAGCGGCGGATCTGGATGCTTCGACCACGGATCTCCGCGACGCCGGCAGCGGAGCAGCCCGACGACGGCGGATTTGCCTGCTTCGACCACGGATCTGGCTACTTCGACTCCGGTGGTGCGAGTCCGGTCGAGTTTCTTCGTGGTAGGGAAGATGATAGAGGGACGACGGTGGAGGGAAGATGATAGAGGAGAACGGTTGAAAGAAGTTGCGGCTAGGGTTTCAGAATTGACAGCTAGGATTTTAGAATGGGTTAGGTTTTATTTATAGGCATCTTTAATTATTTTCCTAGTAAATTTCATTTCTACCCCTCTTATTAATTAATTTTTGATTTAAAAATTCTGTAGATAATTAGATGGCCGGGCCTACTTAGTATTTGGTTTACAAAAAGGACTTCAGAGCCTCATTCTTCTCTTCCTAATATTCTCTTTTTAAAAAAATTTTGGGCTCAAGACATGTTCGGGTTATCGGATCAGTATCATGGATCGGGTCAACTTTTAAAAGCACTCTAGTTATAGCTATAAAACACTATAATCACACTCCTAGTATCACCATGATGGTACGTTTTGTGTAGACCTGATCATATCCGGGCAGCCCGACTCGCCCGCCCGGAAAAACGGGCGGGTATGAACACAAAGGGAAGCCCGGTCGAAAAGCCCAGCCCGTCAAGCCCGCCGGGCCGGGTACGAACACCACTACAGGCCCGGCCGGGCCGAAAAGCCCGGCCCTTCGGCCCGTATAAATATATATATATATTATTATTGTTTATATTTAAAATATTAAGTATATTTATAGAATATTTAACATAATTATCATAAATTTAATGTATATTACATATAATATCTTAAATATATTTTATTTTTAAATAAAACTTATATTTAAAATAGTTTTTTAAATTATTTTTAAAAAAGAAAAAATAAAACGGGTACCCGGAGGCCCGCCCGGCCGGGCCGGGTACGACACGCATTTTAGGCCCGCCAGCCGGACTTAGCCCGTCCCGGGTCCGGCTAAACGGGCCGAAAATCCAAAAAAGCCCGGCCCAAGTCCGACCCGAGCACGGATATGAACAGGTCTAGTTTTGTGTATGCTTCGTCTAGAGAAAATAAAAGGCACAAATTCCACAATTATGGGATTCTCTTTCTACATTCATTCAAGCAACTAAGTATAATTGTATAAACCAACGAAGAAAACTCAACTACTAAAAGTTCTTCTTAGAAAATCGGTTGTGCAACTACTTTACCTAACCGATTTAACAAATTGATTTAAATTAAAGACTCGTGTCTTTTGCAGATATCCCAACACAAGGTCTTGAATTTACCTTGGCACATCAACTAATTTTGGACTAGTATCCGGCATTAGTAACTAAAAATCATGCATTCACAACTTCAGATCATGTTCAACTTACGATTGACATGAGCAGTTCTATAGAAAAAAGATAATTCAACCATTTTAAATTTAAAATGATGTGGACAAAACGAAAATACTTTGAAAATTGGTGAAACACACTTGGTTGGTTCGATACCATGAAAACCATATGTATAGTTGTATAAACCAACGAAGAAAACTCAACTACTAAAAGCAAGACGAAGATGTGAAGTGAAACTTATTTCGGAAATATATTTCACCGAATCAAAATCATCGATCAAGGCCTTGAGACGATCCAATCAAACTTAATTTGTGGATTTAAAGGGAGAATAAAGAATAAGGAAACCCTTCTTATGCATAAAATAAATTATTTGATCAATTTACAAATGTGTTTTGGAGCTAACGTGCTAAAACGAACCATATAAATCTTGTTGACCTAAATACGAAGTATAACAATATAGTAACTTGTGTGAGGAGAAGTAAAGTTTTCACCGAAGGAGTTACGCTTGATGGAGGTGTAATTTCAACGATAAAGTCATTATAAATGAATTTTGAAATTATTCCATTAAAGATTCAAATGAACTAAGATCAATAGGGTTGATTTGAAGACCCGACTTTCCCAAATCACTCGGGAGATCGATTAGTCGTACAACATTAGGTTGACTAGACCAGTTTTAAATGTGGTTTCTAAACGTACCGGTGAAAATCGCTATTCTCCGTCAAAACTACGCACTTCGACTACGTACCATATGTGTAATTGGGTTTCACCCAACTACACACATATAGTAGGATGTGCGGTTGTCCGTGTGTAAAAAACTTACTTAGAACCGGAAAAATGCTTAAACAAATTAACCACATACATTAATCCCAAAAATAGATAATCCAACAACAACTAATCACTACCAACCGATTAGCTTATGCAAAAAAAAATCTACAAGATGATCTCAAAATCATATCCAATAGGCTCAAATGCATCATGGTCAGGTTAATTAATTCCTTGATAGGTGATTTCCTAAAAAAAAAGTTATTCAAGATAATATGCGGAATACCCATGAAAATTTTCATTCTTTCCACTCAAAAAATGTAAAGAAAGATATGTGGCGATCAAGCTCGATATGAAAAAGGCATATGATAAAATTGAATGGAATTTTATATTAGAAGTTCTCAAGAATTTTGGTTTGACAAGAAATTCATCGGAGTGGCGTACGCTTTTGATGGAAGATCAAGGAGCCTACACACGGACATGTGGACGGACAGAGATTTGGAAAACAACCTACCGGTTCGAGGATCGAGTGGCTCCAAAAGGCCCGGTCACTCGCGGATGGGCTCCACAAGTAATTTAAAATTATTGTAGACATTATTCTCATGTTTGTATTATTTCATTTCGGATATAGCTTCGTGACATCTTCTAGACAAATGCTTAATAAAGATACGGTGAGCGTAATTAAAATATGATCATTGATTCACGTATTAACGAAAACTTGAAATAGCTTAATCGTAAACTTTTATTTTAATATTATTTTTGGTTTGAACTGGAATATCAATTTTAAACCAAAAAGCAAAAACTAGAAATAACACAACTGAAAACTGAACCCTTATATCACGGTTTTTGGGCTCAACCGAAACCGATAGGTTCGGTCCAGGAAAACCACTTGTAAGTTACTCAACCCTACAAGTTATGTAGCTACTTACCAAAAATCAACATTTATTTCATAAATACGGCAATTAATTAGCCACCAAATATGTTAGAAATTAACAATTACAAATAATACTTGGTTGAAAATAATATTGTTTTGCTAATTTATTAAAAGATGTATCATTTGTACACGTTAATTTATCAAAGTTACACATCAATAATGTCCTTAATGTTGTTAATAATGTCGTGAATGTGAAAGACCAACACAACAAATTCAATTTAAAGTCTCTACTAAAAACCCTACATTAACTAAATTAGATAATTTTGATTTAATTTAAAATAAAATTTGTTTTGGTAAATTGTTAAAAAATTAACTTCAATTTTAAAGTCTTGATGTTCACAAAAAATTAGATAATGGGAGAATGATGATAATAGTGAACATGGTATGAAGTTTAACTAATCAAAACGTTGTGAAACCACGTGAATCTATATATTTATAAATCTATAATAATCAAGTGAGACTAATGATGACGTTGTGAGACCCCTACTCTTCCGGATCGAGATCGGACCATGGTCGAGATTGACTTTGGCCGAGTTGAGACTTTTCCGCACCCGCGGGCATTTTGGCCGCCTCTGCGGGTCTCCGTCCCTGCGGCTCATGGGACCGCCCCTGCGGTTTACGGCGGCTGCAGCCGGTTTTGTTGACTCTTTTGACCATGCTTTACCCTTTACCTTACCTCTTCGTTTTACCTTGCTGAGCAAGGGTTCCATCTTCATTCCTTTCTTCAGCTTCCTACGTCCTTCTTGCTTCTCCTTCACTTTCCTTTGATCTTGTCTTGGTTTCCTTTGGCTTGGAAGAGTTTTGTTCTGGCTTTGTGGTTGATGATGATGCTAGTGTGTGTTGTTGTGCATGGAAGCCAGCCTTGGTGTGTGTTAGGCTCTCCTGTAGCCTAGGACCACAGTGGTGGTGAGTGATCTTTCTTTCTCTTCTTCCTTTCTTGTTCTTCTTCTTCCTTAGCTTAGGATTAGATGATTGAATGTAGGATTGATGTTCGTATGTGTATGTTGTGGCATGTGTATGAATCTGGAAGAGAGTAGACGTGATTTGATCACGTGAAGAGCTAAAGAGAAGCCGTGAGGTTTCATTCTGCACTGTCGCCACCCCTGCGGAAGACGTGCCAGCGTCGTGCCTGCGTTGCCAGCGACCTTTGTCACCGCCCCCGCGGTTGAGTGCCACCGCGCCTGCGGTTGCCTGCGTTCCGCCCCTGCGTCCTTAGTTCACGCAGGTGCGTCTTGTCCCAGGACTACCTATAGTTAGGTAGTTCCTTTCCTTTCTAGTATGAGGAACTTAGTACCATGCTAGGATTCGGATGTTGATGAGTATGATATAGTTATGCCGGTTACGGTCTTGAGGTTTACGAGTTGGACATGATCCTTATGGATCCCTTGGGTCTAGGTGTGACCCCTTTGTGTGATAGGATTGTGATATATATGTATGTGTGCCTTGTATAGGTTGTGTTGTCCTCCAGTTGGAGTGGACGTTCTGAGAGTTGTTCGTAGCGAGTTACTTCTGAGATCGAGGTAAGTCCATAGGACTTACTTAGCTACTATCCTTATATTGGATGTATGCTTGAGTGGTGTGTGTTATGTGCTTTATAGCATGTGTTATTATGGTCACCAACCTATGTTATATTGACCGCCCATTGTAGTGGTTGTGATAACTTACCTTTCATCCCGTAGTGGAGTATGGGAAGTTCTCTGTAAGCTAGTTAGTTCTGGTATACGGGAAAGGCACCTACCACTCCATATGGTATACGGGAAAGTGCGCTAATACCACTCCAGCTAGCTATTGCACGCAGAGGCGAGGATTATATTCATTCCTCGTGTCACGTATTTTCATATACTGATTTATATACTCTTGAGTGATTAACGTTATAAAGATAATAAACCGGGTAAATATGTGATATCATGCTGAGGTGTTAAGTTTACTGATATGTGATTGTGCTCTAGCAGCTTCTTATATATGTGTCTAGTTAGCTAACGTTTTATACCGTGTTGTAGATCCTTTGCAGGTTAGGAGAGCTGCAGAGTGATCCGGAGGGGTGATCTGCTGAGGGTTCCGTACACAGGGACGATATCGTGGTTGAGATATTTATATTGTACGGATTTATGTTTTGACTTTTTGTACTCAGCAGTACCTTGTATCACTTTTGATCGGTATATATATACATCAGTTTCATGTTTTGTTTTCATCTATCAGTGCCTTGTTGTAAGATTCAGTGAAGTTGTTGTCAGGCTAGGGTCAGGATCCATTGTGAGATCCTAGCCCAGTAGCACTCCGAGTCCTACGGATTTGGGGTGTTACAAAGTTGGTATTAAAGCCCAGGTTGACAACAATGGCACTAGTAATCTGCAATAAAGTTCGAATAGATAAATAAACAGAACCCGAAAGGGGTCTGACTTTTCAAAAGGTTTTGGTTTTAAAATGAGTACAAATGTTTTGGGTTATCGTGTACGTGAACCATCGCCCCTCTGAAGATCTCGACAGTATAGATATATATAGATATTCTGTTGTGATTGATCTGTGATATACCTATACATATGGCATATATATAGCCTTCTAAGATAGGTTTACGTCTTCTACAGATGGTTTAGACTAGAGCCTTACCTGCAGCAAGACGAGGTAGAGGTAGACCCCCTCTAGGTAGAGGAAGGGGTAGGACTCCTGTTGACGGTTCACATGCGGGAGAGCTACATGAGGAGGTTGTTGAGAGCGCCATTCCTAAGACAGGGAACGGGGCAGCTGAGAGACAAGGGGCATAGAGAGCCCAGTCTGGTGATTCTGATCGCGTCTCTATGGGTAGATCAGAGTTTCATGCTTATATTAGACGAGTAGAGGAGGCTGCCAAAGCCGGTAGATGTGCCCCAGATTTACAGGCACAAGAGGGGCCATTTGAGAGGTCCCACACCGTTACTCAAGTACCAGTTGTACAGGTACCTGCTGCTGATATGGCCAGAGCACCAGAGGAGCATAGAGGGCCTAGACCAGATACCTGGTTGAAGGCATTCCATCAGATGGGTGTACCCCCTTTCGTTGGGAAGGTGGGGTTGGAGGTTGAGTTCTAGATCGGGCATGTAGACTCAGCTCTGGAGTCTATTCGATGTCCAGCTGACAGACAGATCGAGCTGGTTCAAACTTTATTCCGGGACTTGGCACAACACTGGTGGAGATCAGTACGGGGTCAGGTTACCAGTTATGATCAGATGAAGACGATGATTAGAGAGCGTTTCTGCCCTGCCTCTCTGAGGAGGGAGAAACTGCGAGATTTTGTGGAGGCTGGGTTTGAGGATGTACCAGTCTCTGAGACCATCAGGAGGTTTCAGGAGGAGCTGACATTACTGGGACCGCTGCACCTGTTGCAGATCAACACGTTTATCTCTTTTCCCGACGACTGAGGGATACTACCCGGACCTACATGGCGGGATTTCATTGTGAGACTCTCACAAATTATCAGGATAGAGCCGCCGACTATGAGCGAGAGCGGGTGAGTCAGAGGAGAGCTTCTCAGACCGGAGGGTCTGAGAAGAGGCAGCGTACAGGACAGACCAGTGGTACTGGTGGTTCTGCTAGTGGTTGGCGTGGTCAGAGACGCCAGAGTCAACCTTCATTTGCGCCGGTTGCAGAGAAGGGACGTCAGTGCTTTAACTGTGGAGATCCAGGGCATATGAGGCCAGAGTGCACGAGGCCATTGGTGACTTGCTACACCTGTGGTAGGCAAGGTCACCGAGCTGTTTACTGCCGCCAGGGTGGAGCTTCATCTCAGCAAGGTTCTTCTCCTGCTAGTGCAGCGGGAGGTGGGCAGAGGCCACCTCAGCAGCAACAGACTCAGGGACAGCAGAGAGTCCCAGATCGCCCTACGACTCAGGGATCTGCTCCTGGGCCGAGTAGAGGCAGAGGTCGTGGTGGGGGCACCACTGATACCAGAGGCCCACAGGGTCGTGTTTTTGAGCTGAGGAGTGCAGAGGAGCCAACTGCACCTACTGCTACAGGTACCATTCTGATTCATGGTTTACCTGTTAGAGTTTTATTTGACACTGGTGTTACGCACTCTTTTATTTCTGATGCTTGTGTAGAGCGTCTTGGGTTAGATACAGTTGAGGGGATGCCCTTTATTATAAGGTTACCCGATGGTGGTAGGGTCAGAGGTACCCATGAGATTCACGGCTGTCCCATTTCTGTAGGGACCCGTGTGTTACTAGTTGACTTCTTTGTCATGCCATTAGAGCATGAAGAAGTCATTCTAGGTATGGACTGGATGGATAGACACTCTACAGTCTTAGATGTAGGTAGGAGGACTGTTACCCTCTCTACCGAGTTAGGCAAGATAGAGGTTTTCCAAGGTTGGGACCTTGGAAAGACAGGTACAGTTATCAGCGTCATACGGGCAGCTAGATTGATTACACAGGGTTGCGAGGCCTTCTGGTGTTATGCCATGAAGGAGGGGGAGAGTCCAGTTGTAGAGGACATCCCAGTTGTCGGTGAGTTTACTGATGTTTTTGCTGAGCCGTCCAGTTTGCCGCCTCAAAGGATTGTGGATTTCAGTATCGAGTTAGAGGCTGGTACGAGACCCATCTCGAAGGCCCCATACCGGATGACACCTGTCGAGATGCTGGAGCTGAAGAAGCAACTCGAGGAGTTGGCTGAGAAGGGCTTCATTCGCCCTAGCGTGTCCCCATGGGGAGCACCTGTCCTCTTCGTACGGAAGAAGGACGGATCACTGAGGTTATGCATAGATTACAGAGAGCTGAACAAGGTGACCATCAAGAACAAGTATCCACTGCCGCGCATTGATGATTTGTTAGATCAGTTACAGGGAGCGACCGTGTATTCCAGGATTGACATGCGTTCCGGGTATCACCAGCAGAGGGTGAGGGAGCAGGATGTGCATAGGACAGCGTTCCGGACCAGATATGGTCACTACGAGTTTGTAGTGATGCCATTTGGGCTTACGAATTCCCCAACCGTCTTTATGGAGTTGATGAACAGTATCTTCATCGACTTCCTGGATTAGTTTGTGGTGGTTTTCATTGATGACATTCTTGTATACTCTCGCAGTGGAGAGGAGCATGCATGACATCTGAGGACTGTACTGCAGGTTTTGCGGGATAGAGAACTTTATGCTAAGTTCTCTAAGTGTGAGTTCTGGATGCCAGAGGTAGCATTCCTGGGTCATATAGTATCAGTTGAGGGGATCAAGGTGGATCCAGCGAAGATTGAGGCAGTAGCAGCATGGACGACACCGACGAACGTCAAGGAAGTACGTAGTTTCCTTGGCCTAGCCGGTTATTACAGACGCTTCGTGGAGGGTTTTTCTGTGATTGCCCGTCCACTGACGAGTTTGCTGAGGAAGACTACCAGATTTGTGTGGCTTGATCAGTGCAGGCAGAGTTTTGAGGAGTTGAAGAGGCGTTTGACTTCTGCTCCTATTTTGGTACAGGCAGAGGGTACTGAGGATTTCGTGGTTTACAATGATGCATCCAAGCTAGGCTTGGGATGTGTTTTGATGCACCGAGGCAGAGTTATTATTGCTTATGCGTCTCGACAGTTGAAGACGTATGAGGAGAACTACCCGACTCATGATCTGGAGTTGGCAGCAGTAGTTCATGCACTGAAGATCTGGAGACATTACTTGTATGGTGCTACATGTCAGATCTTCACAGACCATAAGAGTCTGAAGTATATTTTCACGCAGCGGGAATTGAATAACCGCCAGCGTAGGTGGCTCGACCTGATCAAAGATTTTGATCTAGAGATCCTGTATCATCCGGGAAGGCGAACGTTGTCGCCGACGCCCTGAGTAGGAAGACACCTCGAGAGCAGGCGATTGCGACGCTGACGGTTCAACATCAGTTGCAGAGAGATCTGATCTGGTTAGAGTTGGACATCCAGTTTCCTGATGAGGATGCCCAGCTGCGTACATTAGAGGTCCTTCCTGATCTGTTGGATGAGATCCGACAAAAAAAAAGACCCGCCCGACTTTACAGAGGATTAGAGATAGGATGTCTCGAGATGAGGCACCCCAGTTTTTGCTTGGAGCAGATGGAGTTTTGAGGCGCCGCGGTCGCGTCTGTGTACCTGCTGATACAGAGATGAGGCAGAGGATTTTACAGGAGGCTCACTGTACACCTTACTCTGTACATCCAGGTACGAGTAAGATGTATCAGGACTTGAGACGTATATATTGGTGGGGAGGGTTGAAGCCCGATGTAGCCAGATTTGTAGCTCAGTGTGCGACCTGCCAACAGGTCAAGATCGAGCATTTCATACCTGGAGGTGAGCTCCATCCACTTCTTGTTCCACAGAGGAAGTGGGAGGACGTCACCATGGATTTTGTGAATGGCTTAAGGCTGAGCCGGAGTTTTGATGCCATCTGGGTCATAGTAGACAGATTGACGAAGACGGCACGTTTCATTCCTATTAGGGAGACGTGGCCGGTGAGCAGATTAGTTGAGGAGTACACTAGGCAGATAGTGAGACTCCATGGTGTACCGAGGACGATCGTCTCAGACAGAGATGGGCGATTTACCTCGAGATTCTGGCAGCAGATTCAGACTGCCCTGGGGACGAGTTTACACTTCACGACTGCGTTCCATCCTCAGACAGATGGTTAGTCAGAGAGGACCATTCAGACCCTGGAGGATATGCTGCGAGCTTGTGTGTTGGATTGGGGACAGGTGTGGACGGATCATCTCCCACTTGTTGAGTTCTCCTACAACAACAACTGGCATGCATCTATTGGGATGGCCCCATATGAGGCACTGTATGGACAGAGATGTCATACCCCGTTATGCTGGGATGAGCAGAGCAGTGTCAGTGGTTTAGCACTTGATCAGATTCAGGATGATATGGCTCGGGTAGCATTGATCAGAGAGCGTATGCTGACTGCACAGAGCCGTCAGAAGTCTTATGCTGACACGAGGCGTAGACCTCTAGAGTTCAAGGTTGGAGCCCATGTGTGGCTGAGAGTGTCCCCGACACGAGGTGTTAGGCGTTTTGGCATTAAGGGGAAGTTGAGTCCCCGATATGTCGGACCGTTCGAGATTTTGGATCGGGTTGGGAGTGCAGCTTACAGGTTAGCCTTGCCTCCGAAATTAGAGGGTGTTCACCCTGTATTTCACGTGTCTCAGCTGAGGGAGTGCATACCAGATCCGAGGCACATTGCGAGTTATGAGGATTTGGTGGTTGAGCCGGACCACACGTTTGTAGAGCATCCTATGGCAGTCCTAGAACGCGGTATGAGACGCCTGCGTTCGAAGGACATCCCTATGTTGAGGATACAGTGGTCGAGACGAGGACCCGATGAGGCTACATGGGAGACTGAGGATAGTATCCAGAGGAACTATCCAGAGTTCTATGCCGAGATAGGTGCACCAGTAGGATCACCGAGTAGATCTTAGTATTAGCTTGGTGAGTCTTATCTGCTTATATGCTTATATGTTATGATGTGTTTATTTCATACTAGCTTTGATGTGATTATGATCTTATTATGCTAGTATGATTTCCTGTTTATAGCTGGATATGGTTCTTTCCTCCATGCTATTGTGATACGTTTAGGATTTAGCTGGAGATGGTTCTTTCCTCCATGCTATTTTGATGGACATAGTAGTGTTGGAGATGTACTTCCTCCATGCCTTTCTGTTATGGTTATGATACGGCTAGAAATGTGCTTCCTCTATGCCTTGTGATATGTTTATGGTTTAGCTAGAGATGGTTATCCTCTAGGCCCTGGATAGTATAGTTACTGCTAGAGTTGATGATTTCCTCCATGCTTACGTTTGAGGTTATAGAGAGTGTTACCTCGGCTTTTGAGTCCGAGTGTTTCAGGATCTTGCAAGTTTCGGGACGAAACTTGTTTTTAGGGGGGTGAGATGTGAGACCCCTACTCTTCCGGACCGAGATCGGACCATGGCCGAGATTGGCTTTGGCCGAGTTGAGACTTTTCCGCACCCGCGGGCATTTTGGCCGCCCCTGCGGCTCATGGGACCGCTCCTGCGGTTTCTGGCGGCTGCAACCGGTTTTGTTGACTCTTTTGACCATGCTTTACCCTTTAACTTACCTCTTTGTTTTACCTTGCTGAGCAAGGGTTCCATCTTCATTCCTTTCTTCAGCTTCCTATGTCCTTCTTGCTTCTCCTTCGCTTTCCTTTGATCTTGTCTTGGTTTCCTTTGGCTTGGAATAGTTTTGTTATGGCTTTGTGGTTGATGATGATGCTAGTGTGTGTGTTGCTGTGCATGGAAGCCAGCCTTGGTGTGTGTTAAGCTCTCCTGCAGCCTAGGACCACAGTGGTGGTGAGTGATCTTTCTTTCTCTTCTTCCTTTTTTGTTCTTGTTCTTCATTAGCTTAGGATTAGATGATTGAATGTAGGATTGATGTTCGTATGTGTATGTTGTGACATGTGTATGAATCTGGAAGAGAGTAGACGTGATTTGATCACGTGAAGAGCTAAAGAGAAGCCGTGAGGTTTCATTATGCACTGTCGCCGCCCCACGGCCAGAAGTCACCGCCCCTGCGGAAGAGGTGCTGCAGCGCCCGCGCCGTGCCAACGCCGTGCCTGCGTTGCCAGCGACCTTTGTCGCCGCCCCCGCGGTTGAGTGCCACCGCGCCTGCGGTTGCCTGCGTTCCGCCCCTAAGTCCTTAGTTCACGCAGGTGCGTCTTGTCCCGGGACTACCTATAGTTAGGTAGTTCCTTTCCTTTCTAGTATGAGGAACTTAGTACCATGCTAGGATTCGGATGTTGATGAGTATGATATAGTTATGCCGGTTACGGTCTTGAGGTTTACGAGTTGGACATGATCCTTATGGATCCCTTGGGTCTAGGTGTGACCCCTTTGTGTGATAGGATTGTGATATATATGTATGTGTGTCTTGTATAGGCTGTGTTGTCCTCCAGTTGGAGTGGACGTTCTGAGAGTTGTTCGTAGCAAGTTACTTCTGAGATCGAGGTAAGTCCATAGGACTTACTTAGCTACTATCCTTATATTGGATGTATGCTTGAGTGGTGTGTGTTATGTGCTTTATAGCATGTGTTATTATGGTCACCGACCTATGTTCTATTGACCGCCCATTGTAGTGGTTGTGATAACTTACCTTTCATCCCGTAGTGGAGTCTGGGAAGTTCTCTGTAAGCTAGTTAGTTCTGGTATACGGGAAAGGCACCTACCACTCCATATGGTATACGGGAAAGTGCGCTGATACCACTCCAGCTAGCTATTGCACGCAGAGGCGAGGATTATATTCATTCCTCGTGTCACGTATTTTCATATACTGATTTATATACTCTTGAGTGATTAACGTTATAAAGATAATAAACCGGGTAAATGTGTGATATCATGCTGAGGTGTTAAGTTTACTAATATGTGATTGTTCTCTAGCAGCTTCTTATATATGTGTATAGTTAGCTAACGGTTTTATAGCGTGTTGTAGATCCTTTGCAGGTTAAGAGAGCTGCAGAGTGATCCGGAGGGGTGATCTGTTGAGGGTTCCGTACACAGGGACGATATCGTGGTTGGGATATTTATATTGTACGGATTTATGTTTTGACTTTTGTACTCAGCAGTACCTTGTATCACTTTTGATCGGTATATATATACATCAGTTTCATGGTTTGTTTTCATCTATCAGTGTCTTGTTGTAAGATTCAGTGAAGTTGTTGTCAGGCTAGGGTCAGGATCCATTGTGAGATCCTAGCCCAGTAGCACTCCGAGTCCTACGGATTTGGGGTGTTACAGACGTGACTCACGATTTTTCTTATAATTTATTTATTTTACTAATTCCATAATTAAGTCAATAAATCCTTTTTATTGAACTATAATTATTTGTAAAATATTTTATTCATCTCTTACCCTAATATATAACGTTGAATCTCAATTTTCGGATATATCACACATATAATTTACTTGAGTTTTTATTTTTACTAAAACATAATAAATTTGTTATCATAATTATTTTTAAAAATTATTTTTTATCCATAATTTTTTAAATGCGGTCATATTTTCATGGATTTTTCTATCCCACATCAGTTATTAATTAATGATAACACTTTGAGAACTTGTATGAATAGAAATATAAGTTTGAAGATTAAACAACACATACATTTATGGACTTTTTGACTAAGATCAAGTATAATATTTATTCGTATCGTATTAATGTTTTTATAGTATGTGAGTCGTGATCTACTGGTATGCCGGTATGGTATGCAACTCGTTGTGACCTACTAGTATGTGGCTCGTCGACCTACTCGTATGTAGGTCATTAACCTAATATTCGTAAGTTATATTTTATCAATATAATAAATATATAATTTTTTTAAATAAAACTATTCCATTCCTGCACGAGCTATAAACTAATTTATATAATAGGGCAGTTATCAACCTAAACGTACAAAATCTCATGAATGAACACCGTGAGAAGTTTTCCTAAATTATATTACTTCCAAGTAATCACTCGTATCATTGATCATCACAAATATTAAATTACTTTTATATTTAATAACAAATCTAATTGATATAAATTTTTTTAAATAATTAATTAATCATCTCATAATAAAAATTAGTATACTTTTATATAATAGGTTGATGTACCTCGTAAAGATAGTCCAACCTCGGATGAGAACACGAAGTTCGGGATTTTCAAAAAAATGGTGTTTGGGGCGAGATTCTCAAATGGGTCAATCGGTCAGCAACACAATTGATTTCTTTGAAAATATACCAAATATGGACTTCGTCAAAGAAACGAAGATCCAATCTACAGTCGGATATAATCATCGCGACCTCCACGGACAACTCCACAAACCTTGAAGTGCCTTGATTACACATTGGTTATCACCTTCGATTTCGATCTTTTTAATTTGTAGTCTGATAGCCTCATATAAACCGGTTTTGAGGGTAAAGACTTCATCTTTTATAACCAAATTGAAATTATAATTTTTGCGTCGAAGCTAACAACATCACCATTGTGATTCCGGATTATATATCCAACAGATGCGATTCCCGAATCGAGCTTTGATCCATCAAAGTTCAGTTTTTAAAAACTAGGTTTTGGTTTATCCCACTAATATTGTGTTTATTTTTCCTTTTGTTTGAGTTATATTTCTTTGGTTGTTGTTTTATGTTATATTCGTCCTCATCAGTTGTGTTAGTTTTCCAGTACTGTATTTGATTTTTGTTGTAAGTAATTACCTTATTAAAAGGGCTTATAGGTTCATCATTAAAGATAATTTTGTTCATGAAGAACCAAATACTCCACAACACAGTTACGAGGCACGCAAATTTGTTTGTTTCTATTTTATTTTTAATTTCTTGTAGGATGACATGAGCTTTTTTTATTTTGGAGGTTGATTTTGTTAAGCTCAGTGAAGATTGTTCTAATGAATTTGACAATAATTTGCTTAGTGCGAGGACAATCAAAGAGAAGATGGGGCCAAAAACACATAACCTCTGGCTACATTTTGCTCTCTTTGAGAGCAAGGAAACCCTAGCTGTCAATGGCTTTAACAATCTCAAACATAAATGGCCACCACCATGGCAACTCCTCCTCTCAGCCACTACCATGGCAAATCTACTCTTCAAATTCTGAACAATATCAAATGAAAGGAATTTCTCATCCTGTCTTTTCCTTACTCGATGATAAACTCGATCTTCAACCCCACCGCTAAACCCTCCCCGGCTTGTTTTCTGGTTCCGGTGGCAACTAGCTTCAAACTTCGTTTTAGGCTCCAAACTTCATTTCAGAAAGTCTTCACATACCATAGATCTACCGCCGTTCAATCCCCTCCGTGCTAGTTTGAATTGGTTTTAATTGCCTTCAAAAATCGTTCCAAGCTCTTCACACACCATGGATCTACCGTTCAATCCTTCCGTGCTAGTTTGGACTGGTTTTAATAGCCTCCAAACTTCGTTCAGGCTCTTCCCATACCATGGATCTATCGTTGTTCAATCCCCTCCGTGCTAGATTGGACTGATTTTAAATACCCCCAAAATTCGTTTCAGGCTCTACCGCCGTGTAATCCCCTCCGTGACAGTGTCGAGTTGTCCTCGCACCCCTCGGCCTGGATCTTTTCATCCACTAGTTTGTACAACATCCAATTTTTCTTTACCCTTTGTTTCCTTCTTAATCCTGTTCTTAACTGTGTTTGAGAGGGAATAAAATTAAGAAGTGAGCAACTGCACGTGAAAAACAACTGAGACTATTGCACTTGGAAACTGAGACTATTGCTCTTGAAAAACAACTGAAACTATTACACTTGGAAAACAACTGAGACTATTCACATACCATGGATCTTCCCTCTTAATTTCGATCCTACAATGGGTTTGACAAGGGTTGTTGGAGTTTGACAAGGGTTGCACCATTGATCAATTAGGCCTTTTGTCAAATTTTCAAAAATCTTTTTTATGGAAGAAAAATTCAATCTTGATTCAATAGTGGTAAAGAAAAAAAAAAACAAAAGACCAAAAAAAACAAAATGTGAGTTTCATTTTATTGATGAACTCTACATAGACCTTTTCATTTGTGTTTTTCCTTTACTCAGTAAAACAATTAAAAGGAAATTTCTTGTCTATTAATTGGATTGAATCCGCTCAAAAGCGCACACAACCAACAATCCCGTATTTAAAAAAAAATTTAAAAAAAAAACAAAACAAAAAAACATGAGTATAATTCATCCCTATCCGAAACCAAAGTTAAAAATGTAGTTCTTGTCAACTACAAATTCAAACAATTTCATCCTTATAAACCTCATTTCTTTTAACAATCAAAGTTACACACTTTTTTATGTCAAGATCTCGTGTTTTGCAATGTCGTCTCCTTAGTTTGATGATGTTTTAGGTGGCGTCTTAAGTGGTTTGTCTAGGAGGGGACGTGGATTTGTGATCGACTCCCGAAGGCTCTGTTGCAAGCCCAAATCAGAAGTGTCCAAAGTTGTTCCCCATACTTCATTCATGTTTACTCTCTTCGAAGACGAACTTTGTGCTCACCGCTTCCGTTGGACTGGATCAACTACTTTCCCTCGTTGACTTCTTTGTTGTCGGGATTTTTTGATGTATTTTTTGTGTTTCTATTTCTCCTGTTGTTGTTCTTCATGACGGTTAGTCTGTCTTCCGATCTTTATCGGCCTTTCGACCCACTAGACGGCGTGTCGTCTACTGCTTCGAACCGCTTTCCTTTATCAAAAAAAAAAGAAGATGGAACAAGTACGTCATCAAGATGATGGTTGCAAAGTTCACAGTCCCTTGTGACAACAATCCTTCTTCCATCAAGTTTTGCTTTTGTCGGAAGTCCGTTAATTAAAATTCTCCAAAAAAGTTTTTAATTTGAGTTGGGTATTCAATTTCCAAATCCATTCACATAAATAGTTTGCTTGGATATTTGATTCCTCTTGAATCATATCAGAAATTGATTTTGTATAAAACCATCCATTTTTACTACATCTTCAATATAGTCTATCTTGGATCTCGTTTTTGGGAATGATTATTTCCTTATCATTCTCCTAATATATGGGTTTATGATATTTGTAACTCGTTATCAATTTTATTGTTATCCCAATTTTTTTAGTTATTTATCGTTATAATAAGACAATAAATCTAGGTATACTGATACAATGGGCCAGGGGAAACATATTTTGGGCCCATGGATAAATGGGCCCGGGGCGACAGGGGGGTGCGGAGGGCGGAGCCCTCCGCGGAGGATTCTATCTATATAGAATCCTATCTATTTATAAGGATTCTATCTATTTGTAGGATTCTATCTATTTATAGGACTCTATCTTTTTATAGAGGATTCTATCTATTTATGGTTATAAATAGATAGGCTTAGGGTTGTATTCATTATCCACCAAAGTATATTGAAAACCCTAACTGCAAGGTTTGTGCAGCAAAACCACAAAACGTTTTGTCTTCTCTTCTCTATCTATTTATGAAGTAACTCGGTGAAAGATCACAACAATTGGTATCAGAGCAAGGTTGTCGATGAGTTCCGTTGCAAAATTTGAGGTTCCGCAATTCAACGGAACTGACAACTTCGGTCTTTGGCAGGGACGAGTTAAGGATCTGCTAACGTAGCAGGGGATGTTGAAGGCGCTGAAGGAGACAAAACCGGAGTCGTTGAAAGACGACGAATGGGAGGAGATGCAGGAGAAGGCAGCGTCGGTCATTCGGCTCTGTTTGGCAGACGAGGTCATATATCACGTTATTGATCTCAAATCTTGTCAAGAGATTTGGACTCAACTGGAGAAACGGTATATGTCAAAATCTTTTTCTAGCAAATTTTATCTCAAACAAAAATTGTATGGGTTGAAAATGGTGGAAGGTTCTGACTTGGTAAAACACGTGAATATTTTCAATCAAATTATTGGGGATTTGGCTCGGGTGGATGTAAAACTTGGAGATGAAGATAAAGCTATGATCTTGTTATGTTCTCTACCCTCTTCATATGAGAATTTGGTGATGACGTTGACGTGTGGGAAAGACGAGATAAGTCTTGATACGGTGTCAACAACGTTGCTTTCACACGTCGAACGACGACAACATACCAGTGAGAGTTCTCAAAGCGAAGGGTTGTATGTTAGAAGCAACCAGGATAGAGGGAGGACGAAAGAGAAGCAAGAAGGAAGCAACAAGCAATCCAGGTCTAAGTCCAAGGGTAAAAAGCCAGTAACTTGTTACTTCTGCAAGGAGGAGGGTCACTTCAAACGTGATTGTCCTGCCAGGAAGAAGAAGTACGAAGATAAGAAGTCAAATGAATCTTCAAGATCAGCAAACGTGGTGCAGAAAGATGACTCAAATGGTGCAGATTCTGATATGCTCTCTGTGACGTCAGGCAACTACTCAGATGTATGGATCATGGATACGGGATGTTCGTTTCACATGACTCCGAATAGAGATTGGTTTGAGACGTACAAGTCTGGAACTTTTGGCTCCGTCCGATTAGGAGACAACAAGGCTTGTGATGTTGTTGGCATTGGGCAGATAAAGGTGAGGATGCACGATGGTGTGATTCGAA
Organism: Fagopyrum tataricum; assembly: GCA_002319775.1. NCBI lineage: Eukaryota > Viridiplantae > Streptophyta > Magnoliopsida > Caryophyllales > Polygonaceae > Fagopyrum > Fagopyrum tataricum. Next base: position 14,370,682 of record CM008285.1, read on the forward strand.
CATTGACTGACGTGCGTCACATTCCAACTCTAAAGAAAAATCTGATTTCCTTGGGGACTTTACATGTAAAAGGGTTCTGTTTTAAAACAGAAAAGGAATGTGTAAAGGTGAGCAAGGGGGCAATGACAGTTATGAAGGGGCAGATTACATCGGGTAATATCTACCGGTTGGTAGGGAGTACCGTTGTAGGTGGAGTTGCAGCCGTGGCTTCTGAGACATATTACACAACTCTGTGGCATATGCGCCTGGGTCACATTGGCGAAAGGGGGATGATTGAGCTTCACAAGCGAGGTCTCCTGGATGGTGTGAAGAGTTGTAAGATCGACTTCTGCAAGTTTTGCGTGATGGGAAAACAATCCAAGGTGTCTTTTTAAGACAGGTCAGCACAACACAGGTGGAATTCTTGATTATGTGCATTTTGATGTGTGGGGACCAACTCAGGTGTCGTCCCTAGGAGGATCTAGGTATTACGTCACTTTCATTGATGATTATTCAAGGAAAGTCTGGGTGTATTTTCTAAAGTATAAATCTGAAGTCTTCAGCAAGTTCAAGCTATGGAAGGCGGAAGTGGAAAATCAGACAGGGAGAAAAGTGAAGTATTTGAGATCTGATAATGGGACAGAGTACACGGATTCTCAGTTTCAGAGTTTTTGTGGTGAGCATCGCATTCAGAGACATTATACAGTGCGGAAGACACCACAACATAATGGTGTTTCTGAGAGGATGAATCGGTCCATTGCAGAAAAAGCGCGGTGTCTTAGATTGAATGCAGGGCTTCCAAAGCAATTCTGGGCAGAGGCAGTGAGCATGGCAGTCTATTTGATAAATAGATCACCCCGGACTTCTCTTGACGGGAAGGTTTCAGAGGAGGTATGGACTGGTTCTGATTTAGACTTATCAAATTTGAAGATTTTTGGCAGTCAAGCATATGTGTTGATTCCAGGTGATGAGCGAACAAAGCTGGATGCAAAGTCTAAGAAGTGCATTTTTCTGGGTTATGAGAAAGGTGTGAAGGGTTTCAAGTTTTGGGATCCTGTTGCAAAGAAACGGATGATCAGTCGAGATGCTGTATTTGATGAGCAGGCAATGCTTCTACATGCCAAGGAAGTTGGAAAACCTGCAGTTACAGAGACTGAATCCAGATTAGCAGTGGAGGTGGAGCTTTCAGATTCTAGCACACCTACACCAGCAGGTGGTGAGCATGATGTAGATTAACAACAGGTTGAAAGTCTTGTTTCTGGCAGAAGCAGACGCATCACAAGGGCCCCTATAGGATATGGTTTTGAGGAGATGGTTAATTATGCTCTAGTCATTGGCACAGATGATTCATCCAACTTTCGAGAGGCTACTCATAGTCAGGAGAAAGAAGGATGGGTAGGTGTTATGGCTGAGGAGATGGAATCTCTCCATAAGAATAGGACGTAGGAGCTGGTTCCTCTTCCAACAGGTAAGAGGGCAATAGGATGCAAATGGGTGTTCAAGAAGAAACAAGACATCTCAGAGAAAGAAGGCATAAGGTACAAGGCACGACTAGTAGCAAAGGGTTACTCACAGAAGAAGGGGATTGATTATGACGAACTTTTTTCTCTTGTGGTCCAACACACGTCTATCAGATTGGTGTTGGCATTGGTAGCTAGCTGGGTTTTGCATCTGGAGCAGATGGATGTGAAAACATCTTTCCTTCATGGTGATTCGGAGGAGGAGATCTACATGGAGCACCCAGAGGGTTTTGTCCAGCCGGAAGAGGAGAAACTTGTATGCAAGTTGACAAAGTCATTGTATGGTCTGAAGCAGGCTCCTAGGTAATGGTACAAGAAGTTTGACTCTTACATGCTTCGGATAGGCTACCAGAGATGTGAGTATGATTGTTGTGTTTATGTGAAATATTTGGATGATGGATCACCCTTATACTTGATATTATATGTTGATGACATGCTGATTGCTGGAAAGAATATTGATGATGTTGTTGAGTTGAAAACCTTGTTGAGCAAGGAATTTGCCATGAAGGATCTGGTGTTGCAAATAAGATCCTTGGTATGGAGATTCGCAGGGAGAGAAGTTCTGGGAGGTTATGGTTATCTCAAAAGACTTACATTGAGAAAGTGCTTGACAGATTCGATATGGCCAACTCCAAATCTGTCAGCACTCCTCTAGCGAATCACTTCAAGCTCTCCTCAACTCAGTGTCCGAAGTCTGATGGAGAAATCAAAGATATGTCCAAAGTTCCTTATGCAAGTGCAGTTGGTTGCTTGATGTATGCTATGGTGTGTACAAGACCTGATTTGGCCCAAGCTGTTAGCCAAGTGAGCAAGTATATGTCTAATCTTGGGAGAGAACACTGGGCAGCCGTCAAGTGGATACTCAGGTATTTGAAGGGTACTGTTGACCGTGGAATTATGTTTGGTGGCCAGGAAGGAGATCCTTCAGTTGTAGGGTATGTTGATTCATATTATGCCGGTGATCTTGACAACCGGAGGTCCACTACAGGGTATGTCTTTACTCTTGCTGGGGGGCCTATATGTTGGAGATCAGTTTTGCAGTCTGTAGTAGCCTTGTCTACAATTGAGGCAAAAAGTACATGGCTTTAGCAGAGGCAGCTAAGGAGGCTCTGTGGATTAGAGGAATTGTGGAGGAATTGGGTGTTGAGCAAGGTGGAGTTGAGGTACATTGTGATAGTCAGAGTGCTATATATCTAGCTAAGAATCAGGTGTACCATGCTCGGACTAAACATATTGATGTGAATTTCACAAGATTAGAGAGCTAGTAGCTTCTGGTGAGATCATCTTTGAGAAGGGACACACTTCTCAGAATGCAGCTGATATGATGACCAAACCGGTTACCGCAGACAAATTCAAGCATTGCTTGGATTTGGTTCATGTCACTCGTTGTTAGATGAGTGAGAAAGCCCCCTGTCAAGAGAAACAAGGAGGATCTGGCGACAAGATCCTGGAGTTGTATATGTGTTTCCAAATTTTGTATTAGATTATGTTGTCTAGGTGGAGATTGTTATAATAAGACAATAAATCTAGGTATATTGATACAATGGGCCAGGGGAAACATATTTTGGGCCCATGGATAAATGGGCCCGGGGCGACAGGGAGGTGCGGAGGGCTCCGCCCTCCGCGGAGGTATCTATCTATTTATAGAATCCTATCTATTTATAAGGAATTCTATCTATTTGTAGGATTCTATCTATTTATAGGACTCTATCTTTTTATAGAGGATTCTATCTATTTATGGTTATAAATACATAGTCTTAGGGTTGTATTCATTATCCACCAAAGTATATTGAAAACTCTAACTGCAAGGTTTGTGCAGCAAAACCACAAAACGTTTTGTCTTCTCTTCTCTCTCTATTTATGAAGTAACTCGTTGAAAGATCACAACATTTATGAAGTGAGTGACTTTAATACTTGTATCAATTTGGTTAGTATTTTGCACAATTTTTATTAGTGGTGTCGCAGATACCAAACTATCGTGCCAAAAGTTTATGGTTTTTCCATTTCCGATATGCCAAATGATACATTTTTTTGAACTCGGTTTTAAGTTTTATAAGATTGTTCCATTGCTATGAAGCTCCACCTTTCAATTGGTAATGGAGGGTGTTCTAATTTTTCTAAGTATTTTTCGTTTATAATTTTAACCCAAATATTGTTTGGATCTACTAGAATTTTCCACAAGAGTTTTATTTGTAGCGCTTTGTTTGTGATTGCAAATTTTCTTAATCTCAAGCCACTATTCTTTTTTGGTTTACAAATTGTGTCTCAGCTAATGATAGGTTTGTGTTGTCTCCTTTATTCTAGAAGAATTTTTTGTAAGTTTTATCAACCCCCTCCAAGTGATGGCTTGGGAGCATAAAACTTTGCATGGTAAACGTTGGTTTAGTTGCGAGGTTGTGTTTTATGATTGTGTTACTACCTTCTTGTGAAGAAGAGTTTGCTTTCCATTTTAAAAGTTGTTGTTTAGCTTTAAGGTTAGTTTAACAAAAAATTTAAATATAGAATAAAAATGGACTGTTTAATAAATAAAATAATTAAATAAATACCTTGGTTGTAAAACTTTATGAAATTAATTCATTAAATTTTTTTTATTTATTAATAATGCAAACAAATGACTATTTTTTAAATAAAATAATTAAATAACCCTTTTTGCAATCTATTATAATCTATCATCTATTATAACATACAAAAACATAATGTATTTTATCCATATGTCGCGTGTTAAAGATAACACCTTCATCTTTTTTTTATATATAAATAATTTATTTATGCCGCAATATATTTACAGATTTCTAATTTTTTATAAAAAAAATTGCACTAAAAATTATAAATAGCCACTCATACAACGTCAACTTTACTTGAATTTAATCAAAAAAAAATTATTTATATAAAAAAAACATATCTACTATCTTAACTGATTTTAACAATACATCTTAATTATTAGTAATTATTGATTGTCCTCAAGATGTGGTTGTGTAGCCGATGTATGTGTCTTCATGCTTTGAGTCGTGAGTGTCATCACACTGATGGTTCCGTTTTTGCTTTTGGTGAGGATGGTGAATACATTGTGGGTATTTCGAGGCCGATAGCGGATATCTCGGAGCTAGTTGTTGCTGAGCATATTGCAGTTGATGGGGGTTTGAAGCTTGATGTTGATCTGTTGGAGAGGGTTATGCACGTTCTTGTCACTACTGTGAAAAACATCCCTCATAGTTGACGTTTAAGCTTTTCACAAGCGTTATCGGGTGCTCTTATAAAGGTGGCGGCTGAGCCAAGTTGTGTGGCTGCTTCGGTTAGGTAGTTTCTGCTTCCTCGTTGTATGTTGTAGGTGTTCAAGCCTATGAGCAGGCGAGATAAAAGATCATGAGGTAAGAAGTTTTTTCAACATGAGCGGATTTTTCAGGCCTTGTCTACATGGGGAGAAGTTGATGGTGTTTCTAGGCTTGTGCATGTTTTGTTAGGAAGTTCAAAGAATAAACCTGTTGTTAGGGTTGATGGTGGCTCAAAGAATGAAGAAGGTTGGGAGAGGAACCCTAATATCAAGCAGTTTCTTCGTAAGGTTTCAAATGGGCATTTTACGGCTGTTGTAAAAGTTTTGTGCTCCTCTGGAGTAGCTCCTTATAGTGATGGGACTTTGAAGACGTTGAAGGCTAAGCATCCCTTCAAACCTCCTCATTCTAATTCTTGTTCTATTTTTCATGAACCACCTTTCGTTTTTATTTTTGATTTGATTTTTACATGGATAAAGTATTTTCCCAAAGGAACCTCTTGTGGTAGAGATGGTTTGAGAGCACAACACCTTTTAGATGTTTTGTGTTGTGAGGGCTCTGCGGTTGCCACATGTCTTTTGAGAGTGCTTTCATCAGTGGTTAGTTTGTGGTTGGGAGGTAAGTGTCCGCTGAATTTGGCTAAGTTTGTTGCTTCAGCGTCTCTTACGCCGCTGTTGAAGCCTGACAATGAGGTTTGTCCCACAGCAGTAGGTACTATATGGAGATGACTGGTGTTCAAAGTAGACATGAAGGGAGTGAGTAAAGATATGAGGGAATATCTTGGAGATTTTCAGTTTGGAGTTGGTATCTCAGGTGGTGCAGAGGCTATTCTACATAGTGTCAACAAGGTTTTGAACGAGCGTCACTCTGATGGTTCTCTAGCTATGTTGACAGTGGATTTTTCTAATGCCTTCAACCTGGTTGACAAAAATGTTTTGCTTAGGGAAGTAAGGGAAAAATGTCCTTCTATCTCTTTATGGGTTGATTTCTTGTATGATCAAGCTGCCCGTCTGTATGTTGGTGATGGTTTTATTTGGTCGGCTACTGGTGTGCAACAAGGAGATCCTTTGGGGCCACTTCTTTTTTCCCTTGTCTTGCACCCAATTCTTCATCGGATCAAAGACAGTTGCAAGCTTCTTCTACATGCTTGGTATCTTGATGATGGTACTATTATTGGGCGGACAGAGGAAGTGGCTAGAGCGCTTGGTATCATTAGAGAGGTTGGCCCGAGTTTTGGACTTGAAGTGAATGTTTGCAAGACTGAGCTCTTTTGGGCTTCGTGTGATGAATCGAAGCTTAGAGAAGATGTATTCCCTCTTGACATTGCTAGGCCGGTTCTGGGTGTTATGTTGTTAGGTGGGGTTGTGAGTAAAGATGATGGGTTTATTAGAGAGCTCGTCATGAAAAGAGTTGTTAAGGCGGTTAAGTTGATGCACCTTCTTCCGCAGTTGAGGGACCCGTTGAGTGACCTTCTTTTGCTTCGTTCTTGTATGGGTGTTGCTAAGATGTTGTTTAGCTTGAGGACTTGTCTATCGGAGCATGGGGAAGGTGCATTTATTTTTTTTGATTTGGGACTCCGTGAAGCAGTCGAGGATATTGTTGTTTGTGGGTCCTTTTTTTAGCGATCTTCAATGACGACTTGCTTCTTTGTCGATTCAGTGTGGAGGCCTTGGTTATACTCAACCAGGGAGACTTCTTCTTTTGCTTTTGTGGCCTCTAGAGCTCAGTCTTGGACCCTTCAAGACCACATTTTACGGGACAGTGAAGTTGTTGATATGGACTCTGAGTTTTTTTTGGAGCTTTGGGCAATCTTTAAAGCTTTTATTTCTAGTTTTGATATTTCAAGTTTTAATGTCAAGAGCACTGTCCCCCCTAAAGCCCAACATGATTTGGCGAGTGCTCTTTTTGGTATGACAATACATGCGATGGAAGCAACTTTTGATTTGACCCCTAAACAAAAAACAGTTTTTCATTGTCTACACTACATAGCCAAGATTTTCTTCTTGTCATACCTATTGATGGACTTGGACAATGTATGTCTCCCATTGAGTATCCCACGATCCTCAAGTATCGCCTTATGATTCATTTGTTCACGTCTGATGTAATTTGTCTTATGCCTGATTGTGGGAGGGCTATGGATGATTTTGGAGAGCATGTAGTTCATTGTAAAGAACTACCCGGATTCAAATATAGACACGATCTGGTTCGTGATGTTTTATGTGATGTGTTTAAGAGAGCAGGGATTTCGGTTAAGAAAGAGGCGCTTGTATCTTTCTTGACTGATCCGCGTGAAGAAATGTTTGTGTTGAGGCCTGCAAATGTATTAGTGTTTGGATGGGTGGGTGGAAAACATGCTTGTATATTTGACAGGAGTCTCTCCTTTGATTGGTTTGTATAATGGTTTTTTTTTGTGGTGGGTAAGGCGGCCTTCAACGCGATCTCTAAGAAGGCAACATTAGTTTCTTCCGTTCGCTTTGATACGTTTTGTTTTCTTGCGCCCGATGCCGTCGATATTCTCAAAAGGTTGCAACGAGTCTTGCATGGTAATGTTGTGTCACCTAGGTTTTCAGATGTAGTGTTTAGGAGGATCGAATTTGCTATTCAGAAAGGTTTGACGGTACAACTTGTTGCCCGCCTAATTTTAACTCGAGGTAATTTTAATGATATATTTTTAATTTAGATTTCTAATTACTTACAAAAAAAATTATAAACCAATTTTTTTCCTTATAAAACTAGTATATTAAATACAATTTTTGTTTATAATAAAAATTCATTATGTTGATTTTTTTAGGAATAGGTAGCTTGAATATTCTGTTTTCCACCATTTATGTTCTTGAAGCGATCTTAACCCGTTCTCACAAGTACCACCACCCTTTGATATTCTACTCTTCTCTTCCCCTTTCTCAAATTCGCTTAGTTTGTTCTTTTCGTACTATCAAGCACGCATCTTCCAAATCTTCAAGGTTTGATCAAACTCGCATACCTTTCGTCATCAGATCTGTATTTTTTTCCCCTCGTTTTGTACTCAAGCTAGGGTTTATTTTCGTCTTGATTTGATTTTACTTCTAATTTCGGTCGGGAAATTGATCGAACAGCTAGAAGAATACCAGATGGGGGCACTCATGTCCAAGTTCTGGTTTATGTGGTTCCCTGCAAAGGAGTACAAGATATGCGTTGTTGGGTTGGATAATGCCGGAAAGACTACAACCCTCTATAAGCTGCATCTTGGGGAAGTCGTCACCACCAATCCTACTGTTGGTAGCAACGTTGAGGAAATTATTTATAAGAACATTCGATTCGAGGTAATCTCCTTTGATCTTTTACTCTAGCTATGACTTTTGATCTTTAGTCTGATCTAATCGAAGATAAAGAATATGCTTTTTTGATCAGTTGCTTGCTTGCAGAATAATCAAGATCCTTTACTGTCTGTTTTTTTGAGGAAGAAGAAAACATTTTTCTGCGATGATGAGGTGAACTGATTAGTGTACGTTAGGACTGGGATGTTGTGATCAAGTATGATTCACTGTGAGTATATTTTGTCAAAGAGGGGAAACCTTGTGAGGAGTGGGATTTTAGGGCCTATTTGGTAATTTATGATATCAGGATATTGGAGAGGAGAGGAAGATATATCTTACCCCCCAAATCTTGTTATATTACAACTTCTTAAACTGATATGCTGATCTAGCAAATCGTAGGTATGGATGGGTATGAGTGATACCCATAAACATAGCAACAGACCCTTGGATTATGGTTTCTTCGGGGGTCTTGAATTTTGGAGAAAGTGAGAAACTAGATTCATAATCCGTATCTCTGAATTTTGGAGATATTTTAACTTGGTACTCTTATCATTATCTCATTTTAGCTAGCTTTATACACAGAGATAATGTTTATTTCAGACTGTAGATGATTATGAATCTTATCTATGATAAAGAATCAAAAACATCTACTAAGATCAACTCACTCCAGGGTCACTTTTTGCCAGCTGTTGATATAAAGCTAAAAGCCCTTGAGAAACAAGCTTTGAAGTCTGTTTGATGCATGAGAATAATTTATGGATGACAAACTGCAGTTTTCTCTTTGTCAGGGAAGCTAGATTTTTTACTTAAAGCTGTTTAATTTTAGTTAGCACAACACAACTGCACAAGGACCATGGCCATGTGCATAATTATAGGCCCGATTAAGTCAGTTGCACATGCAGTTTTGTGAACAGATATCTATATGGAGCATTCTTGATAGGGAATATAAGGCTTTATATAGAGCTTGTTTGCAGATGAACTTCTAATTGAATTTCTTATCTCTTGTATGGCCGCTTCTGAAATATATGTATAACGACAAAATTTTTGAAACTGAATGCAGTGGAAGTGTATGACCAAGGGCTTGTATGCATTTAAAATAGATGTTATATAATGTAAGAATGCCCTGAAGGGTTTTCAATAGCTGTGTTGTTTGGATACTTTACAATATAATGTCTTATTGACAACGTATCTTTCACTTTAGGTTCTGTTTGGATATTACCGGGTTCTAAATTTAAATTATGTAACTTGTGTTGTAAAGAAAGTGGTTTGCCCTATATCATATTTCATTAAAAGTGGTGTTTGGATGATTTCATCAATAATGTAGTATTGCACTCCCACCACTTGTAAATAGACTACATTTTACACAAGATAGTGGACACTGCATCATTTAGTTTTAAAGTCAGATACTGCACACCTGTGTTATGAAGTATGACACCCAAACAAATCTAGCCTTTAGTGAAAAATGTAGTAAAAATAGTACATTTTCTGTTTGTAAGAGGTGTTTATCAAAAGTACATCATTAATGCAATGCATCAAAATGTCTTTTGCTGAAATGTAGATAAATAGGCCATAAAACATATAGTATAAAACTTGCATTATGCATCCAAACAAGCCCTTAGTAACATAATACCTATATAACTGTTATATAATGCATGACATCGGAACATACACTAATTGTCTGAAAACAGAGCTGATTAATGCTTGATGTATGCAACCCAGCTCATTGCATTATAGTCTCATCTAGCATTGTAAGCTCTTTTGTTTAATAACAACAATACCGGGTTTGGTTTATCAGGTTTGGGACCTTGGAGGCCAAGACAGGCTGCGGACATCATGGGCCACATATTACCGAGGGACAAATGCAGTTATTGTTGTAATTGACAGCACTGATAGAACCCGAATTTCAATAATGAAAGACGAGCTATTCAGTCTACTTCCGCACGAGGATCTCCAAGGAGCCGTTGTACTCGTATTTGCTAACAAGCAGGATCTGAAAGATGCTATGTCTCCGGCTGAAATCACTGATGCTCTTTCTCTTCATAGTATCAAGGATCATGATTGGCATATCCAAGCCTGTTGTGCACTTACAGGAGAAGGGCTTTATGATGGTATGGGTTGGATTGCCCAGAGAGTCACTGGCAAAGCACCTAGTTAACAGTAATTAATGTTGTTAAAATAGTTTATGCTTGTTGAAGCTGATTTCTGATTGCTTTGTACCATTTTATCATGTAAGAGGAACAGGAAAAAAGAAAAGAAAAGGAAAAAAAATGCTTATATCCTTCCAATTTATAACTATAAGATTGATTTACAGAATTTTTCGAATTGAAGCTCTGATTTGTAAGCTTTCCAATGTATTATTGTGTTCCATTGAAGTCAGAACTTCACAGAATGGGCAAAAGAGAAGGAAACAATAATCTACTGCACAATATTTGATTAATGGTTTAGTACATGTAACATATCCATGAACAATCTGTAAAGAGGATTTAAATCTGATTTGGAAAGCTCCAAAAATTGAATGATAAGCTAAAGCAACCATTCTATAAGGCCTTTGTCACAATATCCAGCAGCTGCAGCCTTTTGACTCCTGTGGTCCTTCAAACCAGCGATCCCATGACGGGTTCACAGGGCCGTTTGTTCTGTCATTCGAGCATAACATGTAAATGGATAGTATATTAACATGAAATTCACCAGACTTGTGATAAGAGGCATTTACATTGGTAGCAGTGGATCAGGCTTAGCTTCGATGGCTTTCTGCAATCTGAAAGTTGCAAAACATAAGAAAATCACATCATTGTTCAAACCAAGCTGAATAAATGCTCTTCTTCATTTGCTTCATCTATATACTTAATACTTACTCTTTACACGCATCTGAGGCTTTCTCCATCTTTTCCACCTGATCCAATTCTTCCTACTCACACAAAGAAAATAAAAAACACAGTGCTATTTAAAATTACAATCCTAATGTGTATTTGCTCGACTTTGATAATAAGGAGCAAAGGTAGAAGATTCAGGGATGAATGCCAATGATTTTCAACAGCGACAATGGCAAAACACTGATCATTAGAAGTCAAAGCCATCAAAGTCCTACAAGGATTTTCAACCAATTAGTCACAAAATGTACAAAATTGTATCAACAACTTCCTACCACAAAATCTTTTGCATCAGTTTAAGCACACAGGCCTAGCAGTCTAAACTTTTTAAGTCTTAAAACTCTATTAGCAAGATAATTAGGAGAATCAGATCAATAAGATATTAACAATGGGGTGCAATATACAATGAAATGCTCCTAGAGAACTAAGCATAGATGCTAGATAGGAATCGATAATGATGATAAAGCAATTGATTAAGAATAGCATATAGTACAAGTTCCATGACACTATAACAAACAAGTATACGATAAACGGTAACTTTTGCCGCAGACATAGGTTAGCACACACCACTGGTAGGATGATCTGATATGGAAGTATCACTTTAAAAATGTAGTAGTGATCCTGTATCTTTAACCTTACTAGGAAAAACATATCTATACTATATTTGACATCGGACAGCTAACGCGACCTTAAGATAACTTTGACTACTGGAGTACTGGTAACTGTAAGTGATAGTGAAGGACCTCTAGCTCGAGAGTGAAAAGTGTAGACCTAGAATCAATACTCCCGATCTCAGAAATTCAGATAAAAGGAAATCTATGAACACAGGGGAACCACTATCCACCACTTCTTATACATAACTTATGCTCTCCTTAATATGTATGTATGCTCTTGGTTTACAGCATGAACTCAAAAAGCAACAGATCACATAACTGACCAAGAGATTTATTAGTTGGAAAACAAATTAGCGAAATTACATAGCCAGCAACTTTAAACAGTTTTTAAATAGTTCACATAATCCAACTACCAAAGGACAAAATGGTCCCTCCATCGTCTTCTATACTCCAAGTAGAATCAAAACTGGACCACTAATCCCCACCTTAGTAGTTCTCACGATCAAGCTTAGTGTAATTTGAATATAGCAAATCAACAACATGCTATTTAAAAATCCTATAACACCCTCATCACAAACACCCTTTGCAAAGTTTTCAAGATCAAGCCTACAACCAAAATTCTCACTCTCCATAAGACCAGCTCTGATAATCACAATACATACAACTTTGAAATTTGTATATGAAATAATGAAAAATTAAGATGAGAAGAAAGAACTCACCTCCAAAAACCTGGTTTCTTGTTCAAGTCGCTTTAGTTCGGCGAGAATTCGATGTTTTCCTTTGACATCAGCTGCAGGACCCTGTGGATTCATACTTGCCCAGACAGTCTAAACCAAAACCCTAATTTTCAAACAAGCAAACAGAAGCTGAAATTTTACAGAAAAAGAGTGCGCATTGTTGGTTTAGTGCTTGATAATATCTCGCAGCAGTGGCAAGAGAACAAGGAATTTATGAAATGGGTTTTGAATTTCTTCCTTTTTTTTTTTTTTTATTGTCTCCTTTTTCTCACTATGAACAGAAAAAGGAAGGAACTTTTTGGAGACAGGGCAGGAGTAGAATTTGGGAGGGATGGTGGATTTCTACCTGCATTGGAGCTGGACAAAAAGCTGGCTCTCTTTATTTTATTTAATAATAATAATAATAAAGAAAGAAAATTACATTAAAGATCCTAACATTTGAGTTAATTGCGAAAGTTATCCCTAGATATACAAATTTCACTTTTTAGTTTATATCTTAATTTCTGGGGTAAGTTGCATGCCAGTTCAAGGAAGGGTACGAAACTAGCTTAATTAAAAACATTAAAAGGATTATACAATTGAAAAAGTAGGATTTAAAATACTAAAATTTATGATCGATGGTTTTCAAAACACCTCAAAAAAGGTAAATGTAATAATTTATTCTAACCACCGATAATCAAATCTGTATCCAATCTCACCGTTGGATAACGAACTTATCAAGTTAACGACTTAATAGGTTGATCGATAGTGTTTACTTGTATAATGTTATCAAACCAACTTGAAATATCAAAATATTTTGGTTAAATCCTTATATTTATGGTAGTTTTCACAAAAGACACAAATATTGGGATATTTTGTGAAAATTTTCCCTTGTTAATATTAGAGGTATTTTTTTTTTGTATGTGTATTTGGTTGGTCCCCTTCTTTTTTCCTTTAGATGGGGTTATGGTATCTTTTTCCAACCTCTTCCTCACGCTGGCTTGTAGAGTTGTCTCCTCTCCCGTGTACTACTTGCGTGACAAACACTATCTCTAGTCACGTGATTTGCACACTTTTTTTTTAATTACCCTTTTGTTCAGGTAGACTTGTCTCCTATACTCTTGCCTCAATTGGACACTCAAATTATATTAGCTAGGTCAACCAATAAAATAAAATAAAACTTAGGATTAAACTTATTTAAATACTTGGGCTAATGATCCTACTTAGGATTAAACTTATTTCAACTAATGTAATCGGTTAAGATTACACTTATTTTAACTAATGTGATTGGTTAATTGAAAGATAATCTATACTATTATTTAGGGGCATTTGTATTTGTATGAAAAAGACTACTTAAATTCAACTCAGTTTGAGCTTGTTCATTTAAAATATGTTGAATGTCGTATGACATTTAGGTTCGTTAATCGAACTTGAAGATGTCACTTGTTCATATTTTATTACAAACCTACTATTATTAGCCCATATGTGTTGTATATATTCAGTAATAGTTTAAGATATCCTCCCCTAATAAGCACAGATTTCGCCTCAACGGCGATCCATCGTGGCATGTCATCCTCCCGCCATTTCTCAACAATCAGAAGTTGACACGTGTAAACAGGAGGCAGTGATACCCAAATAGAACAAGGAAATGTATAAACGTTTCCTGATACCTTCCTTCTTCTCTGCAAAAAACTGAAAAAATCAGAAAAGAAAAAGCTCCAGATCCCAAGAGTATACCTTGCTTCTGTCTATGTCCACTGATCTTCTCCATCTCACTAACTCCCACACACAGAGAAATGCAGCTCCAGCTTCGTCTCGCCTCCCATGGTGCAACCGCAGCTGTACCGTGCTACAATCACAGCCGATCTCCATGGATATATACGCATTCGCACTTCCTGGACTTGAATTTCAGAAGAAGCGGTGCCGGGAGATGTCAAATTAGGGCTTCGAGTGACGGAGCGTCTGGCGTCGGGAAAGGAGACACGTTTCTCGACCTTTGGAAGAGGAAAGTGGAGCGTGATAAAGCGGAGAAGCAGTTTCAGAGAATTCTTGATAGTGCGCTACAGAATGGACAGAGTGGTGGTGAGCCTGAAGAGGAAGGGGAAGGTCAGGTTTACGTGGACAGTCCGGAGGAAATGGAGAGAAAGACGATTGAGTTCAAGAAGATTCTGGAGGTTCCTAAGGAGGAGAGAGATAGGGCTCAGCGTATGCAAGTGATTGATCGCGCTGCCGCGGCTATTGCGGCTGCTCGAGCGATTCTCGATGAATCTCCTCCACAACAGCCGAAGGAGAATGCTGATCGAAAGGATTTGGCCTTCGGTGCTGATAGTGGTGGTGGAATTAGGTCTCAAAATGGAGGTAATTTTGGTCTCGTATTCGCTACTGCTAAAGTTTTCCTGTTTTTGGGTTTTATTGAATATTTAATTGGTGCTGGGGTGAAATTTAAATGCACAATCGAAACTTCTATATCGAATCATTCTAACTTCCTCTTTTGCTTGGCTAATTATGCAATTATGCACCGAAAAACCTGCAAATCTTATGCATGAAAGAATGTTATATTATAGTGTATATTTATGAGGTGATTGACAAGAGTTTGCAATATCTTATAGTCTAGTGTTCAGTTCCCAATTGTAACTTTAGCCTTGTAGTTTAGTGTTATCCTGTTAGGATGCTGGTTTTTGTAACTGCTATTAAATCAAACTTTCCATGGTAGCCACTTGCCAGATGATCAAGTACCTTTTCTGTCTCTATTTTGTGTCAATTAACAGGGACACCATCTCCAAATTTGTACAAGCGTCAAACCCGACCTTCTCAAAGTGGAACACCTGGTCCTGACTTTTGGAGCTGGGTACCCCCTCCCGGGGAT
The DNA here is from genome assembly GCA_002319775.1 of Fagopyrum tataricum. Classification (NCBI taxonomy): domain Eukaryota; kingdom Viridiplantae; phylum Streptophyta; class Magnoliopsida; order Caryophyllales; family Polygonaceae; genus Fagopyrum; species Fagopyrum tataricum. The sequence goes on from CM008285.1 coordinate 14,385,812, forward strand.
GATTCATCCCTGGATGGTAGCAATAACTCACAAGCAACTCAAAAGCTCTCTATTGATGCAAATCAAATGAATACAATATGGGAAAAAGATCCGTCTGCGGATACCCTCAAGATTCCATTTGAGAGCAAACTTTACGAAAGCAAGATCAAATCTTCTCTTCCACCTTTACAGTCATGGTTGGAAACTGAAAGAATGGATAACTCTATTACCATTCCAGAGAACATTGCCTTGAACAAGGACCATGAGGTTCAATTTACAGAACATGCAGCGGAAGCAGCTCGTATTTTGGATGAAATAGATGTAAATCCTTCTCATGGGATACATCCTGATGGATCGAGGTGGTGGAGAGATACAGGGATAGAGAGACGTCCTGATGGTGTGCTTTGTAAGTGGACTATAATGAGAAATGTGACCGCTGACAAAGAAGTTGAGTGGGAAGAGAAGTTCTGGGAGGCTGCTGATGATTTTGGTTATAAGGAACTTGGGTCAGCGAAATCGGGAAGAGATGCCCATGGTAATGTTTGGCATGAGTATTGGAGAGAATCTATGTGGCAGGTAATGTTGATTTCTTTCTTTAGACATGCAATCCAAGACATTATGCTTTAACGTTGTTCCTTTGTCCACATTCAGCTGTGATTTATGATGTTTTGAAATGGAAAACTCTTATGATTCGTTTTGTAAGATTACAAGAATGAAGAAATGGTTTGGAATCAGGAATTGAAATGGATAATTGTCATAACTGTATCCACATGACGTGATTGGTACCAAACAAGCTCTGAATTCATTCATGCTTCATCTAAATTTTGCAGGAAGTTGGCCTTATGCATATTGAGAAAACTGCCGACAAATGGGGAAAGAAGGGAGAGGATGACGAGTGGCAAGAGAACTGGTGGGAACACTATGATGCCTCTGGGAGGGCTGACAAATGGGCACACAAGTGGTGTAGGATTAACCCGACTACAGAACTTGAACCTGGTCATGCTCATGTGTGGCATGAAAGGTACATCCATATTCCATACTCTTAGTCTGATTGTTTCCTGCATTTATTCGTAACATTGGTAATGAACAATGTACTAGTATATCTATACCTATTATACTTTGTGGTAGGTGGGGAGAGAAGTACGACGGGCATGGAGGTAGCGACAAGTACACAGACAAATGGGCTGAGCGCTTTGAAGGAGACGGGTGGTCAAAATGGGGAGATAAATGGGATGAGCACTTTGATCTAAATGAACAAGGTGTCAAGCAAGGTGAAACATGGTGGCAAGGGAAGTATGGAGAGAGCTGGAACCGAACATGGGGCGAGAAACATAATGGAACCGGATGGCTTCACAAGTATGGAAGGAGCAGCTGTGGAGAGCAATGGGATACTCATGTTCAGGAACATACATGGTATCAGAAGTACCCACATTATGGCTTTATGCACTGTTTGGAAAATACAGTTCAGTTGAGACAAGTCAAGAAGCCATCAGAGTCCGAGGAGAAACAGTAACCATGTAACACCTTATTGATCCTTCTCAACCTAGTAAACACTGTGTTATAAAATTTGCACACCATGCTATAAATCTTTACTGTGATATTTGCTTGTGACAGGTTTTGGCTTTGGCACACGTTTCTTTCTATCATGCTGGAGCTGTGTTATGGTACAAGTAGTGTAGACAGGGAAACCTTAAAATGATTTAAGGTAACTTGTTACTATTAAGGTTTCATATAGTATACAAGGGAGGATCCTCAGATAGTTAGAATCTCGGTTTTCATACGAAATATGATTTCTGATACGAGTCTATCGTAGCTCAAGTTGTACTAAGATATGATTTATTAGAGTGTGATTGTATGTACTGTACTGTTAAGACTTTGTGACATGGTGTTGTTGTGAGTTGCAATTAGTCCTGAGAGTGAGATGAAACTTGGGCTGGTTCGAAAGCCCAGCCCAAACCGGCCCATCTAAAACAGGCCCTAGTCCATTGATGTGACACAATGAGTGGATAAGACGAAATAATTAAGTTGATTTTGTGCATCTGGCATATACGGCAAAGTACTATATGCTATACAAGTAACTTATAAAGTGCATATATTTTTAATTAAAAAAGGTATAGATAAAGACGTACTGGTTGGTTGACCAGGGAATTCTCATCTGTACGTGACTGATCAATCTGCTTTCTTTAAAATATATTCTTGTTACACACCCATTTTCTGTGCATATATATCGTGTGTTTTTTTAAAAAAATTCTTGATATGTTGATGTAAAATAAAAATGAATTTATATTTAAGACATAATTAAAAAGGGTTAAGTAAAATAAAGAAAGATGGATGCAGAAGTAGTTGTAAGAAATTAATACTTCTGAAATATGCTCTTTTATGAATCAGAGATTCTATAAAGATAATGGTATAAGAAATAGGAAGCAATGTGATGTACAAGTTTATGATCGATGAGTAGTGGCAAACCAGCTGTGCGTTCATGGCATGTGGCCATAATTTAAACTTAGGATTAATTAAAATCGGGTCCAATTAATTTTGAAGATTACAACTAATGAATTATTCAAGAGGGGTGACCTAAGTATATGGTTTGGGCTGGGCCACATCGACTTGTATGTTGCTTGCAAACATGTAGGTTGCAACTATACACTTGGTCACACATTTGATAGGTAATTGGCTTAAAGTGGCCAAATTAAGCTAACACAACTAAGAAATTAGATTAATCGAGATTTTATGCTCACAATATATGAGCTGTATAAGTAATGTCATTTATTGATCAACCTATTAGTATTCGGGGCATGTTTGATATCCATATCTAGATATCAGATATGAGTATGAAGTATCAAAGTATGGGTATGGGATCGATATCTGATACCTTTGTTTCAGAGAGGAATAATAGAAGAGGGATGAACAATTTTAGATATGTGATACCTTCAGTTTTTTGAATATATCGAAATAGGAGAAAATGTGTACAGAGAGTATATCAAGATATCATTTTGATATCCATATACTTGTATACCAAACATAGATATGAGTTTTTTTATATCAATACTATCTAGATATGGGTATCGAGATATGAGTACGGAAGTATCATGCATTTATTGATTCATTAAACCTTTAACCGGTTCATCTTTTAACTAAAAAGTTAGTATGAATGGTAGAACAAGTCGTGCCAAGCAACGAGTCCAAAAATATATTTATACGTATTGATAATGAGTGATTATTAAATTTAATATTTATTCACTGATATTTGAATTATTTGTTCGATCTAAATTCTAAAACTTAATCAAAAAAAATATGATTTAGCCTAACTAATATAATTTTTCGTAGATATATGGATTATCCGTTTAGTATGGACTCTAAAGCTTAATGTCTGAATATTAATTTTCTCCTTTTGTTTGTGAGAAAAACAGTTTCAAGTTAATTCAATGTCAAATAATACATTCAAATAAAAATAATATGGATATTGTTTTTGATCAATTAATCTTTTATATATTTAAAATCTTTGAATATCCACATGTATTTAGATCGATATATCATTTTTGGTAAATAAAACAAGGTATCTGATGAAATATTGATGAAATATTTCGGATCAGATTAAACAAATAACAATATTTACGGATTTTTGTTGGATCGAATCCGTATTATAAATTTGTATTACATGTGATTGGGTACATGAGTTGGACTAATAGTGGTATCTGAAAAAAAATACTTCTAGCTTATTCCTCAAGGAGTCGAGGGTATAGGGTAAGAACTTTGAATGTTTTTGAATTGTTAAATATGTATAAATCGATCCAATAAGATATATTTGTAGGTTTTAATTGTTCATAAATTGTTAAATGGGTATTAATAGCTATATTTATTTGCAAAAGAAATTAATCTTAAGTATAAGTTGGATGCATGTGTACTTTTTTTGTTGGAAAAAACAAATGATTGAACTAAAAGGTTAAATAATTTGAACGAACATATATTGTAGTTATCGGATTAATCTTGTGGATCTACAATCAGATTGAACGTTGTAAGTATATAATTGTCTTTCTCGATTATAACTCTTTAGGTTATTTAGGTGTTTTATATGACTGGTAGAGAATTATAAGCAATGTATTGATTTGAAAGTATACTTTATACATTATCAAATACAATATTATTAAGCTTATTGAGTTAAAATTTTGATATCTGTTCATACCGTTTAATTAAAGTTTACACACTCTCTTTAATTAAATTATTTTAATTAGTCCACAACTAAATAACAGAATAAAAAAGTTTTACTAATCCCACGGTGCCTGATTTACAAAATGTACAGTTTAAAGGCAAACGACTGAGTTAAAAAACCTCAACTTTGCCGCACAACCGCGACATTGAAAAGTTCAACCGCGATGTAGAGTATGATGTAACACCCATTGGTGCTACATCCAGTGGTGTTACACTATAATCCGAGTAGTGTATGTTTACTTTATTTTAGATATATGTTGTATTTTTTAGAATATGTCGGATATGATAAGTGATAGATGTTCATAGGAAGAAAGGGGGCTTGTATTTTGATTTCTATTGTTTGGTGCCCAGTTATTGGCACTTGGGTTCCGGGCTTGTCCGGGACCTCGAACGGGTACTCTTTTCATCAATTTAACAGTTTATACCTCAACTTTATTGTTAAATGTGCTAAAATTTTGACTTCGAGTAAAAGAGAAAATAGAGTTGAGTGTAACCGTCTACGGATAGATTCACTCAAAACTATTTTATCTTATCTTAATGTATTCGTTTAATGTTGTGTATTTTGTAAATCAAAGGTCGTGCTATTCTCTTTAGAATTTTGTAATATAATTATTTCTAAAAAAATGTGTTTCATAAGGTACATTTTTTAAAATAAGTTGTAAAAAGTAATAACAATTATGTTTTTTTCACCCAAAAATATTCTTAAAAACTATAAACTTTTATTTTTTTTATTTTAATATCATCTTAGTTTAATTTTATACGCTATCAACTTAAACAAATAAATCAAACGTTTAGTTTTTTATTTAAATTTTTTTTTTATCACCGAACCACTCTCAATAGTTATAAGAATAAACTAAACCACTCCCATAAACAAATTAGGCAGAAAATTTTGAATAACCTAACCACGTACGAGCCACTAAACCAGAGACTCGGTGAGTTCCATTGAACGATTGCAGTAAGTGAGTAACGAAACCCAACTCCCACGCAATCCACCATTAAGTCAACAGGTGCATGCATGCATTTCTTATGATTTTTTTTTTAAAAATAAAATAAAATAGCGGTGAGATTATCTTAATTCGCAAGTTTCGTATAGTGTGGTGAAATCAGTTTACTGACTGCGTCAAATAGTTTGGAGCTCCTTATGACAGTTTTCAATTGATGTCAAACCACGTTTTCTGAAATAAGTAATAGAAAAGATTAAATACTCATGTTATGACTTATGATATCATTACTATATCCCATATATTAATTATTGATGATAAAAAAAAAAAGTTTGATTGGTAAATCTTATCATCGATTCTGCCAAGAGACTATTGACAACTAGTAATAGTTTCTCGATAAATAAAAATAAAGTTGATTGATTGGAGTTAACGTAATCAAATAATGTAATTTTACTCAACCCGATCATATGCTTTTGGCATATCGATTTTTAAATCCATCTCACCAACCCTTCCCTCTTTTGACATAAAGATAAAGTACTTGCAGGTCGTTGAGTTCTTTCTCCATTTGCCTGATTTCCCCACATCTGCCATTGTGTGTCTTGTTACCCCACAAATGAAGTTGTGAGAGAGTACAATCCAGCTTATAGATGTCACGTTGGAGTTTATTGCACTCGCCCAAGCGCTTTTGACTATCTCTTTGCACTCCGAGTCTTCCAGCCACTGGGTTTCAAAGCGGGGTGATCGATGAAGTCGTTTGGAAATGGGTAAAATAAAACTGAATTGTGATGGTGTAGTGACAGGAAGGAAAAATTAAAAGCTAAAATTGGTTATTTAAAATTTTTAAGAAAATTATGCAGGGTTTCTTGCTCACTCATGACCTCATGCATTAACCTTACACAGAAAATCAACTGAGCCATCCAACCAATGTGACTTTAAACCAAAAACTCTATTAATATAACGTGACAAGGGGGGCACTGTCCCCTCCCTTACCCCCCTTGTCTCCGCCACTGGTGGTGGCTAGGGATTCCAGTGTCTGAGTACTGCTTGCTTCATCGAAACGGCTATATGGTTGTCTAGGGGAGGAAGTGGCTGAGTGTGAGGCACTTACACGGGCGTTGATGATTGCTAGGGATCACGGATGGACTTATATTGTATGTGAATCTGAATCAATGTCCATCATTTTGAAGCTCAAGAGTGAAAGTATAGTGATGGGTACACTTGGACATGTTTGCAAGGCTATCCGATGATTGGTTGTGGAGTTTTCATCATGTCAATGGTCTCATGTTCGATTGGGAGGAAATAAGGTTGTGCATTGGCTTGCGAACGTACGTCCGTCTTTTATTTCACATTTTTCTTCTCTTTCTTAATTTTCTATGGAACTTTTTTTTTTTTGATAAAAAGTAAGCAATTTGAATTTTCTATGGAACTTTGTTTGTTGACCGAGACTGACTCTTTGGATGAATCAATTAGGTTAAAAAAAAAAAATGTGTCCCAATCTCCACAAATTTTTATATAAATAAATGATGAAACTCTAATTCTAAATAACAAAATTTAAATGTTAAAAAATAGATTCACAAGGAGACAATAAAATGAAGATAAGTAATTGAGGTTGATAGATTTCAACAATACAGATTATATGCGTGGAAAAAACATCGATGAATAATATAAATGATATTAGAAGAGGACTGTGTTATGACCATTTATATTTTTATGGACTACCGATTTTAAAGATAATATTATAGGCTACACATTTAGATTAATAAATAAATTAGGCCATCATAATTTGTAGCCTATCTATATTTATTTAAAAAAACTACTACATATTTTTTTAATAATATTTTGAAAAAAGTATTTTTTTAAAAAATGGGTGAACAGATTGTGAATCCTTAAAAAAGATGAAAAGAAAAGCATGAAACAGAAGAACACGTGGTTGACAGCTGGAGTAGGTCACGTGCGTGGCTACGAGTTGGGACCCTCGGCGTCGTGTCTACATGGAGAGTAATTAAGATAAGGATCGTCTTAAATTAGTTATTAATTAGAATTAGTGGTCTACTTTTGCACCAACAGCAGTCTACCGATTCCCACACCAAACTCTTTCTCGCCTCCCAAAACACCCGACTTTACACCTCTACTTTACCTTCAGTTTTATATGTCTTTATGTTAAAAAAAGGAGCATCCTTTGTCCATATTTTTGGCTCAAAGGATTCAAAATAAAAGATGAGATATGAAGTTAGGAATCGTCGTAAAATTAGTGTTGATAGTTTAAGTGTTTTAAATAGGTTAATTTGAACTGTCAAAGAAACAAAGGTTTAATATAGTCGAAAATAAAAATCTCGACATCTCACGAAAAACTCCGAAAATTTTAAATTGACTTGATGATAGGCTTTCGCTTTTAAATATCGAATTTAAATTGTTTTTATGCACCTCTCTATTGTAATTTTGGCCATATAATTGGTATTCCTAAATCGAGTTTAAATCTATCAAAATCGAGTTTATGGAATCATGAATTTAATTATTATTTTTTTCATTTGATATTGTTTTTTTAACGGTTGATAATGTTTTGGTTTATTTGTAACGGGTTTAATACAATAGTTATTTTCATTTTTTTTTTTTTTTAATATTTGTTTTTGCCACGCCCTACGAAATCAATTTTGGTTATCATCCTTTTTTTTCTTTAGGTGAAATGTATTATTGGCTGATTAGAGGCAAAATATAAGGTTATGAATCATGCTGTGAAACCAATTTATTTAGTTATACTTTTAACTCTTTTTTTATTGATTTTTTTTTTTATAATAATAGCTTAAAAATAATCTTTTTAATTATACCCTTAGTATGAGATAAATGATTGATTTAATGTTGCGATTTTGGTTATAGACTTCTCGTATGGATAAACTTTGCAGTGTATCGAGTTAACGATACAATTTTGGTTCTAGTATGAATAGACATTGCCTTCATTATATGCGACATATATACGACATGTTTTTGAGACATTTTAATTTTGAACATTAAATATATGACTTTTTGTGAATTTTAAGCGCATAAAATATGGTTGTGTTTGGTGTTCAAAGGTACTCCGGTTGTTTTAGGGGTCAATGTTCACTTGGATAAAAAAAAAAACAATCCAAATAATCCTATATTTAATATTTCAATAATCTTCAAATAATCATGAAACAGATACTTAATGTTTGAAATATGTTACTGAATATAAAAATGTGAAGTCCATGAAATATGTTATACTTTGTCAACTAATGATTTTCTTTTATTCATCATATATGTTAATCGTATAGTATATAATATTTCTAAATCCATATTCAATAATCATAAACCAAATTCCATTTAAGTTGTTAGTCCACATATATAATCCATAAATTAAAAAGGGAAATGAATAAACACTTTGATTGTTGGCCTTTATTGACCAAAGTACTCTGCATTTTAATTAATGAGAAAACATTTATTGGGGTATTATTAAATAAAATATATCCTAACTTCTAGCTTATGATATTATACAAGATAATTTTTCAAATTTATCTTTAACAAATACCTTCAATTACATTTTTTCTAGAAGTTCAACAAACTAATTTAAATATCATGTATACTTATTGACACTTCGATTGCTTATTAAAATTAAGTTCAATAATCTTGAGCTTTTATGTAAGGTTGTAATTTAAGGGTAATTTTATGTAAATTCTTATTTTAAGGGAGGATTTGTGTAGTTTACCCTAAGTATCGATCCTTAAATGAGAGCGTGTTGTAGTTGAAGTAAGTGAATTTTGTTGAAGTCTCGTGTGTTGACAAATTCTTTATATCATTTCCTTCTGAAGAAAAGATATTTACCGATCGAGACCGGCGACAAAAGAAATTATGACATTACCGTCCTTATACACATTAACGCACGACCTGAGCATCGTTAATTTGACTCTCAATTAAAATCAATATTTTTACTTTTTCTTTCTTTGAAACAAGAAATTATTTTCATTTTTTTTAATTCCCAACCCCAGAGCAACTATAAATACACGTAATCTTTGGATTCAATTATACAACCCTCTATCTCTCTCTAAAAAAAACTCTCTCTGTTATAAATGGCTATGGCAGAAGCTGGTGAAAGAAAACAGATCATAGCCGTTGATCTTGAAGAGACCTTTGGCATGTTCGACATCAATGGCGTTGATGGTATCACAGTAGAGGAGCTCGAGACTGTGATCCGATCATTGGGTCAGAATCCAACGGCTGAGGAGATTCGAAGAATGATTTGCGAAAATACCGACGTCGCTGATGGTACGGCGCCGCTTGAGTTTGCTGAGTTCTTAAACCTCATTAGTAGAAAATCCAAAGTGAGTTTACTTTACACAATTCCACATTTCGATATTAATTTCTTTTTTATACTTTAATATTAACTGTTTATTGATATTTAACAGGAAAAAGATACAGAAGAGGAGCTTAAAGAAGCATTCAAAGTGTTTGATAAAGATCAAAATGGGTTCATTTCTCCGAGCGAGGTAGGTTGAAAATAAAATCCCAGAAATTGAGTAATTTAGGATTGAAATCGTTGATTAAAGTGTTAATAAAGTGTGATTAATGTGAATGCAGTTGAGGCATGTGATGATAAACCTTGGAGAGAAATTGACAGATGAAGAGGCGGAGCAGATGATCAAAGAAGCTGATTCAGACGGCGATGGTGTTGTCAATTTTGATGACTTTGTCAAATTCATGACGTCACTATGATTTACCATATTTTTTTTTAACAATTTTCTATTCTTTTACTTAGAAGAAGATTTAGTTGCATAAGCAATTACGCAATAATTAGAGTTAATTATGTAACGGATTAGCTGAACCAGAAATTGACAAAGTCATTATTTATGACTGTTTGTTCCTTTTGATTTTGTCACTAACGTCGCTTCATTTGGTTATAATCATACTGTATTGTACTTACTGTACTTATAATTAACATTACTGCAAAAATTTTAGCTCTCCAATAATTTACCATTGAAATTTTAACTATGTTGATATAAAATATTATTTGTGTAAGAAAATATTTGGGATGAACAAACTACGTACAGTATTCTCTTATTTTAATATGGAAAAGAATATTTTGACTTTGACCGAAGGCACAAAAAACAACGCCAACAAAGTGGGATCCAAATGACAAATACGTATAATACAATTTTAGCCGTGTTGAGAAGTTTCGATTTATATGTAGAGTTGATAGATTATCTGTTATTATTAGTATTAAATAATTAATTTTATTAAGTTTACGTGTTAGATTTATAGGATATATGCTATAAAATATAGGAACCAGTAATGTTAGAGCATATATGTACCATGCTGTAATATCAAGAGAACCGAATAGTATAGCAATATACATGTTTATACATTTTTCTAATATTGTGTATAATATAAAACTTATGATTATTGCCACGTAGTGTTATGGATATACATTAATGCTATTGAATTGATGTGTTGTTATGATCCAAAAATTCACTGGCTTGGGGATATTGAGTATTGATTGGAGTAAGGGTAGTGGGAGAACAGAAGGTAACATAGTGGTTTGAACCTTTGACACCAGGATATGCGATTGTTCTTAAAATTAATTTTGTCTATATTGTTCTTTTGTGTGAGAAGGATGTTTTGTTTTTTTTTTTGTTTTTTTGTTCTTTTAAATGTATTCAGAGTGCATATCATGCAATCTTCAAACATTGTTAGAGATATATTACCAGTTTTGTTCCTACATCTATGCAATATAAACGATATCGAATAAGGCAATACATAAAACAAGCTTTAAAATTATTAATTTATTTATGGTATCACAACGTACGGTTTCTAAACACATATCCGTCTAAAATACAAACCCTAAACAAGAATTTTAGCCGCACCACCAACCTACTGGCACAATAGGATCAATCCTACTGCCGTGCTATTATTGTCACTTTAAACCTATCAGCACTTTAGAACCAAACCTATCTGTACACTATCATCGCCAACCTATCGACGTGTTATTATCGTCAATCGCCAACAAAATAGAGCAAAGAAGGGAGAAAGATCCATCAAAAAGCCTTACTGCATTCCTTCGCTTCAACGCCAACGAAACAAATATCAAAGAAGAGAGGGATGTCCTTCAAGTCCTTATTGCATCTCTTCGTTCCAACAATAAATTTCACTCAAAGACTCAATGCCTTCAAGACAAGTAAAAAGAGCATCAAAAACAAAAATAACATCAATTTCCACTTCTCAAGTTTGGAGTTGTTGAATCGCACATCCAACTTGACTTGAAGAGGTGTTAGCAATAGATTTAGGGTTATATATACTTTACCGTTTTATCCCTACGTTTATGTTACGTAAATAATATCAATTTTATTAAAACAAGCTTTATTATTACTAAAATCTTTAAGAATATGTGATAGCGTGGAGAGAAGGTTTTGTAAAAGGCTGGGGAGGCTTTGGAAGAAGGTGTATTTAATCTTTTTATATTGAAGAAATTGTAAAGATATTTCTTCGTGAGTCTTAAGTTGATGCTCGGTATAGTTATTGATGTTCCTCTCTATTCGGTTTGTGGTAGTCAAAAGTTGGTTTAACATACTCTTTGTCGAGTGTGAACCGACTAATGTAGTGCAAGCTCTTGCAAGGAGAGAGCTTAGAGTTATTTGGGGGGTTGTATCCCCTTGCTCGCTTGGGGTGATCGTGGACATGTGTTTGTCCTCCTTTGACCTCAATGAGTTATTTTAAAGACCATCACTTACATACTACGATCATTCTTGAATCAAGTCGGGTGCCCCGAGTTGTTAAATTACTCTAGATCAATTACCATAACTAAAAATTGTCAATTCGAGCTTACATGTGTATTTAGATATGAATTAAATACAAAAACATAACGAGTTCTATTTTAAAAACAAATTAAAAAAAGGTTTAGCCAACCAATTTTATGTGTTAAACTAATTAGCCCTTTATAATAGCTAGAAGAGGATTTTGAAGACAAGTCGAGTCAAAATTTGAGTTGGAAATTTGTTTTGAAGAACCATAATATGCTAGAAGAGAAGGTCGGAGTCGTGAAATCCAAAGTCCATGCCTCCGCGTAAGAAACAACGTAACAAAGAAGAGTCCGTTCGTAGAGGTTTGGCGTGGAACTGACAATTCGTTGCACGAGCGAGAGAGCGTGCGTCAGCGTACACATTCAGTTCTTGCTCTATCTATCAATTTGACCCATTCTCACTTTCTGCAAATTAGGTTACTTCATCACTAAAGTGGCTTACATTACACGTTAATACACTCTTCTAATATAACTACTATCCATTTCTACTATCTTTGAGGATTGAAAAAAGTAGGCTCTTTTCTGGTATGTTGGGGAAACAATTAGTCAACAGATTATCGGTTTTGTCATTTATGTCAACCCCTATCAAGGTCGTGCATATTGACCTTTCATAAACTCAATTCATATTTATAACTTCTGAACTTTAGTCAACTTACACGTTGCATTCTTGCCCATTAATAGGAGAAAATATATTGTCAACTTTTAATTAAAATTAAATAATATGATTATAGATATTGAATTCATGGTAACATTAAATATGAAAAATTGTTGGGAGAAACTACCAATGTATTTATAAAAAATAATATGATTAAAAATTAGATTTAAAGATAACGTAAAATAATCGATTTCTCACGTATTATAAAAAAAACTCCGTGTGTAATGTGAATTTTATTTTACAAAAAATGCAATTAACATCCTTAATGTGTTTAAAAGTTATAAAAAAAAATTTTCCAATATATTTGTTTCTAGAAAAATTTTTAATGCTTTTTTCCCACAAAAATATAACTTTTTTCGGAATTGTTTTTTCGTTAAAATAATTTTCAAAGACAAATGAAAACAAAATTTATGGAATTTTTTCCCAATTTTTTTAAAAAAGAAGCAATGCCGGAAAAAAGAAGAAAAAGAAAAAAACTGATTTTTTTTTTAACCTTTGTATAAACTATTTTCTTTCAAAAATCGGAAAAAATTAGTTTTACAAAAAAAAAAAAAAAGATTAACTTAATTTAGATGTTTTAAAATATTAAAATGATGTTACTTGGATTATTATCATAAACTAGCTTAGGACCTGTGTGTGCGCGCTTAAAACATTGCAGATTGTTCAGACAAGAAGTCGTACTACTCCGATACTTTGTAACGGAAGAACGTTCTAAATTTGTATTCAAAAAGGAATTATGATGTTGAGTATCTACTTGTCTCTTATTCATTTCGAGCGTGTTATGCATAATCTAATCAGAAATTGTGTTCAACATGGTTCTTTTCTTATTATTTCGATTGTAGTTAGTATATTTCGACGGTAATATGACCTTTGTCTATACATGTAACACCCCGAATTCTGGGAACTCAGGATGTTATGGGTTAAGACCTCACAATGGATTATGACCCTAGTTTGACAACAACTTACCGGATCTTACACTAAGACACAAATTTTCGATCTCACAATGGATTCTCTCCGGATCCCTCAACAGTTGTCTACCCTGCAAGATCTATCAACGACGGTATACGCCGTTAGCTAACGTTTCAAATTTTCAATATATAAATGAATATTAAGTAGAACACACACAATACGGAAATTAAACACATAACATGCTTACACTCAATCGTATTATTATCTTCCATTAGGTGATTCCCTTTTACTAGTTCAACTTATTGTGTGACACGAAGGTCCCCCGACCTTCACCTATGTCCCCATAAACCAACTGGAGTGGATCCAATGCATCTCACCGTTTACCGGTATGGACTGGTCGCAGAGAGCCTCTCAGTCCCCTGACTGCGCTGGGCAATGAGGTCACGACTCTTTCTCATACAATTGGGTCTACTTATACCGTAACGTTATCGATCTTACTCAAGTTATAACAAGAACGCATCACACACCACTACTATCATACACACCCATATATGTATCATTACCTAAGCAAGTCCGTAAGACGACTTACGTGGAATGTTCGACGACCAACCATAACTATCTATCGTCTGCTCGTGCGATCACTATCACCTACCAAGATCGGCCGGAGCAGAAAGAAGGACAAATTGGTCTCTCAAAAAATGGTATAAGAGACAAAATATATTGGTTGCAAACAATGAAGTATGGTACACCACAAAATCTGCAATGGAAGTAATCCAAAAACGGAAAGTTGGTGTAACGACATACAAATCATGGATATGGGAGATAAGCTTCATGCCCAAAGTCAAAAATTTTATATGGAAGACCAACCTTAGATGGTATTCCAACTAAAGAAAATCTTGACGAACAAAAGATCTCAGTGCTGATGCATTGTGAATTCTATAACCACAACACAAAAACCGCTAAACGCCTCTTCTTTTCATGCCCATGCACCTACCAAACCATAGATAATGCAAAAATATTAGCAATACTGAACAACCAGGTCGCTGTCGACCAGAGCTTCATGGAAACCCGACTAGTGCTAAGAGAAAACACTTCCCCAATAGAACTAAGACTACTAAGACTACTAGCAATGATATGATAGAACATTTGGTTAGCAATGAACCAAATCGTCTTTAACAAGAAAAAGGCTCCGTCAAACATCAAACAAAACGCCCTGCAACAAATAAACAATTGGGAAATGGCTAATGCAAACACATTAGGCCAGAAATTCAAGCAACCCAAAACAAAGAAGAAAAACCAAAAGTATCAAATAGCAAAGACCTAAAAAAGGTTTTGTCAAACTAATTTTGACGCCTCCATGAAGTCAAGCAACCAATATGCATATGATTTCATCATACGCAATAATATGGCTATGCCCATAGTTGCAGGAAATGAGAGATGCTATGCCGACTCAATATTGGAGGCAAAATCATTTGCTCTTCGGGAGAGCCTCCAAAAGGCCACAAGGCTAGGCGTTACATCCATTGAAATTGAAGGAGATAATCTGATGCTCATAAACTCGATCAACCAAATTTGGAAACCTTCATGGGAGACGGATATATGATCATATCGGCCATCGCGTCTTCTATCGCAAGATTCAATCAGCGTAGCATCCATCACATTTGCACTCATTAATCAAATTCATCCATCAATTTGATAAAAAAAGTTTCTAACTCTACCTCTAAAACTGTCCAAAAGGAAACCATACCTGCTCAGGCTGCTCCATGTCTTGGTCATCATTTTCGTTCAAAAGATCAAATGGATTTTTCAAATGATTTCCACTTCCAGATCGTTGTGATCAAGCTCCTCCTCCTCCTCATCATCATGTATCACATTGTTGCCATTTTGAAATTGATTTTGTTCTTGTTCTTACAAAACTTTCCTTAGCAACCTGGCCGACATTTCTTCACAAATAAAACTTGCTACTCCTGGAAAGATGGAAAAAAATATATCAACTTTTGCATGATGCTCAGTTTCTGTAAGACATCGCAATTTTCTTTACACAAAAAATAGTTCTTAGGAGCAACTTCCAAAGCATGATTACATTCATTAATAGCTCTTGGGTATTCCGGTATTCCCCAATCCCCATCTGCACATAGCAATAAGCCATTGTCCTCAAGGTGGCAACATCTATATGGGTTTGAGGCAGCAATTAGAGCTTTTTCAAAAGCTAACATGGCCCTCTCATAATCCCGTTTCTGGAACATCTTGCTGCCTTCCTCCCTTAGCTCTTGAGACAAGGTAATGAACACAGCCGTGTCTTCATCAAGTGCCTTAGGATTTGATGTTTGGTGCTTGTTTTTGGATGCTTCTGGCTGAGGTTTCTTCTTACCAATCGGCTTCCCGATTTGTTACCCCCCGAAAGATTTGAGCTCAAAACTCCAAAAATCACAAGCTATATGACTTTCTGATGGATACAGAATACCCAAAATCACAATATACTGTATATGCTTAAGCCCACCTTGTTTTATTTGGTCAGATGAAGCAGTAACTCACTAATAAATACAAATAGCAAAAGCTATATAAAATGAAACACAGAAGAGAAGCCTCTGTTACCTCGCTATTTGGTCTTCTTTGTGGTTTTACTTCTTGTTCACTGATTTCAGAGCAGCAAACCCATGTGAGGTACCAGTACAAACCTGAAACGGTTTCTTGGGTACAACATCATCACCCTTCTCATCAAATTCTCCAGATTTTCTCTTTGCCTTCCCTTCACAATTTGAGGCTAAATGTCCTACCTGACCACACAAAAAACACTTGTCCTGCTGTCCAGGGGTATATACAACCTACAACATGAGGCAATACAGATGTATATTAGAAGGTGTAAAAAAAACACTGCGGAAAGCGGAGGACTGAGGAACGAACCGGAAAGAGGAGGACTGAGGAAAGCGATACACCGAAAACCAGAGGGAAAATGTAGGAGAGATAAAGAGAGACGAACCTTCGATAAGTCGGATGCCCACCGATTGAAAGCGTCGTTTCCTTGTTCCGTCGCTGGAGACCGGAAACCTAGAAGAAGAAAGAAGACGAGTGAAAAAAAAGAAGATGAAGGACGAAGAAATTAGAGCAGTACCTGTACTCCTTTTGCTGGATCGATGAAGAGATCAAGCAGTCACCGACTGAAATCAGGCAAAGATGCACCTCGGGAAACCCTATTGAACCTCGCCATCTTGCATATATCGTGCAAGAGAAGGAGAAGAGGAAGCGTGCAAGAGAAGGAGGGCGGCACTTCTTCGTCAATCTTACGCGCGTCTCTCCATGTCAGCCAAAGAAATGCTATCACGGGCTGCAGTTAAGGGCCATCAACTGGGCAGATCAACTGGACAGAAATATGTCATGGGCCGCAACTAATGGGCCGTAATTGTCCAGAGCCAAGAAAAAATTTAACGTAGGAATATTATAGGAAATCAACTGTTTCAAGGGAAACTCCCCTTTTTATAATATTACTAGTTAAATCGGTATTAATCGAACTTTTACTCAATAAAAAACAAAATATAAAAATAGTCAACTGTGGGTATAATATATGTATGATGAAAGTATACAAATGTTGTTTTGACTTTAAAATGAGTAATATCTTGGGATACCCACCTATAATACATGGAATCAAATTCTTCTTTAAAGTTGGAATGATGGAATCATTTCCATTCAATTAAGTCTTGCCAAACAGAGGGTATGGGTATGACTCATTTCGATTCATGTGAAGGGTATCCTGATTTCACTAGAATGGTACCAAACGAGCTCTAAATGTGTTTCTGTTACAGGTACGTTTAACAGAGAGTTGTGTGATTCTGTCTTTCGGTAATTAAGTTTTAGTTCAAGAACCAATTACGGACCCTCTTTGTCTTTCCTCAAGTCATATAAGTTCCTTACCCTCTTATAATATATGTGATATTTTAGATATACTCCATCAAAATTATTGGGGGTCATGAAAGAATTTACCAAGCTAAAAACAGCAAGCCTTGATTTTAGTTGTGCTTTTCATAGGACCAATCATACATTACACAGTACATTGCCAAACTGTAAAGAATACTATCATATATATATGTGCAAAATGATACCCCTTTATAACTGAAAAACTGAGTAGCAAAGTATATATAACAGATGACAATATATTTATAGTCATACATGGACTACCTTAATTTACACAGAAAATATATGGACTACAAAACGACGATAGCCCAAAACCCAAATCACTCCATGAAATAAGTTTAAAAAATTAGGAATAGGTAAATTATGGACTACAAAACCACAACCACTCCATGAAAGACGTTAACAAATTAAGGAATAGGATAAGTTATGACTTACAGCAAGAGCATCTGAAACACTCTCCAGATGTTTTGTCAAATTCAAGACAACATTTGTCATATTACGCTTAGTCACATACATAAGATCTGAAAAAGAAGTGTCATGTGCATTCAAGGAAAACAGAAACATGATATTAACATCACTTATTTGCTCGATTTCTTGGATACGAATTCAGGCATCACCTAAAGAACACACTACGAAATAAATTGTGATTTTTCTCTTCTTTTTTTTTGACATTGACATTAAGACCTTCCACCACATGTAACCATAACCTACAACACCCAATGCACCAATGGGAATAATGAGAGATGATATTCCTCTTATAACCCACTCCGGTTATAAAATAATCTCCTTTGAAATTTTAAAGCAGATAGAAGGAATTGGAATACACTATATGGAAATGATCAAAACACCAACCACTTATTAATATGATACAATCTTCTAAATATATATTTGATAAACTACTTAAAATTTAGGGGGGAAAAACTCTTAAATTGAATTATCAAGCATCATTTTGTAATCATAAGCAACATATAAAATCTCAACTCATTGAAGATTTACATCAGAAAGCTTCAAAAGACACCTAGCCCCTTCTCAAGCTTGAATGTAGACACCAACCACTTAACAACTGATTTATGAACACACCTGAGATAATGCCCCCTCGTCTGCTAAAGGCATTTTTTTATAAGCTAGTGATGCAGCATCTTTCAGCTGTCATATTTAGAGTTGTTGAGGTAAATATGTTCATCACAAAATTACAAAGGGAAAAGGAATTCTTTTATCTCCAATTTCTCAATTACCTGAAGGGCTTTCACACGATCTCACAATGGTGGCAAGTCAGCAAAAAGTTTCTTTACAGACAGCTGCGGAAACTTAGCGTGTTTGAAGAAAGAATGCTTAAATAGCTTTTCAGCAGTACGCCGCTTATTTTCTTTCACCAAGAACATTCCAACCATTTCTTTAAAGGACTAATCACTCAAGGACATAATTAGAATATTATCCCAAAGGAGGATATAAAAACCGACATATTAAATCCACCAAAATGATAATATCAATTATATAATATTATGACATAAAATTAGGTTAATGATAACTCCTAGAAGCCATCACTAACAACAGAAAAACTCTATTAGCCATCAAATTGTACCTAAGGATGACAACATACAACTTTGATCAGTTTTGTCAGTATGCAGGGAACTTCATATTGCATAATATCCCAACACTGCAGCGAAGGTAGGAGCCTAAGACTATTAACAATGCAATCTTGAAATGAAAATAATTTCATTGAGAAGAAAGTCAGATACTAACCGCCAGTGCAAGCCAATAGTATCAAAACTCATGGAACTAATATGAGAAATTAAATCAGCAAAACCTTGTTCACCTGATTATGGCTTGAAAATGCTACTGGATACTCCAGTGAAGTGAATGTTGAATTTCACGAATAGATGTAGACAATCAAAAAGGATTATACAATGAAAAGAAGCATGCAGCTTAACCAATTTAACAGAAGATTACCTCAGTGATTGACTTTTGGTCCAATGTGGCCTTTAAAGATTCAATTGATTGTTCTTCTTAATACACAACAAAACATCCTCCTGTCATGAGAAAGCAAGAGGTTGGGATCAATTAGAATCATAACTTCGAATGATCCAAAAGAGAAACCAAATTAGCACCAATCAAATGAAATTCTAATATATTGCTACGTGTCTGATGCCATTGTTGAGCAAAGCGAGAAGGACCGGTGTTGGTTGTTATCGCTGCCACCATTAGTATCAACCTAGTAACGCTAAAGACAATTAGAGAGAGGGAAAATCACGAACTATTAAAGCATACAAAAAGCAAACCCTCGAATAAAAGCAGAAATCATGACCAAACAAATGCCTCAAAAATAGGATCTCAAGAGAAATTAAGCATACCAAGAGGTGGCATCTGATAGTCGGTAATCTTCCCTTCCAAACACAACGGGAGCCATAATTAGCCGAAGCCTTGTCTTTACTGACCCAATTGTTCATCACACATATATGAATAATACCTAGAATATGAGGTTGTAGTTGCACAAGCTAAAGTGTCTTGTTATTGGTACAATTTATGCACATACAGATAATTAGAATTAGAAGAAAAACATATACATGCTTTAAGAAATGAGGCATGATAAACAAATATTGGCTAATTTCAAAAGTTAATTATTGGTGAAGTTCTACACTCTGTTTTTTCTCCACAATTTATAATTTGTGTCAGTTCTCACAGATCAGTATCTAGCATATGGTAATTTGATTTTGCTTCATTCAATACAATACAATTCATTTTCACGGTTTGCCATGCTTTCAACACTTTCCATTCAGCTAACTGGTTCTGCTGAAAGTTGACAATTAAAACTGGGGATATTATGATTCTGTCTATTAATGCAGTCATATAACACCGCTTTTGCTTTTGTAATCCCTTGTGCTTCTTATATATGAAATTATGAAGTTCACATTGCAACATCTCAAGATTATTCATGCTAATGTTCTCCCTTAAATGACATATTTTAAGTTTCCATATTTCTTATGGAGTTGCTGCAGATCAATGCTTTCATGTTTGCCATTACTATTTCTTAAAGCTACCAAAGATGTGCGCGCAAGTCTTTCACGGAAGTATATGTATTATTTTTCATTGAAGATTTAGCACCAGCTTTCCCATATTTCTTCTCAAGTAACTCCTTCTCAAGCTCAATTGCATATAGAATGGCATCCTCCCTACGAGCATATTTTTCTCGCTTTCAACTCTCTCAATGCAATCATCAAACTCACCACATCTAAATGCCTTGATACGCTTTGATTTCTCGAGATTGTACCAATCACTGGAATAGGTAACACACACATATCATTAAACAACAAAAAAAAGAACTCAGCTAGGAGGGGCAAGAAGAATACAAACTGAACAAATTAATTGCCCACTAAGTATCACAATAAAAACTTCTACTGCCAAAAATGCCACACTACAAAAAATCTGATATACTTGGAATATTGTCGATCCTGAGAAGAGGAAAAACTTACACACTGGCATCTTCTCTCCCAAGTAGCTTGACAGGAGTTCCAGATCGAGGAGACATAAGATGAGAAGCATACAACTCATCTGTACCAAGGATTTTACCAGGCCACCAAGAACCATTTCACCTCCGAACCCATACAATGGAGCCTATACTGCTATTTGGCAACCCATTTCTTCCTCCTCTTCCACTGTCCGAGCTCCCCATCTCTGTCACAAACAAACAATAACCAAGGACGGAAAAGTTATGCCTGTGTACGTCTTTATAAGATAGTGTAGCTTCTGATCCAAAAACCAACTAAACCTGGCTACATATTCAAATTCCGTAGAAAATAAAAGTTGTTTTCCTCTAAAACCAGCGTCCATATCTTAATTAACTGAACGATATGCCCATCAATTGGTCATCGATTGATCGACTATGATCACTCCAAAAGGAAAATTTATTCATCAATCTAATAACAGATTTCAACATTCAAAAGTGAAAATAGTGGGCAACTCATATTTGATTTTCCGTATAAATCAACGACTAAATGCAAGGAGGCATATAAACAGGAGATGTTTCTTCGCCGAATTCGATGGAGCCATGTGTGACTGCTTCTCCGGTTCTTCGTTTCTCTGATCTCTGAATTCGATGGAGCCACTCATGCATGAGGTGTAAAGCACAAGAAACCCTAAAATTGAGAGATGCGGAATAGTAGGTTTCGTGGGTCGGAAAAGAAGAAAGAAGGGCGAAGAAGGTGAAGGGCGGTTAAATAGGTAGCCATTGGGACGTTCCTGGTGGCCGGAAATCGACCAACGGCTGACTCCTTCTCCTCCGCCGCGAGTACGGATGGCTTGACTCAAGAGGGAGCGGATTATTCCAGCGGCCGCTGCTATGGGTTTGGGCGAAAACATATTCGTCGATTGCAGATGAGAAAGGGATCGAGCAAGAACGAAGCGGCTGTCCGTTACTGAAATGTTGAGGGAAGAAGAAAGAGGAACGGAAACGTGGAAGATCAACAGCTGTTCACTGTTTACCGATAACTCATCAAATAAGGGTATATTTAAAAATCGACTATTGCTAGGAGATACTCTCCTTTTTATAATATTATAAGATAAGATATAAGATATGTTCACCAAAAAAGTAAGTTCTAAATAATTGTTTCATTTAGTTTATTCTCGAATTCTTTTTTATTAATTAGTTAAATTTAAATAGTATTGTATTTAGGTAATATTTAAGGGTGAAGTAATTGTTTATGGCTTTACATTTTTTTTTGTATATTGATTAATTATGACTTTAGATAAATAACTATTTTTTTATGTATTAACATTTTTTTACTGAAAATTTTGTTTTTAAAATTAATATATATTTGCATAATAAGGAATTTATCAAGGGTAAATATCACCGTTTTCATTTACCTTCCATTAAATTTTACAAAATTTATGGATTCATTTATATATTTTAATATCAAATTATGTCCATCCCACAAAATTTTATGGCTCCACCCTCACTTGTGAAATCATTCCTTCATCTACAACCTTAAACCCTAATGCAAAGCCTCCATGAGAGTTATCTGGTGAAGCTTTGGAGGATAACTCCTAGCAGATTAGTAGTGCCTCATTATCAAAACTTTAGGCAACGCCCTCTTTTGTAAAATTATGGAATTTTGGAAGTCTAAATTTCTCAGATTTTTTTTCTTCTTTATAAAATAGTTTGGATGAAACCTAAAAATCCACACAGGCTGGGCTGTGATGTAGGTCCGTTAAATACCAGGCCCACACTAGGACCAGTTGAGAGGCCCATCGAACCCAAAACATATGCTTCTCGAATGATGAGTCCAGAGCAACTGGACCTGGGCAAAGTTGGACGGGTCCAAAACTAATAAGAAAAGTTAAAAATGTTTCAAGTTTTAAGACGAATGAAACTTATTTATGGGAGAAGGAAAATTCTTTTGTTCGGGATAAATTGCATTTTTTTTAACTTTATAAAAAATTGTTACCCGCATCATTTAAGATTTGTGATCGAGTATGAATTGCATGTCTTAGTATTAGAATTAGGACAAATAACTTTAAAGTTAGCGTGCTAGTGCGAGAGTAATTTCAAGATGTTTAACAGCGTCACTAAAATCTCGAGTCTTATAGTTTTCAATCAACAACTTGTTACGAATAGCCCGAATTTTGAGGCAAGGTACGTCTTACGCTTGCTTTATAAAAATATTTATATATAAAATAGTTGTTTAAAACTGGATAAATTTTCTCCGATCCTAAAAGTGGATGAAAAAAAACTGTAATTTAATACTACAGTTCTATTTTTATTATTGTAACCCCCCTCTTCAAAACTACACACAATCCTCTCAAATAATTCACTTTTTCCTTTTATAAATTTTGATGAGGTAAAATGTGATTTTTGTGCCTTTTTGATCGGTTACATTCGACTAATGTTAGTCAAAATATTCTCTTTTTCTTGGAAGTATCTTTCTTTTAATAAATATTCTAACTGATTCTCAATAATTGATCTTAGAGAAAAAAAATTATGTGTAAAAAGTTTAATATTTATAAATGTATCTTGTAGAAAAATAATGATGGAGTGTCGAGAATTATATGATAATAGAGTAAATAGTGTTTTAAATAAATACAAATAATAATAAAAATAGATAATATTTTATTTGTAAAAATTTTAAATATTAATAATACTTGTAATTCATAATAAAAAAAATGTCAAATATAAAGAATCAGAGGAGTATTAATTACGATTTTGTGATTCAAAAACTATATTTTAGTTACCAGCTATTACGTTAATACATTTTTAACGTATCATTACAAAATAATTCATTTTAATGATCAATAAGGTAAATTTAGTATACATGTTCTCATCATAAAAAGAATGTCCATTACACCTTTTTAATCAACTTTTTATCATACATCTCTGATTGAGATTGGTCGATGTCACTTGTTAGACCAGCTTCGAAGATGGATAAGTTGTCATTGAATCTGCACATAATCTTCTTTTTTTTGGTGCTTTTGACCGGCCTCTTAAAGTTAATAAGATACGAGGATAAAGATAATTTAATGCCATGAAAATATATTTTTTTGAGGAATATATTTTGGGGGAGAATATAGGGGGGAATATTTGGTCAGAATCTTTTTTTTTCATGGAAATTTACACTCACATTAAATCTCATGTTTTAACAACCTCAAATATCCCTAATAAAGAAGAGTTTAATAGGAAGTTGACCAACACAAATAGAGCATTTTTCCTTGCTAACAAATTCCATTTTCTTACTTTTGGTAGAAAAAACTGAAACTATAATATAATAGTTTTATTCATTTGGAAAAAATTACCATAAGAAACTAACTTTTCATCCCAACTCACAAGAATTACACGTCCCAACTCCCAACTAATATCCGATGTTTGTGCTTTTTGACTCTTTCACCCTTTAACTGATTTACCAAATCGTTTTACGTAAGTTTCGAAGTGTCACTTCCTGGAAGTTGCTTGCTGTATCTCATGATTCTCATAAATGTTATCTATAATTAGTTTCACACTAACAACTCAATCTTTCGTATACATATATAAAACCCTTCGTCTTCCAAAATCAGAAACCTAAGCATCACTCACCATTGTTGCCATGGAAAACATTCAAATTCCTAATGATCTCAAAGGCATTAATTTTTTCCTAACAACGCCTAAGAAGAGATGGCGTCGAGCCTTTGCAACCATTTACTGTTCTCGAGCCTTTCTTTCGCTATCACCCGTTTTTACCCGATCCAATAAAAAAGCTATCACCTTTGACCCGTCTTACACTCTCATCAATGTCGAACCTGAACAACCC
Organism: Fagopyrum tataricum; assembly: GCA_002319775.1. Lineage (NCBI taxonomy): Eukaryota > Viridiplantae > Streptophyta > Magnoliopsida > Caryophyllales > Polygonaceae > Fagopyrum > Fagopyrum tataricum. The sequence goes on from CM008285.1 coordinate 14,410,490, forward strand.
TTCTCTAACGTCGATCAAACAACACTCATTGAAATCGTCAAACAGAAAAATCTTGAGCTGCTCGTAAACTCCGGCGGAGTTAAAACCATTACCTCTTCGCTGAAATCCGATAAAGATATCGGAATTCAAGGAGATGACGACGATGTTCTTGTCCGGAAGAGGGTTTTCGGAACAAATACTTTCGTAAAGCCTAAATCTTTAGGGTTTTTAGTTTTCGTATGGGAGGGATTCAAGGATCCGACCATCATTATCCTCCTTCTCTGTGCGGCGCTCTCTCTAGGGTTTGGGATCAAGCAAAATGGCGTTAAAGAAGGTTGGTATGACGGAGGAAGTATATTCGTCGCCGTCTTCTTGGTCATCGGCGTCTCTGCTATCAGTAATTATCGTCAAAGCCGACAATTCGATAAGCTCAATGCAGAAAGCAACGATATCAAAATCGATGCAATCAGAAACAAACGAAGGCAAAAGATCTCGATTTTCGACATTGTTGTTGGCGACGTCATTTGTCTCAAAATCGGCGATCAAGTTCCTGCTGACGGACTCTTTCTCGACGGGCACTCGTTGCAGATTGACGAGTCTAGCATGACCGGCGAGAGCGACCATGTCGAAATCGATCATACTCAAACCCCGTTCTTGATCTCCGGTACCAAGGTATATATTCAGTTAACAGACAGTAAAACCTAATTTCTTATTCAATATATTTGATTTCTTATCTGTTTATATCACAAGGTTGCCGATGGATACGGACAAATGCTCGTAACGTCAGTCGGAATGAACACTTCATGGGGAGAGATGATGAGCTCGGTTTCACGCGACAATGACGAAGAAACTCCATTACAAACAAGACTCAACAAGCTAACGTCGTCGATCGGTAAGTTTGGTCTTGCAGTGGCGGTTTTAGTTCTTGCTGTGTTATTGATTCGATATTTCACCGGAAATACAAATGATGACAATGGCAATCGTGAATTCACCGCGGGAACAACTAAGATAAATGAAATTATGAATGCTGTGGTGAAGATTTTCGCAGCTGCTGTAACTATAGTTGTTGTTGCAATTCCGGAGGGATTGCCGTTGGCTGTGACATTAACTCTTGCTTACTCAATGAAGAGGATGATGAAAGACAATGCAATGGTTCGAAAGCTGTCGGCTTGTGAGACAATGGGATCTGCAACCACCATTTGTACTGATAAAACCGGTACATTAACGATGAATCAGATGAAAGTTACTAAGTTTTGGCTTGAACAAGAGATTGATGCAGTCAGTTCAATCGACAAGAGCATTCTTGAGATGATTTATCAAGGAGTTGCATTGAACACGACAGGCGGTGTCTATAAGAACTCTGAAGAATACGAATTCTCCGGTAGTCCAACTGAGAAGGCGATTCTTTCATGGGCTGTATTGGATCTTAAGATGGAAATGGATAGAATTAAGCAGAGTTGTGAAGTTCTTCGTGTTGAAGCGTTTAATTCACAGAAGAAGAGGAGTGGGGTTATGTTTACGAATAAAGAAAATGGCGCTGTTCATGTTCAATGGAAAGGTGCAGCTGAAATGGTACTTCTGATGTGTTCAGATTACTATGAATCTTCTGGTGAGAAGAAGTTTATGGATAACACTGCAAGAGTGAATTTCGAGCAGATTATTAATAGTATGGCGGCTCGCAGTCTTCGCTGCATTGCTTTTGCACAAGCAGAAGTTGAAGATGAAAAAGACAGCAAGATGAAAGAAGAGGGGTTGACATTATTGGGATTAGTCGGCTTAAAGGATCCGTGTCGTCCAGGAGTGAAGCAAGCCGTCCAAGATTGTCAAAACGCCGGTGTGAACATCAAGATGATAACCGGAGACAATGTGTTCACAGCGAAAGCAATAGCAACAGAATGTGGGATACTTAAACAAGATGAGGAAATGACTGGTTTGGTCACTGAAGGTCCAGAATTCCGAAACTGGACTGAACTCGAGCGAATGAAGATGGTAGACAAAATCCGTGTCATGGCTAGATCATCTCCATTGGATAAACTCTTAATGGTACAATGTTTAAAGAAGAAAGGCCATGTGGTTGCTGTTACGGGTGATGGAACGAACGACGCACCAGCTTTGAAAGAAGCCGATATAGGACTCTCAATGGGGATTCAAGGAACCGAAGTAGCTAAAGAAAGCTCGGATATTGTTATTTTGGATGATAACTTTGGATCAATTGTGACTGTTTTAGGATGGGGGAGATGTGTGTATAATAACATTCAGAAATTCATTCAGTTTCAATTGACAGTAAACGTTGCGGCTCTCACAATCAACTTCATTGCAGCAATATCAGCAGGTGATGTTCCTTTAACAGCTGTTCAGTTACTGTGGGTAAATTTGATAATGGACACATTAGGCGCTCTAGCTCTTGCAACGGAGAAGCCGGCAAAGGAGCTGATGAAGAAGTCGCCTGTTGGGAGATCTGAGCCACTTATAACCAATATTATGTGGAGAAATCTTATGTTTCAGGCTTTATATCAGATTGCGATACTATTGACTTTGCAGTTTAAAGGGGAGGAAATCTTTAAGGTGGATAGTAAGGTGAAGGATACTTTGGTGTTCAATGCGTTTGTGCTTTGTCAGGTGTTTAATGAGTTTAATGCGAGGAAGCTTGAGAAGAAGAATGTGTTTGAAGGTGTGCATAAGAATAAATTGTTCTTGGGGATTATTGGTGTTACTATTGTTCTTCAGGTGGTGATGGTTGAGTTTTTGAAGAAGTTTGCTGATACTGAAAGGCTGAACTGGGGGCAATGGGGTCTTTGTGTAGGAATTGCTGCTGTGTCTTGGCCTATTGGTTGGGTTGTCAAGTTCATACCTGTTCCTGGTAAACCGATTTTTAGTTACATCAAGTTTTAACAAACAAAAAAATATGTCGATATGAATATGTATATAATCTAGTTCTGTAGTTTCTTTCATCTCTATTAGTTAAGTCTGCTATTGATTTGAATTCAAATTGGTTGTATTTTCGCTTTTTCAGATACAATATATAAACCACGTTGTTTAAAATTTAAGTTATTTTCTACTTTTACATAAAAAAATTGTGTTTATGTTCGGCTCATTTATAATCAAAGTTGACGCAACTTATACGAGGTCGTTTTGCCCACTTTTACAAAATCATCCCAACTAGTAAAAAACTCGGGTTCAGCATGACTCAACATTCACAATGACTCATAATTAGCTTATTTTGTTCAACCCGAGTTTGATCCGAGTTTTTGTTGAATTGAGCTGAAGTAGAAACTCGAGTAGCTCAAAACTCATCTGATAGGCTAATAATAGCCTTTTAAATCAGGAAAGAGGGCCACGTTGTTTAAATAACATATTTTAAATCAACAACAAAACATAGACCAATTATGTATACAAATAATACAGTTGTACATATCCGGCTGTTGATGATGTTGATTGATGACTAGAGAACAATTATAAATTAACACAACATTGAATATCTCATCATTTACAAGAATTCGTGTCTTGTGGACAAAGCTTCAATATTTTGACGAGACATCATCCGTATTCGTACCGTAAGTTTTAATGTTGATAGCAATGACATTGACATATGTCAATCTCTAATTCAAATGTCACAAAGATTGATACTTTCGTAGCTATTTTGAACTAGTTTACAACCTTATCCATATAGTATATGATCGTAGTCAATTTTTGTTTTTACGAAATAAACAAATACAACATACTTTAATTATAAAACATATTTGAGTTCATATTAGAAACTTTATAACGAAGAGAACCTAAGCAATATTCACGATTTCCGCAAGTGGCAAATGTGTTTTATTCAGTGTGTCAGTGTAGACACTAGAGTCATCCAAACACAATTTTTACAATGATGATAAATCAACCAAGAGTGCTCATTACTATCCCTTTATACAAAAGAGCAGAAAGAGCACAATCCGAAGCTCACAACTCAATCCATAAGTACTGAAAACAGGCAAGCATCATACATAGCCATATAGGCAAACAACATGCCACATTGCAGAGAATCTTTCAAGCTTTTTACACAGCAACTAGGAACAATCACTGGATCTTACAATGGAGAAGTGTTTCGGCAGAATTTCATCAGAGGCGGAAAACACCTACACGCTATCTACACAGCAACAGCCTGAGGCGTTTTGCCTTTCTCGCCGCTAGTGAGGCTGTCGTAGTAGTCAACTAAGACCTTCCATCCACCTGGGCACATGAACCCTTCAGGAGGATTCTCTCCGTTCTTTGCAAGAGTTCGCATCTACAATCATAAGACGCATGTCAAAAACATGCCACTTTTGCATTTTTACTGTCATATCAGCACAAAATCATAATGAACATACCTTTGTGCCAGAAATGAAAAGGAAATCCTGAGGCCTTGATGGATCAAAGAATGCCATTTTGTTCTGCGTCTTATCATAAGCTGCAACCTGTAATTTACAATAATCATAACTTGATAAGCAAATTTGAAATTTTCCCAAACAATACACCAAGGACAAAGAATGATTTTATACCCTAAATGGTAGGATGTTGAGTCTCTCTAACCCACGAGCCATGCTGAGAACTTTCTTTCCGTGGTCAGCATCATAAAGATCTCTTTTCTCGATAGGGTGGCCCATACCAGCTGGGTCCCTGCCAACAATGTAGAAGTTGGCTCCAGCATTTATACGAGCCTTTGCATGCCACTGCACCTCAGTTGGCCCAGCATAGTGCATTGGAGAAGGAAAGATGGAGACCACAGTGGTCTCTGGATCCAACACCCCATCTTCAAGCACCTGTAAAATCATGACATTTTCTACATTCTTCAGGTAACTAGGTTATAATTGAAAACAGGGATGAAAGCTTTGTCTAAGATGGAAACAAACTATCTTGAATAGTGTCACGCATCATTGGAAGAAAAGGATTCACTCACATTCTATTTGCATTATATATGTTTGGCAGAAACAGTAAAATGAAAGTTTACCAATGGTGCGAGACTAATAATCATTTCCCTCAATTGAGATCTTCTGTACCAGTGATACATGTATCCCTATAATATGATTGGTTGAGGCTAAAAAAATAAGGGTTAAAGTTTTACTGTTTTACGAAAAAAATAATAAACAATATAAATCTCACCAATCACGTGATAGGGATACAAGGATACAAATAATGAAAGATACAGAAGATCTTGACTGCATTTCCCTGTTCTTGGGGAACCTAGGTGGGCCTATATATGTTGCACCCGAGGGGAACTTACACCAATTTTATGGGTCAAGCAATCAAGCATGTTACAAAGCAATCTACTTTATCCCACCAGCAATTTACCAAAAAGTCAATCTAATAATGAACATTCATGCATAACAAAGTTCAATAATGGAAGAACAGTAATAACCAAACTAGCTGAGATTAGCACGCAAATGATATGATTTTACCTTCTCATGCTGCTTCATGCGCCAAGAAAGAGGAACGTCGTCGGCCTTGGTGTACCCTCCCAAAGGGTGAAGCAACAGGACAGGATTCTTGTAACCCATCTCAAGAAGTCTACGACGTGTGTCAGTCATCAACAAAGCATGACCATTATGAACAGGGTTCCTAAGCTGAAAGGCGAAAACTGCATCCGCATCACGTCGGGCAAATTCATCACGGAGTTCAGCCGGAGATAGACGGAATCGGTCAAGTCCATCATGGTACTTGATAGGCTCTAAGACCTCCAAGTCACCACCAATAAGCCAATTTCCAGCATTGGTTATAGCTTGTTCAGCATAAGGCAATCCAGGAGCAGTAGTACCCCATGTTCTAGCGATTCTCTCTTCTTTGTTATGCTTGTAAATCTCAATGCTGAATATGAAAGATTGTAAAGTAAGAATACAATCCAGCAGACACCTAAACAACCTTCTAAATAGCAATTTGTATGAATAAAAACAAAGAATCTTCATAGAGGCCAACAAATGTACAATATTCCATCTAATCTGGAATTTATCCGTTGCGACTTGAGTGTCAAATCATATATCACGAAGATTAGGTTCGAAGCCACCAGATTAGTTCAAGCCTTAAATCGGGTAAGTGATCATGAATAGTTTATAACCAAGTTAACCAACGGGGGAATTTATCAAAGTCAATTACATTCAAAATCATCTAAATCGATCAAACAAGAGCCACATCCTAAAAAATCTCAATAACTACCATATCAAGCACGAATCATCAGCAAAACATTAGTCCTCGAGTAAGTCAATCAAGACATTAATTCACACATTAATATGGTTGAAGAATGGCTCACTTGTTGAGAATCGCGACGGGCTCATCGCCGTCTGAATCAAAGAGTGCGACACTCTTAGACTCGCCAATCCGCGCCTTATCGGCGTCATCAATGGCGAGGACAATCGGCACCGACATATTAACGACGGATCCGTCGTCCAGTCGGAGCGAATTGAAATGAAGCGTTTGGAGGAACTCATTTTCTCTCATGAATCCACGAAGGGGACTAGCCCAACCTTCGCTGAGGACATGGACCCACTGGAGATCGATCCGTGAGAGCTTAACCCTAGGAAGTGAGAAGGCTTCTCCCTTCTTCACCCTGCGAAGCGACTCATCCACGAGAAGCTCCACCAGCTTACCTCCATCGGGTTGAATCAGCTCGGACGAGATCGGTGACTTGCAGATTCGAGTTTTGCGTGATCGTGTCCGAATGGGAAGCGCAAGAGTCTCAATTGGAGAGAAATTGGAGGTCCCGATCATGTTCCGATGGTGAGAAATCGACGGATTTGGGGATTTGGAGAGGAAGGAAGCCATGGAAGCCATTGTTGAAAGCTTCTCTCCTTGTGGAAAGAAGGCGCAAGGAGTAACCTTCAGAAAGGGGGCTTATATATGAGACAAGGGGGCAGGTTATTTCGTAATATTGGCGAACAGTCAACGCATTTTCTTTAGCTTTTTTGGCTTTTTATTTGTATCACAGAGAAATTTGAAAAGGAAAATGGGAGAGGCATTTTCGAATCGAAATGAATGTAGACGGATTTCCGGGTGGGTGAAAGTAGAAACCAATTTTGAGTTATGTCAGTCCACGTTGGTTGGCTTTTTTAGTTATTCTCAAATTAAACGAGAGAAAATCCTTACCATTTAATTTGTAGTAGTAAAGTTGGGGTTGTATTCGTATCACAAGTGAATCTTTTCATTTTTTTCGTCGGAGATTCTTATAATTCTCTTTTCAGAGAAGTTTAGATTTGTTATCATTTTGTGGAGGTTGTTGGGTTGACGAAATCAAACTATATTTTCAGTAAAATAAGGTTATTGATTCATTTTCTTCTCTTTTTTATGGTGTATGAGATTAATTATGCTAAAATATGGACAGATAGCTAACTAAAATTAAACTTAAAATAATATATTAGTGCACGAATCTTGATAACTAAAAACATGATATTTTTATTTTTAATAAAAAAATTATATAAAAGCATAGTTGTTACGGTTGTAGCTTGGTAGTTTTAATTTTTTGAAATTTTATTTTTTGAAACGAAAACTAATTATATTATATCGATTTCCGCGATATCAATTAATGATTGCGGAAATCATCGGTCCAAATACAATAATTGTTTAAAGGGACAGGAAGACGACAAGTTAAATGTGCGATAGTGTTTGCCCTACGTTTTACATGAGAAAAGCTAACATTCATAGCAGAAGGAAGAGAAGATTTGATATCACCACAAAGTACATCCAGATATGACATGTCCTGGGCACCAGACTGAAGATGGGAGATAAGAGCCGAAGAGTCACTTTCAACGTGCAGATGTGTAATGTTCAGCCCAGGAGGGATCGACGACAGCCCAAAGAGGAGCGCAGCAGCCTCAACCAATATCACGTCGTTGCCACCCTCTGTCGAACAAACAGCAGCCATAAAAGAGAGCTCCGTTTATTTTGTTTGAAGACGCCTGGTGGAGGGGGTTTCCAAGAGGTTGGTGAAGATGTAGATTGCACTTTTGTCAGTTCACTCTCTGAAGTTAATTGGATGAAATCTCACACCAACCTGCGGTATTGTGTCCTCAGTGATAAAGGATTAATTAAATCCTCATAAAATAAAGAAATGTTTCTGTAAGTCCAAGCAAGCCAAGCATTAGTGAGAAATTCGGATACGCCATCATTTCCGGTCACAGTTGAAATAGTAACAACAGCCTGCATAGGGGAACCAAAAACTATGTTTGGGATTTGATTAAACATCGATGAATCCTCCCAGGCAAACAGAGATTCTGTACAAAACACAAGAGCATGCCACAATGTTTCCTCATCAGCACCACACCGTGAACAAGATGGTGAATCTGTTATATGTTTCTGAAAGAGAGTATGATTGGTAGAGAGGAAGGAGGAGCATAAGAACCAACCAAATGACAGTACCTTGGGCGGTAGGCGTTGTTTCCATAAGAGAGACCAATGCTGCGGAGGATTCAGCGTTGAAGAGCCGTAAGTAGCGAGCCAATAAGCCGACTTGCAGGTGAATGTACCAGAGGTTGTGCAGGTCCAGAAACGACGGTCCTCAATCGTGCCCAGTCTTGTGCTGACCGGTATGGCCAAAATATCAGTGATCGATTGATTGTAAAACAAAGACCTGAGGAGAGGGATGTTCCAAGAACAAGAGAGGGGATCTAGAAGTTCACTGACCATAATATTTGTAGCAACTCCAGGCAATAAAACAGGAGATAAGAAAATACGAGTACCCACTTTGACCCACCTGTCAGTGATAGGTATGCTAGTGCCAGAACCGAGACGCCATGCAAGACCCTCTAAGAGGAGTGATTTTGCACCCCATATACTGCTCCACGTGAAGCTAGGCCGATATCCAAGACGGGCGGAAAGGAAATCTGTGCGATTAAAATACTTAGCTTTCATTAGGCGATGTAAAACAGACTCTGGATTCATTAATAGATTCCACCCTTGCCTTGCAAGGAGGGCTTGATTAAAAAGCTTCATGTCCCGAAAGCCCATCCCGCCATGACTTTTTGGTTTACAAAGATCAGACCATAGTCGCCAATGGATTTTACGATGCGATTCTGTTGATCCCTACCAAAACTTTGCAAGCATCATATTAATGTCAGAAATTAGCCCATCCGGGAGACGGTAAACACTCATAACGTACGTGGGAATGCTTTGCAACACCGCCTTAATTAAAGTCTCCTTCCCCGCACGAGAAAGAAGCTTCTTATTCCAGCCTTGAATTTTCTTCCAAATCTGCTCTTTGAGAAAAGCAAAAACTACAGCCTTATTCCGTGACAGGATAGCAGGGAGACCGAGATATTTCGACTGCCCCGGCACCATAGATACCCCCAAAGTAGTAGATAGAATAGTACTCCTGGATTGACATATATTTCTACTAAAAGAAACCTCACTCTTCTGCAAATTTATTTTCTGTCCGGAAGCTCTTTCATAATGACTGAGTAATTCAGTTAAAGTAGAACATTCTTGTGAGGTAGCTCTTGCAAACACGAGACTATCGTCTGCAAAGAACAAATGAGATATAGTAGGAGCAAAGCGACTAACCTTAATACCATGAAGGAGTTTGCAAATGTGTGCTTGATTTAACATGGAAGAAAGACCTTCTGCACCAAGAATGAAGAGAATAGGTGAGAGGGGGTCTCCCTGGCGTAATCCACGGTGCGGAACCACGTGACCTTCCACTAGCCCATTAACTTTGAATGAGTATGAAGCACCGCGCACACAGGACATGATGCGAGAAACCCAAGGACCCGCGAAACCCATCCTTAGTAGGATAAGCTACAGATAATCCCATTCAAGACGGTCGAAGGCCTTGCTCATATCCAGCTTTAGTGCAAGACAACCTTTAGAACCAATTGTTTTACACTTCATGTAATGAAAGACTTCCATGGCAATCAAGGCATTATCGATAATTGATCTTCCAGAGATGAAAACACTTTGAGAGGGGGAGAAAATAGAGTGCAAATGTGGCTTTAGACGATTAACCAACATTTTAGTAATAAGATTATATAGGACGGTACATAAACTGATGGGTCGGTAATCTGTGATAGATGACGGGGTTGCAACCTTAGGAACGAGAGTCACCACAGTACGGTTAATAGAGTCCAGGGAGACATTTGAGTCCCACCATTCCAGTATAAAACGTACCACATCGACACCGATTATATACCAAAAGTGTTGGTAGAAAAGTGCATGGAGACCATCAATACCTGGTGCTTTATGTGGTTGCATCTGGAAAAGGACAAAATGAATTTCAGATTCAGTTGGTCTATGAAGGAGGCTGTCATTTACTTCATCTGTCACTACCGGGCGTACATTAACCATAACTGTGTCCATAGACGCCTGAGTAGGACTGGTAGACGTGAAGAGGGAAGAGAAAAATTCCACTACTCCATCAACAATTTCTGCATGAGAACGCAAGGTCGTACCTGATTCATCCGTGATGTCTGATATCATGTTCCTTTTGTGCCTCATTGCTGCCTTATGATGGAAATATGATGTGTTGCGATCCCCGTATTTGATTTCATTTGAACGTGATCGGATATGCCAATAACGCTCCTCCTCAGAATACAAGGAATCGAGTTCTTTGGAGATGACAGAGACACGTGCCAATGTAACATGAGTCGGATGTTGCCCTTGCAAAAATTTAAGTTCTGATGCTAATTCTTTAATCCTCTCTTTCCTACCACTGAACTCTTCAGTGCCCATTCAGATAAAGCAGACATACAACCCGCAAGTTTTTCCGGTGGTCGGCCCCAACTATGCAACCAGTGACTCTCCACAATGCGATGACATTCAGGGTGAGAGAGCCACAAAGGTTCAAAATGAAAGCCCTTGCATTTCTTACGACGATGTAAAGGGGTAGAGGAAGTCTGTAATATAATAAGTGAGTGATCCGACCTATAACGTTCCAAATGAATCACACGGTAATTTTGAAAACCATCAACCCAGTCTGAAGATGCTAGAAAACGATCAAGGCGTTCCCTGAAAACCGTAGCTGTAGTTCGTCCCCGTTGCCAAGTGAGGCGGGGACCACGTTGACAACCCAAATCACGAAGAGGGCATGCATCCAAGACTACACGAAAATTATCCATTTGTCGTTGAGGGCGTAGAACACCCCCTACTTTCTCAAAAGAGTCCAGTATCTCATTGAAATCTCCAGCAAATAAAACAGGTCCTTGACATTGATTGAAGATACGTAACATTAACGACCATGTTTGGTGCCGTTGAGACAAAACAGGCCATCCATAAACCCCAATAAGATTGAATGCTGGTTTACCAGATTGATTAATAAGGGCGTGAATGTGGTGGGTGGAATAGGAGACTATTGTAACGTTGATAGTGCGCCACCATAGACCAAGCCCACCCGAGAGTCCCTCTGAGGGGAGACAAAGACCATTAGAGAAACCGCAACGTTTCATAATCAATTCCTGCGAGCGCTTATCAATTTTGGTTTCCATAATGAAAACCACTTCCGGGCAATATTTCCAGGACCAATCCCGGAGTGCTCGAACTGTAGGACCATTGCCCAGACCCATACAGTTCCAAGAGAATATTTTCATTGGTATTCGCGAACATGGCCTTCAACCATGTTCGCTACTGAAGATGATACATCCAAAGTGCCACATAAACGCTTCTCAGGTGTGGGAGTGGAAATAGCATTACCATCTGCCTGACGTTTGGATGGTGTTACCGAAGCACATTGTTCACGCGCTTGTGTCTTTAACTTGAATTTCTTAATCTTATTAGCAGAAACCGAAGTAGAATGGCTTGGGGAAGTCCTCCCGGAAACAGTTGGTGATGTGGACCGGTGAGCATTGTAGAAATCTTCAAGCCATCGTTGTTCTTGGTCTAGCACGTAGACGCCTCCCGGAAACAGTTGGTGATGTGGACCGGTGAACATTGTAGAAATCTTCAAGCCATCGTTGTTCTTGGTCTAGCATGTCCTGATTAACACGTAGATGCCTCTGGGGTATGGCACGCATCCAACCACCATAGGATAGTGTTTTACTACCAGTAGTTGAGCAAGTGTTTATAGAGTGGCCCAGAACACCACAAAAATAACAAAAGTACGGTAGTCGTTCATACTTAATTGGCACACGTAAAGTAGCACCGTTTGCTACCAATAGTACACAACGACGGAGTGGTTGGCGGATGTCAATCGTCACCTTGATTCGCAGGCTTCCTCTGACCCCAAGAACATCAGAAGAGTCCATAAGCAAGAACATGCCCATGGTGTTGCCTATAGAAGTTGCGGTGGATATAGTGCAGAGATTAAGGGGAAGGTGATCAGCAATAATCCAGAAATCTGCAAAGTGCAGGCATACATCAATTGGTCGTACATTCTGCGGAATCCGAGCAAGAAGGACTAAGGCGTCATCAAAGCACCACGGACCGTTATCAAGAACATATGTGAGATTTGCCTTTGCAAAAAACTGAAACACAAATGTCTCGGCACCAATCTCCCTAACAGCAAGTCCTGAACGCGGTGAGCATACGGATTTCAGCGTAGCGTGGAAAGCACGGACATTGTATCGCTTATCTGTTAGCAACCGCCCGGCCAGACATAAATCAAGGTGCAGGAGGGATTCAGAGGCAGCAGTTGCAACATGGATAACTTCTCCCTCCTTCTCAGTTAGGCTAAGTTGATCGAGGGAAAGATTTGTCGGATCTGATCCCGACATGATAGGCAGGGACGAACCAAGAACAAGAGAGGCGGTTGGAGAACCAAATTGCGAGAGCGGTTATGGAGAATCGCCAGTAGACGAGGAACCCTAACACTGCAGGGAGGGGTCAATTTAATTTTTTGATAATTTAGTTGTTCACATATTTTACACTATCTTATCTTTTTTTATTATTTATAATTGTTGATAGTTTAATTTTCTTTATAGAGTGTTATATTAATTTAAATGTTTTATATTATTGGTTCATACTTTATTTTGAGCTTAAACTTTTTTAGAAATGTATACCATGCCACGTTTGTACTCAACAAACATGTTTATAATCAAATAGTTTAAGTTTTGTATATTTGATAAGTTCGTAGGTTAAGGTTGAGGTCGTGAGTAACCTTGTGATATGGTATTGTGGAACATTTTTCACCATTGATCGACTTGAATCAACAGTTCAGATTAACCCACGTTATTTAATGATTTTTAAAAAAGAATTCAAAATTTTTGAACAACGCGATAATAATTTTGTAATTATACGAAGTTAAGATGACAATTTTGTTCTTTTGAGGACATTTTTAAAAGAATATGATGTGATGACATTTTTTAAAAAAGTTTTAAAAGGTCAATGAAATATGTTTTATTCTATTAGTTAAAATTGTTTGTTCTAACGATAAATATTTTTTTACATGAAAAGTTTGTAACTATAACTTTGCTAATGAACTAGTAATATAAAAGTTTTGAACTATCAAATATATTGATAATTTTATTTATTTTTCTAAAGGACACTTTCTTTCTTTTTTTCTTTTTACATTGGTTGAAAATTTTTGTTTTATTAGTTCAAACTATTTGGACTAATGTTTCATATCTTTTTTTAAAAAAAATTATTTAAAAGGTGTAGTGAGAATATGCTTGTATTCTATTAGTAAAAATTAATTATTTATTCTAATAGTACATATCTTTTTTCATGAAAAGTTTGTAACTGTAACTTTGCTAATGAACTAATAATATAAAAGTTTTGAATCATCTTATTTTGTAATAAATATGTTCTAACTATTTTACTTTTTAATTAATTAATTTATTTTTCTAATGGACACATTTTTGTTCAATTTTTTTTACAATTTGTTTAAATTTTTTTATTCTATTAGTCCAAACTATTTATACTAATTACTCATATATTTTTAAAATAAGATTTTATATCTATAACTTTTCTAATAAAATAATAATATAAAATGTTTAAATTAATGATAGAAAATATTAAAACTAATAATATATACATTTGGAATGAATTTGACTAAGTTTTAAACTAATAAGTAACTCTTACAATATTTTTCTCATGAAAAATAAAAAAATATCATCGTATTTAACCATTTTCATAAATTATAAAATCGCCACAACATCTCTTTTAATAGTGTAGATCAAGTCAATCAACCATCCAAATTTGATGTCATACCACAATATTTGTGAATGATAAAAGAGTTAAAAACAACTAGAAATAACATGTTATAAACATATTATTTAGAATTAATTTTTCAACTACTAAACATTTCTTCAAAAAAATATTTCAAATAATTATATATTATAAAATGTCAAAAAATTTATTTTAAAGATCATCTGATAATTACTTATATTTTTTGTTGTTGAAAATAGTATTTAAATTTTAAATTTTAAAATTATAACAATGAGAAATTATGTATAATTTTTAAAAATTTTATTGTCTCGCTAGTTTTATTAGAGTCCTTTTAAATAATTTTCTTTATTTTATAATAATATCTTTTATAAGAACATATCACAAAAAATACATTAAGAAAATAGCTGGTGATAAATATAATGCGCTAATTTTAGGATTTACCATCCGGATAACGATGCGGTTAATTTTGCATAAAGTATCCGAATTTTATAATAAGTGACAAAAGCTAAAAAAGCAATGGTGGCCAACGATGTACCCACTACCATATTATTGCTGATTAATATAGTGGAAATCTGATATGTACAAATTTGTCAATTGTAGAGAGGCTTCCCAAAAGGCACTAAATATGTTTTTTAAATAAAATATCAATGGACATAAATTATAAATTTTGAATTACTATAAGTTAAGTCAAAAGATTTTGGATTAAAGGGAAGATCCAAAGCAATTGATTATCCACATATACCCTTTTATTTTCTCATCATGCATGATTAAATAATGATTTGGTCTATACGAGTGAAACAATTTTAAAAATATTATTTATATCATATAATAAGGAGTAAGTATAACTAAATAATATTTGTCTATGAAAAAATAAAATAGTAAAGGCTGTACAAGTTGTAAGAGAAGAAGATGACCGGTCATATAGGGATTTTGGGGGTCGGGGACTATATCTATTTTGGGTCATGTTAAATGTGGACAAATAGTTGGCTTGGTTCATAAATTACCTCTGAAGGAACAATTGTGTGATGTATTCTTTTTTCATTTAAGGTACCGGCCGGTGTTGGTATGGATGTTGAAGTGTCGGGGCAATTTGTTTAACACTTCAATGAAAAAAGCAATTTAAATGGATGCTTAGAAAATGACGTACATTAGAGGTAGTTATTGATCAATTCCACTTCTGACCGGAATTTTGAATTGATTATTAGACCGGATTTGGTTCGGTCCAATATCAGTTTTTTGGTCAAGGTTCAGTCCAAACCATTACAGGTTTAATCCGGTTTATTAGTTTTGTAAAGGGTTAAGTTTTAGGCCCAAAAAGCCCCAAAAAAATTATATACTAATTTGGTCCAACTGGTGTGGAATGAGAATGTAGGTCGGGTCCAATAACAGTTTTTCTGTCCAGGACCGAACTGGATGAAGAATCCTAGTTATACCTTTGCCATTTTGATCATGGGATTATATATATTTTAGGTATAGTTACTCCTTTTTATATGGTTGCGATCAACGTTAAAAAAAAAAGAAAAGGTTACTCCTTTCTATATGGTTGCGATTAATGTAAAAAAAAACTTACTCTTGAAGAAAACACGACTTTTTGTCAATGTGTTGTAATTGTTATATGCTTCTTTGCTTAACTATAAATAAGATTGTTTATCTAGTTAGAACCCGGACAAGAAATTTGTTATTGAACTGGATTTCAACTGAATATTCAGGTACGGTAAGGTCTAGACCAGTTGAACCAATTTTTAATACTTTTTGTTGATTTTTCAAAAAAAAAAAATAGATCCTTTATAAAATTGACAAACCGATCCGTACTATATTCTTTTCATTTCATGAGCTACATAAAAAAATTATTAAAAAAAAAAGTTCATTCAACAGACTACTAATTTAAAAATTATAAGTTTCGAGTCTTCGACTGCAGCTTTAACTCTTGTAACAAGTTAGAAAGTTTCAAACAAACTTAATATCATACCTACAGAATTAACTACACGGTTAAAAATAAACGTGCATCCAAATGTAAGTAAGAAACATGAAAATACACCCATTTGTTTTCTAAAAAATCTCAAAAATGTGTTTCTTGAGAAATGAGAAATGAGAAAAGTCAGAGAGAGCCTTTCTCAAAATTTTATCCAGAAGCTTCATGAGTCAGACACATAACACATTAAGGAAGTGGATTGGCTTAGAAGATTAATCTTCAATTGTTGCTGATAAATATCTACTTTGTAAAAGGTGATAGGCGGTTTGAAGAGAGTCTTATGCCCACAAATATTGAAAAAAATATAAAAAATTCATTAGTAATAACTGTTAATAATTTCGAAGATTTTGCCAAAAAAATGTAATGATTTTTTTTATATAAATGAAATTCGACAGAAACAAATGACTAACATTTGGACTATTTTATTAACAAATCTCAATAAGGACGGGTTATGCACTAATTTGCACTAGAATAAGATGTATTGCAACTTAGGATCTTGTGACAAATGCCACAATCCTATCGAGTAGTCTTTTGTATAGGAACCATCTAGAATTGTAGTGCTTAGGTGTCAGTTGTGCTAGTAGGCTTGTAAATAACAATAGTTAATAATGGGAGGCGGAGTCACGTCGGACATATTTTTAGAAAAATTAACAGTGTTGCTGACCGATTGACTCATCTGAGAATCTCGACTCCTAATACTAATTTATCTGATGATCTTGAACCTCGTGTTCTCATTCGCAAATATGCTTTATGTTGAACTACCTCCATGAGGTGACTAATTTAACCGCTTTCTATTTTAAAAAAAATATAAAAAATAAAAATAAAAATAAAAAAATAACAGGAGGCGGAGATTGAGGAAGCTCTCTCAAAAAGGATGAACATCATGGTATTAGCCTATTAGGTATTGTCATCGTAAAGTTCATAGTGGTGTGTGTCTATTACTCTACCAATCACAAACTTAGTGTCCCACAATGAATTTATTTTATTTTTCACTATAGATTGTATAGTGGGTCAGTTGTGATCACAAATATTTTAAAATTAAATTGTTTATGTTCGATGGACCGATATAAGATACGAGAATTATACAAATTTTACATAATAAAAGTTCGAGGCAAATAAGCAATCGCTGCATACTGCATATACACATCGACCATTCTAACTCTATTCGTAGGTGGGCTGGGCTGTGGATTCCATGTTAGTTCGTCATTGATCGTGGGCTTATACATTGGCAGCCCAATGAAGCCCACTATTACCATTGTAAATGTCTATCTTGCAAAATGTTTAGCCTGTAGTATCCCCAATCACTTTGAATATAATTCTGACCCAACGTAAATTACTAAATTGTTCCCATTACCTAAAAAATTATGTTTTCTGTTATGAAAAAAAAAAATCGGGATTGTTATTCGGTCTGAGAATGACACTGACCAATCTAACTCGTAATATGAGTACACCTCCCGGGCACATTGGACATACACCCCGGGAGTTGCGAGTGCCCAGACTCAAATTTTTTTTTTTTGAAAAGAAAATAAGTGCAATAGGCTCAGTTTTATTTTAATTTTTTTAATTTTTTCGTAAATTAAAATGGGTGCTTTACGAATGCGCCCGCACTCGTATTACGTATTCATTGATTGTTTCGTAATTTTCCGTCTTATCGAATAACATCACTCAAAACATATGTTTTACCATTGTATAGGTGGAATAATTGATTTGTACGGGTAAATTCTTTACGATTTCTTTGTAATCCCGCATTCAATCGACTTTAAAAATTAAGAAATGTGGGTTCTTGTGTGAAGTATTAGTTAGTTAGTTTTTTTTTTTTTTGGTTGAAATATTAGTTTGTTTGTTTAGTGTCATGCATAAATCACTTTGAATAAAATTTCTCAAAATCATAGGTTTCATTGTAAAATCATTTTATTCCCTCAATTGTGACTTTCTCACAAACGGGACCCCAAAGCACCCCAAGAGACGTCTTTCGACCACGATACCAATTTGTTATGCGAAATTTTTTCTTTGGACCAACCCCTCAAGCTCAACACAAACTTAAAAGATTCTATCATAAAATTAATTGATAATAAGAAGAATAACAATATACTTAATTATATGTTGACCTTGGGACAAATTGTGCTTCACATTTTAGATTTAAAAAAAAAAACACTTGAGGAAATTGTTCATAGCTATTTTAGAACTAAAAATTACTTCAAGATCTCTTTGTAAACATAGGAAGAACTCATAACACGGTAAATCACGGGTACGTTATTGTTCATTGGTTCGGTGCCGTACTAACTGATATGTGATCCAACAAAAAATGTGAGAGATTAGAGCCGGTGATTTTTTTTTCTTTTTTTTAAATCTCACCCTTAAAACCCGGTTTTAAGGAATTTTCAACTTAAATCTTATAAATGATACAGGTTGTCTTACTTCTCTATGAAAATTAGTCACTTCAATAATCATTCTGTAAGCTTTGAAATGAGAACTAAAATGATGTCAAGAACGACTGATTTTAGATTGATTAGTAAATTTGTATTTCATATAAAAAAACCATTTTGTCCTCTCTTTGTGTATTTGTTCAGGAAATCAACATGCTAGATGTTGCGAAAAAAGTAAATATACGAGATCAAAATTACTAAACGTATAACTGACACTCTAAAACAAATTCACAAAACAAAAAAAAAAAATCTGAAATATCAAACGCCGGGTATTTAGGATCGTATTATAAAATAGTACTATATTGTTGTTTTTTATCTAAAAACAGAAAGTCGTGAAATAGTATTTCATATGTACACACTTGAAATGAAATGTAGAGTATGTTAATATACTTGAATGGTTTCGTCACTTGCGTCAGCCATCTGCAAAGCATTACGAGATCAAAGAGAAAGGAATCAACATTAAGCTTCAGTAAAACAAAATGCACTGTTTGAGTCCCAACTACTCAATATTGTAATGAATTGAACCCTAACTAAGCTCTTGAACAAAACCCCCTTTTCTGCACAACAAATTGGGATTTAGCCCCTTTTCTCAACAAAAACCCTAGAAAGAAGTAACCCTTGAACACCGCCAAGGTTACCCAATTCGAGAAATCACGAAGGACAAGTTTTGATCCACTCAATGAATGAACAGGATTAATCCGTACGGATGAAGGAGATCAATTGGATCAAAATCATATGATTTCACCTCAAATAAAACCCTAGCAAGAAAGTAACACAGATGAAAACCAGTGACAGCAAAACCACCGATCCATAGTGCACAGCTATGTCAGAATCAAAATTTACCATAAAAATATTCAGAAAAACTGATTACACTTCCCCTCTTGAGAAACGCAAAGACAAACGCAAGAGTTAGCAAGAAAAAAATAAAGCCATGAATTAGGGTTTCTTGCGCAAAGCTAGTAACGGATGAAGCTGCAACATGATCTGATGTTTTCTCTTCCTCCATATAAGAAGAAGAAAACTTCAGATCATGCTGGCAGCTTTAACTGTTTCATGTTGCGTTTGATCTAGCCGTCGTGCAAATTCGATCAGAAGGGTGGTGGAGGAGGCGGAGAGAAGGTGTTTCTTTGTGACGGAGATTGCAGGGAGATGTAGGACTAAAGGAGTGTGTGTATATATATATAGCTCTTTAAGAAATATATAACATGTTATCAGAGATGCCAACTAATATTAATTTGTCTTCTACCATTTTTTTTTCCCTTTGCTTCTGTTTCCTGTCAAATGAGAGTTGAAAATATGGATGGTGTTCAATTTCTTGAACAAAGCATATATTAAAGTCAATCTAATTATTAAAATAAATATTATATAAAATTTCAAATTTTAAGCAGGACTAAGAGTTATTTATAAACCAAGTAATTGACATTTGCATAATTTTAATTGTACTTTTCCCTAAACGTAGTGGGTAAGGTGTTCATTTTAAAATATGGATGCTTGTAACATAAGTTTAATAATACATGAATGTATAGTTTAACTCCAGCTGTATAAATTCAATAAATTGAAAAATACAATTTACCAATTTCCCCTAAAAAATTAAAGGTGCTTAAAATACTTTATTGAACCATGTAAAAATTAATGAAAGAGAAAAAAAAACACCAAAGATGGGTATGAAGTTGGCAAGGTGGTCCTTGTCTTGCTCACATGATGAAATAATAAATTTTCACATATAATTAAATATATTGAATATTCATGTTTTTATAATTATTAAATAAAAAATTAGTTCTTAATTTTGTGAAAAAAAAAGGAAAGTGAAAACTAAAGTCAAATCATAATATTTTTTTTAAAACAAAAAGTGGTTCGATTAAACATACTATCTTTTTTTTTCTAGAGGTAGTCTAACCTAAATCATCCGAAAGGATGAAAATACGAAGCTTGTGATTGTCATATAAATTGGTGTTAGGTGTTGTCGTGTCGAACTTCCCAAATGTGTCACCCGGTCAGCAAGACATATCTAATTTGAACTTTGTCAAAGAATTAAAATTTCATCTTGAAGTTGAATATATCCATATCGACCCTCTATCGACAACTCCAAAAACCTTAGAGTACCTTGATAAAACACATAACGTTACCCTCAATTTCGACTCATTTTGATTTGTAATATAATAGTTTCTTGCAATCTCGTTTTAAGAGCAAAAGTTTTCGATTTTAGTATCAAATTAAAACTATTTTTTTTACAAAGACTAATAACATCTCCATCGTAGTTCCGAATAACAAAATAAATAAAAAAAGTCCCACAGTCAAGTTTAGAGTTATCGAAATTAAGTACGTGGAATCGTAACCTAATTTGACGTAGAATCAAATGAGAAAATATAAATCCCTATTCGCCTTTAAAAAAAGTAAAAATGAGGTCAGAATTGTTGCACTATACAGTGTCTACGTACACATTGGTAAATATTAGCAACTTTTATTTAAAAAAAAAGAAATAAGGTGTACCGTGGGGACCTTTAGTTAATTGCATGCATCTCTAGCTAGCTATTGGAAAAAAGAAAAGGGTGGCAAAGATGAAAGAGATGGAAAATAAAGCGCAGGAAATAGTAATATATAACTATATAAGCTAACCTATCTGCGGGGACCATATACTTATTTTAATTGCATGCTTGACTTCTTATGACTACGAAGGGCTACCTGTTTGATTCTATTATTTAAACAAGAGAGAACCATCAAAGTAGTTAGTACTACCATTTACTGTATATTATATTATGATCTAAATTAATTAATAAATATACTTATCTTCTTTTCTTTATAAAATATCATCATGTACAAGCTTTTTTTTTTATACGTGCTTGAGTTTTTTGTGAAAATTGTTCCTTGGGTAAAAGTTATGAGAATTGTGTATTTTATAAAAAATATGATATGTTTTCTTTAATTTATATTTGTTACATACACTCTATTATTTATTAAAATTTTTTATGTATAAAAACATATATGTGTAATATGATAAATTGAAAAATTAATTTATATATTAATTTTTACCTAAGTATACTCCTAATTCTAAATAAATGTGTTTTTAAGCCTATACATTTTTTTTTGAAAATGGAAACTAGTTAGGTTGATTACCTACTAAAGGTAGTCCAACCTAAAACATCCTTACGGATGAGAACACGGAGTTCGGGATCATCGGAAAAATTGGTGTTGGGGGTCGAGATTCCCAAATGAGTCAATCGGTCAGCAACACATTTGATTTCTCTGAAAACATGCTTGATCTGGCTTTCGTTAAAAAAAAACAAAGATCCAGTCTGGAGTCGGATACAATCATCTCGACGTCCCATGGACAACTTCACAAACCTTGGAGGGCCCTGATAACACACAAATTGTCACCTTCGATTTCAATCTTTTTTTATCTGCAGTCTAATTGCCTCTTGTAAACCAACCTTAAGAGCAAAAACTTCAACTTTTATAACAGAGTTGAAGTTATTTTTATTTGCATTAAGGCTAACAACCTCTCCATTGTGATTTCGAATCACAAAACCAATGGATGTGACACCCGAATCGAGTTTTGAACCGTCTAATTGCCTCTTGTAACCAGCCTTGGAGTGCCATGATAACCCACCGTCTTCCTCTCCTCTCCCTCCCAATCAACCCTCACAATCTCTCATCACAAAATGGCTTATGGTCAACAAAGCTTCTCCTAAACTGATCTCTACAAACCCTCACCTAGAATGAATTGCACCCTCCTCTCATGATGTGATCTGGGGAACCGATGCAAATGCGTTCACTACAATGTAATGTTCTTATCGTCTTACGACGAAGTCAATTTGAGCTGGTTCAAGATGTTTTAGAATGATAACTTCAATATCTACAACTAATATTTTACGTGTTTCATATAATAAAAACTTAAAAATGCTCAAAACAGAAATTATTCAACACATATTACCCCGAATCCTCTTTAGTCGACCCTTTAGTATTTTGGGCATAACGAATGTAAAGTTTATCCTGCGAAGGTCCATAAATACTTGTTGGAAAGATGATTTAAAGGGCTACAATATTGATGAAGACTACAAGATTAGATTCGTCCAAGAGATGGGTCGTAAATGCAGTTCTTTCAGCAGTCGGATTCATGGCCACAATGTGAAGAGTCAAAAAAACAATGCCTCATTATGTGGATCTTTAAGGCCTATATTTCAATATGACTTTGGGCCTTCTTTTTTTTTTTTGTTAAAATATTTATCTAGCATTTTTTTTCCTTTTTAAAGGCTTGATTGTTTCATAGAAAAATAAGTGAGAATTGATAAATTTTGGAAAAGTGTTTGGTTCCTTAGGTTTTTGGTGAGATGCCGAAACCTCCTCCTTGGTGAGATACCAGGTGGGTTGTCTTTGTGAGATGCGAGGGTGAAGGGATTAGTTCTCTTAGGTGAGATGCTTATGAGAGTTGATGAGAGTATTGTAGAGTGGATGGTGAGATGCTTGAAGCTCTAGCAATACATATCTTGTATTTCCTTCTTCATTTTCAAAAATCCAATAAACACACTTGTCTAGATTTGTTTTTAGTTTTGTTTTTTCGGTTTTGTTTGTCATGCATCGTTGGATCCTTAGGTTGGGGCGTATCATTTGGTATCAGAGCCTTATTCGATGCAAGTCAATAAGAGGCATCAAGATTCGAGGACAAATCTTTTTAAAAGGTGGAGAGGATGATGTGATATGGGAACCGATGCAAATGGCTTCACTTCAATGTCCGTTTGGGAAGCTGATATAAAGGGCTACAATATAGATGAAGACTACAATAGCAGATTCATCCAAGAGATGAGTCGTAAATGCAGTTCTTCTAGCAGTCGGATTTATGGCAACAATGTGAAGATTCCAAAGCCAATGCCTCATTATGGGGATCTTCAAGGCCTATAAGTTAATATGACTTTTGGCCTTGTTTTTTTTTTTTTTTAATCTTTCATCTAGCCTTTTCTTTCCCTATCTAAAGGCTTGCGTCTAAAAAGTTTTGAAAAAGTGTTTGGTTCCTTAGGTTTTTGGTGAGATGCCGAAACCTCCTCCTTGGTGAGATGCCAGGTGGGTTGTCTTTGTGAGATGCGAGGACGAAGGCATTAGTTTTCATAGGTGAGATGCTTATGACAGTTGATGCGAGTATTGTAGAGTGGATGGTGACTCTAGCAATACATATCTTGTATTTCCTTTTCCATTATCAAAAATCCAATAAAACACATATGTAAGTATGTTTTAGTTGTGGTTATGTCTTGCATCAACGGATACTTAGGCTGGGGCATATCACCTCACCCCTAACCCTATCTCTACCCCTAAACCTTACTCTCCTCCCACTGACAACAAGTGTTGTCAAGACCTCATAACCAATGATGTCAATGTATCTACGGATATGTAGTTGGAACATTCGGGGTTAAAACCACCCGAGCAAACAACAGGGCATAAGATAAATCACTGGCAAGTGCCAATTGGATGTCATTTCTATCATCGAAACATGCCTCATGAAAGACAAAGGAAAAAAATACTTACTCTCAACCTTGTTCCAAACTAGAAGAACTTCTCCAACGGGAATCACTCTACCAATGGTAGAATTTAGGTTTGGCGGAAACCGCTCAAAACCAATCTTACCCTTAAACTTTGCGTCTAATCAGATCATTCATTGTCACCTTACCTCTTACATAACATTCCCCCCTTTGAATGCTCTTTTGTCTATGCCCATAAGCGTGAAGAGCAACGCAAACCCATTTGGATCGACATTTATGTCCTTCACTCCGTCACCTCTCTTCCCTGGACGATCATGGGTGACTTTAATGTAACCCTCCTCTCTATGAAAAATTTTCCCATAACCTCCCCATGATCTTACAATAGTCAACCAAACTCTCTACCTGCCTTGCTTCCAACAACTTTATGGTCACAATTTCTCTGTTTGTTTTTACACATGGAATAACAAGCAGATCTCTTCAAGAATTTTGTGCAAGCTGGATTGTGTCCTTGTCAACATAACCTGGAACATTGCCTTTCCTCTCTCAACGGTCAGTTTTAACCTCCCATTCATTTCCAATCAGTCTCTAGCTCTCCTTAACCTCAACGACACCCCTTCAAAAGTCAATGTTCCCTTCTGCTTCAATAATGCATGGACTTTCCATGAAGAGTACCTCACCATTATCCAGAACTCTTTGCTCACCTACATACCTGGCAAGCTTATGTTCAGCAAACTCAACTCCCTCAAAGCCAAGCTCAAGAGGTTTTCCAATGCCAAACTAAAAGATATTGTTACCAAATAAGAAGAAATTAAATGCAAGCTCCACTCCATTCAAAGTGATCTCCAAAATAATCCTCTTGACATTTGTCTTCTTGAAGCTAAAAAGGTTTACCTCTTGAACCTTCAGAACACATCAAAACTGCCTTTAGGCCATGTCTACACAACTCGTTAAGCTTAACTGGCTCAAGTTTGGCGATCACTACATCTCATATTTCTTCCACAATATAAAAGCTAAAAGAAGTGCAATGAGAATCACCTTTATAATGGACAATATATAACTAGACTGCAACCTCTAACCATAACCGCATTGCTTCCATCATGGTGAACTACTTATCCAATCTCCATAATGTAACACCCCAAATCCGTAGGACTCGAGGTGCTACTGGGCTAGGATCTCACAATGGATCCTGACCCTAGCCTGACAACAATTTCACTGAATCTTACAACAAGGCACCGATAGATTAAATACAAAACATCAAACTAATATATAAATCTCAAAAGGTAGTACATAAGTACCGCTGAGTACAAAAGAAACATATATCCGTACATCAAATATCCCATATCCCACGATAATAATCCCAGTGCACTGAGCCCTCAACGGATTACCCCTCTGGATCACTCTACAACTCTCCTAACTTGCAAAGGATCTACAACACGGTATAAAACCGTTAGCTAACCATACACATATATAAGAAGATGCATCAACACAATCACACATCAATGAATAGTAAACACATCAACATGCTATCACACATTTACCCGGTTTATTATCTTAATAACGTCCAGTCACTCAAGCGTGTACATATATATATATATATATATATATATATATATCAATATGAATATATGTGACACGAGGAATATAACTCTCGCCTCTGGGTGCTCATGGCAGCTGGAGTGGTCCCTGGTCACACTCACCCATGTACCCTGAGGGAATGGAGAGTGGCCAACCGTTTACCAAGTCTGACCCAACCACAGAGAACCGCCCAGACTCCAAAGGGATGAAAGGGACAGCTATCAAGCCCTACAATGGGCAATCACTATACCATAGGTCGGTAATCATCATATCTCATGCTATTAAGCAAATAACACATACACCACTCATGCACACATCCAATATAAGGATGGCAGCTAAGTAAGTCCTATGGACTTACCTTAATCTCGGAAGTAATCCCAACTATGATCAACTCTCAGATACGTCCACTCCAATCTGGAGGACAACACGGCCTATACAAGGCATACATATATACATATCAATCTACTATCCCACAAAGGGGTCACACCTAGACCCAAGGGATCCATAAGGATCATATCCAACTCGTAAACCTCAAAGCCCTAACCGGCATATCTATATCATACTCATCAACATCCGACACCTAGCATGGTACTAGTTCCCTCATACTAGGAAAGGAAAGGAGCTACCCAACTATGGGTAGTCCCGGGATAAGACGCACCTGCGTGATCAAAGGACGCAGGAGCTGAGTAGACAACCCGCAGGCGCGGCAGGGATCAGCCGCAGGCGCGGTGACACGGGACGCAGGCAACGCAGGCAAGGCACTGGCGCGGGCGCTGCGGCACGGCTTCCGCAGGGGCGGCAGCTTCTAGGTGCGGGGGCGGCGTCTGTGCAGAACGTGATCCCGCGGCTTCTCTTCGGCTCTTCACGTGATCAAATCACGTCTTCTCTCATCCAAAACCACACACATACATATACATACACATTCCAACATTAATCTACATCCACATACATCTAAACCTAAGCTAAGAGGATGGAATCAAGGAAAGAAAGTAGGAGAAGCAAGAACACTTACCACTACTGAAGGTCTAGGCAAAACAAGAGCACAAGCACTATCTCAGCTGGCTTCACAAGCTCAGCAGCTAAGCACATCATCAACCAACATCAACCACACACACCAAAACTCTTCCAAACTCAAGAGAGATCAAGAACAAGATCAAGAAGGGTGAAGGAGAAGCAAGGAGGACGTAGGGGCTGGAAAGGAGAAGTGAAGAAGGTAGCCCTTGCTCAGCAAGGAAGGGAAAGAAGTAAGCAAAGGGTAAAACACGGGTCAAAGGAGTCAACAAAACCGGCTGCAGCCGCCGGAAACCGCAGGGGCGGTTCCCTGAGCCACAGGGGCGGCAGTCATGCCCGCGGGTGCGGAAAGGCCAATCTCGGCCAAAGGTCCAATCTCGGCTAAGGTCCAATCTCGGTCCGAAAGACTAAGGCTCTTACATCTCACCCCCCTAAAAACAAGTTTCGTCCCGAAACGTGCAAATTCCTGAAACCACTCGGACTCCAAAAGCCGAGGTACACTCTCTCTATAACCTCAAACATAAGCATGGAGGAAAGCATCAACTCCAGCAATAAAACACTATCCAAGACCTAGAGGAACCATCTCTAGCCAGCTATAAACACATCACAAGGCATAGATGAATCATATCTCTAGCCGTATCATATCCATAACAGAAAGGCATGGAGGGAGAACATCTCCAGCAGTACTATGTCCATCAAAGTAGCATGGAGGAAAGATCCATCTCCAGCTAAACCTATCATATCACCATAGCATGGAGGAAAGAACCATCTCCCGCTATAACCAGTAATCATACTAGCACAACCAGATCTAATAAGATCATAATCACATCAAAGCTAGTATGAAAATAAACACATCATAACATATAAGCATATAAGCACATAAGCATAACATCACCAAGATAGTACTAAGATCTACTCGTCGATCCTACTGGTACATCTATCTCGGCATAAACTCTGAATATTTCCTCTGGATACTATCCTCAGTCTCCCATGTAGCCTCATCAGGTCCTCGTCTCGACCACTGTATCCTCAACATAGGAATGTCCTTCGAACGCAGGCGTCTCATACCTCGTTCTAGGACTGCAATCGGATGCTCAACAAAGGTGTGGTCCGGCCCAACCACAAAATCATCATAACTCATAATATGTCTCGGATCTGGTATATACTCCCTCAGTTGAGACACGTGAAGTACAGGGTGAACACCCTCTAACCTCGGAAGCAAAGCTAACCTGTAAGCTGCACTCCCAACCCGATCTAGAATCTCGAACGGTCCGACATATCGGGGCTCAACTTCCCCTTAATGCCAAATCGCCTAACACCTCGTGCCGGGGACACTCTCTCAGCCACACATGGGCTCCAACTCTGAACTCTAGAGGTCTACATCTCCTATCAGCATAAGACTTCTGACGGCTCTGCGCAGTCAACATCCGCTCTCGAATCAGTGCTACTCGAGCCACATCATCCTGAATCTAATTAGGTGTCAAACCACTGGCCGTACTAGCTCATCCCAGCATAACGGTGTACGACATCTCTGCCCATATAGTGCCTCATAGGGGCCATCCCAATAGATGTATGCCAACACACAAACTCGCAGCATATCCTCCAGCGTCTGAATGGTCCTCTCTGACTGACCATCTGTCTGAGGATGGAATGCAGTAGTAAAGTGCAAACTCGTCCCCAAAGCAATATGAATCTGCTGCTAGAATCTCGAGATAAATCGTCCATCTCTGTCAGAGACGATCGTCCTCGGTACACCATGGAGTCTCACTATCTGCCTAGTGTACTCCTCAGCTAATCTGCTCACCGGCCACGTCTCTCTAATAGGAATGAAACGTGTCGTCTTCGTCAATCGGTCCACTATGACCCAGATGGCATCAAACTCCGGCTCAGCCTCAGTCCAGTCACAAAATCCATGGTGACGTCCTCCCGCTTCCTCTGTGGAACAGGAAGTGGATGGAGCTCACCTCCAGGTCTGCAATGCTCTATCTTGACCTGCTGGCAGGTCGCACACTGTGCCACAAATCTGGTCACATCGGGCTTCAGCCCTCCCCATCAATATAGACGTCTCAAATCCTGATACATCTTACTCGTACCTAGATGTACAGAGTAAGGTGTACAGTAAGCCTCCTGTAAAATCCTCTGTCTCAGCTCTGTATCAGCAGGTACACAGACGCGACCGCGGCGTCTCAAAAATCCATCTGCTCCTAGCAGGAACTGTGGTGCCTCATCCCGAGACATCCTATATCGTATCCTCATCAAGGTCTGGTAGGTCTCCTACTTCTGTTGGATCTCACTCAACAGATCAGGTAGAATCTCTAAAGTACTCAGCCGGAAACTAAATGTCCAACTCTAACCAGATCAAATCCCTCAATACCCTCTGGCTGTGCGCAAACAGGAGCAGAAGTCAGACGTCTCTTCAGCTCCTCAAAACTCTGTATACACTGATCAAACCATACAAATTTGGTAGTCTTCCTCAGCAAACTCGTCAGTGGACGGGCAATCACAGAAAAACCCTCCACGAAGCGTCTGTAATAACTGGCTAGGCCAAGGAAGCTACGTACTTCCTTGACGTTCGTCGGTGTAGTCCAAGCTGCTACTGCCTCCATCTTGGCCGGATCCACCTTAATTCCTTCAGCTGATACCACATGACCCAGGAATGCTACATCTGGCATCCAGAACTCGCACTTAGAGAACTTAGCATAAAGTTCTCTATCCCACAAAACCTGCAATACAGTCCTCAGATATCCCGCATGCTCCTCTCTACTGCGAGAGTACACCAGAATATCATCTATTGAAATCACCACAAACTGATCCAGGAAGTCGATGAAGATACTGTTCATCAACTCCATAAAGACGGCTGGGGCATTCGTAAGCCCAAATGGCATCACTACAAACTCGTAGTGGCCATATCTGGTCCGGAATAATGTCTTGTGCACATCCTGCTCTCTCACCCTCAGCTTTTGATATCTTGAGCGCAGGTCAATCTTGGAAAATATTGTCGCTCCCTGAAGCTGATCCAACAAGTCATCAATACGCGGCAATGGATACTTGTTCTTAATGGTCACCTTGTTCAGCTCTCTACAATCTATACCCAATCTCAACGATCCGTCCTTCTTTAGTACGAAGAGAACAGGTGCTCCCCATGGAGATACACTAGGGTGAATAAAACCCTTCTAGGCCAACTCCTCGAGTTGCTTCTTCAGCTCCAACATCTCAACAAGCGCCATCCGATATGGGGCCTTCGAGATCGGTCTCACACCATGCTCTAACTCGATACCAAAGTCCACACTCCTCTGAGGCGGCAAACTGGACGGCTCGACAAACACATCTGCAAACTCACAAACCCCTGGGATATCCTCTAATGCTGGACTCTCCCCCTTCTTCATGGCATAACACCAGAAGACCTCACAACCCTGTGCAAACAGTCTAGCTGCTCGTATCACACTGATAACCATGCCAGATTTCCCAAGGTCCCAACCTCGGAAAACCTCTATCTGTCCTAACTCGGTAGATAGGGTACAATCCTCCTACCTACATCTAAGACTACAGAAAGTCTATCCATCCAATCCATACCTAGTATGACTTCCTCATGCTCTAACGGCATGACAAGGAAGTCAACTAGTAACACACGGGTCCCTACAGAAATGGGACAGTCACGAATCTCATGGGTACCTCTGACCCTACTACCATCGGGTAACCCTATACTAAAGGGTATCCCCTCAAACATATCTAAACTCAAACACTCGATACGAGCATCAGATATAAAAGAAGACATAGCTTCATTATCAAACAAACTCTAACAGGTAAACCATGGATCAGAATGGTACCTGTAACAGTCGGTGTAGTTGGCTCATCTGCACTCCTCAGCTCAAAAACTCGGCCCTGTGGCTCTCTGGTGTCAGTGGTGCTCCCACCACGACCTCTGCCTCTACCCAACCCAGGAGCAAATCCCTGAGTGGTAGGACGATCTGGGACTCTCTGCTGTCCTTGTGTCTGCTGCTGCTGAGGTGGCCTCTGCCCACCTCCTGCTATACTGGCAGGAGTAGAACCCTGCTGAGACGAAGCTCCACCCCGTCTACAGAAAATATGTCTGTGACCTAGCCTGCCACAGATGTAACAAGTCACTGTCTGTCTCGTGCACTCTTGCCGCATATGCCCATAACCACCACAGTTGTAAAACTGTACTCCCTTATCTGCAACTGAGGCAGAAGAGGGACGACTCTGGCGACTCTGACCTCGCCCTGCACTAGCAGTCCCACCAGCACCACTGGTCTGCCCAGTACGCTGTCTCTTTTCAGACCCTCCGGTCTGTGTAGCTCTCCTCTGACTAGCTCGCTCTCGCTCATAGTCGGAAGCTCTGTCTTGATAATCCATCAAAGACTCACAGTGAAAACCCGTCATGTAGGTCCGGTAGTATCCCTCAGTCGTCGGAAAAACAGATATACATGCTGATCCACAGAAGGTGCAGCTGGTCCCAACAATGCCAACTCCTCCTGGAATCTTCTAATAGCCTCAAAGACTGGTACATCCTCGAACCCAGCCTCAACAAAGTCTCGTTGTTTCTCCCTCCTCAGTGAGGCAGGGCAAAAACGCTCTCTGATCATGGTCCGCATCTGATCATAACTGTCAACTTGTGCTCGTACAGACCTCCACCAGTGTTATGCTAAGTCTTTGAACAAAGTCTGCACTAACTCTATATGCCTGTCTGCTGGACATCTAATGGACTCCAGAGCTGAGTCCACATGTCCAATCCACAACTCAACCTCGAGCCCCACCTTCCCAAAGAAAGGGGGTACACCCATCTGGTGGAATGCCTTCAACCAAGTGTCTGGTCTAGGCCCTCTATGCTCCTCTGTAACTCGAGCAGTTTCAGCTACAGGTGCCGGTGCAGCTGGCACCTATGTAACCCCATGAGATCTCTAAGATGATCCCTCATGTACTGGCAAATCCAGGATAGGTCTACCAGCTCTGGCAGCCTCCTCCACTCGCCGGATATAGTCACGAAACTCTGGTCCTCCCGTGGAGACATAATCCGAGTCATCTGACTGGACTCGCTGTGGACCCTGTCTCCCAGCTACACCGTTCCTAGTCTCAGGAACGACACTCTCAGCAACGTCCACGTGAACCTCTTCTGCTGCACGTGGATCAACAACGGAAGTCCTACCCCGTCCTCTACCTAGAGGGGGTCTACCTCTACCTCGTTCAACTGCAGGTAAGACTCTAGTCTGAACCATCTGCAGAGGACGTAAACCTAACTCAGAAGGCTATATATATGCCGTATGTATATATCAAATCAATCACAACAGAATAGCTATATATATATATATACTGTCGAGATCTTCAGAGGGGTGATGACTCACGTACACGATATCCCAAAACATTTTGTACTCATTTCAAAACCAAAACCTTTTGAAAAGTCAGACCCCTTTTCGGGTTCTGGTTATTTATCTATTCGAACTTTATTGTAGATTACTAGTGCCATTGTTGTCAACCTGGGCTCTGATACCAACTTTGTAACACCCCAAATCCGTAGGACTCGAGGTGCTACTAGGCTAGGATCTCACAATGGATCCTGACCCTAGACTGACAACAATTTCACTGAATCTTACAACAAGGCACCGATAGATTAAATACAAAACATCAAACTAATATATAAATCTCAAAAGGTAGTACATAAGTACTGCTGAGTACAAAAGAAACATATATCCGTACATCAAATATTCCATATCCCACGATAATTATCCCAGTATACTGAGCCCTCAGCTGATCACCCCTCTGGATCACTCTGCAGTTCTCCTAACCTGCAAAAGATCTACAACACGGTATAAAACCGTTAGCTAACCATACACATATATAAGAAGATGCATCATCACAATCACACACCAATGAATAGTAAACACATCAACATGCTATCACACATTTACCCGGTTTATTATCTTAATAACGTCCAGACACTCAAGCGTGTACATATATATATATATATATATATATATATATATATATATATATATATATATATATATATATATATATATATATATATATATATATATATATGAATATATGTGACACGAAGAATATAACCCTCGCCTCTGGGTGCTCATGGCAGCTGGAGTGGTCCCTGGTCACACTCACCCGTGTACCCTGAGGGAATGGAGAGTGACCAACCGTTTACCAAGTCTGACCCAACCACAGAGAACCGCCCAGACTCCAAAGGGATGAAAGGGACAACTGTCAAGCCCTACAATGGGCAATCACTATACCATAGGTCGGTAATCATCATATCTCATGCTATAAAGCAAATAACACATACACCACTCATGCACACATCCAATATAAGGATGGCAGCTAAGTAAGTCCTATGAACTTAACTCAATCTCGGAAGTAATCTCAACTATGATCAACTCTCAGATACGTCCACTCCAATCTGGAGGACAACACGGCCTATACAAGGCATACATATATACATATCAATCTACTATCCCACAAAGGGGTCACACCTAGATCCAAGGGATCCATAAGGATCATATCCAACTCGTAAACCTCAAAGCCCTAACCGGCATATCTATATCATACTCATCAACATCCGGCACCTAGCATGGTACTAGTTTCCTCATACTAGGAAAGGAAAGGAGCTACCCAACTATGGGTAGTCCCGGGACAAGACGCACCTGCGTGATCAAAGGACGCGAGAGCTGAGAAGACAACCCGCAGGCGCGGCAGGGATCAGCCGCAGGCGCGGTGACACGGGACGCAGGCAAGGCGTTGGCGCTGGCACGGGCGTTGTGGCACGACTTCCGCAGGGGCAGCGACTTCTAGGCGCGGGGGCGGCGTCTGTGCAGAACGTGATCCCGAGCTTCTCTTCGGCTCTTCACGTGATCAAATCACGTCTTCTCTCATCCAAAACCACACACATACATATACATCCACATTCCAACATTAATCTACATCCACATACATCTAAACCTAAGCTAAGAGGATGGAATCAAGGAAAGAAAGAAGGAGAAGCAAGAACACTTACCATTACTGAAGGTCTAGGCAAGACAAGAGCACAAGCACTATCTCAGCTAGCTTCACAAGCTCAGCAGCTAAGCACATCATCAACCAACATCAACCACACACACCAAAACTCTTCCAAACTTAAGAGAGATCAAGAACAAGATCAAGAAGGGTGAAGGAGAAGCAAGGAGGACGTAGGGGCTGGAAAGGAGAAGTGAAGAAGGTAGCCCTTGCCCAGCAAGGAAAGGAAAGAAGTAAGCAAAGGGTAAAGCACGGGTCAAAGGAGTCAACAAAACCGGCTGCAGCCGCCGGAAACCGCAGGGGCGGTTCCCTGAGCCGCAGGGGCGGCAGTCATGCCCGCGGGTGCGGAAAGGCTAATCTCGGATAAGGTCCAATCTCGGTCCGCAAGACTAAGGCTCTTACACATAACCGTGACACTCATATCACCCCTTGTCACCAGCTATCTACCACTAACATGCCTAAGATCTCGTCCGAAAGCCTTACCAACCTCAGTCTTCCCATAACTTGAATTGAAAATCAGGAATGCCCTCTTCTCCATTGGAGATAACAAGGTGCCGGGGCCTAATGGATATAGCTCGTTGTTCTTTAAATCCGCTTGGGATGTTGTTGGTGACAACTTTTACAGTGCTATCCTACATTTCTCTGCTTTGGGAGAATTCTTCGACAAATCAACCATTCCAACATCTCCATCATTGCTAAGAAAAACAACTCATCCTCCCCCTATGATTACATGTCAATCTCTTGTTGTAATGTCATACACAAAACCATTTCTAAGGTTATTGCCACAAGAATCAATAACATCCTTCCAAAAATCATTGGCCATCACCAAGGTGCATTTGTGAAAGGTAGATCTATCAAACACAACATTCTTCTATGCCAAGAACTCTTCAAGAACTATGGTCGACGCTTCATCTCTCCCCGATGTGCCATTAAGATTGATCTCCGTAAAGCGTTTGATACCATTGATAACAAGTTCATTCTATCTCTCCTTGACTTCATTGGTCTCCCTCCCACCATTGCTAGTTGGATTAACTCTTGCTCCACCGCTGCTACCTTCTCGATAAACATTAATGGTTGCCTTGAAGGAATTTTCAAAGGAGCTAGAGGGTTAAGACAAGGATGCCCTCTCTCCCCTCCCTCTTTGTCATTGCCATTGAATACCTCTCTACTCCTTAACAACACTAATAACCCAAACTTCAACCCCACCCCCAAGTGCTCTAGACCACTTATCACACACCTTTGCTTCATATATGATATAATGTTTTTTGTCGTGGTGACGCTACTTATATGCTTCTTCTCAAATCCACCCTTGATGACTTTGGCAATCTCTCTGTTCTCAAAGTCAATTTGCAAAAATCTACCATTTACTTTGGTGGTGTCTCCGATCATGATCAAGTGGCTATCTTCTCTTCTATTGGGTTTAATATTGACACTCTCCCTTTTACATATATGGGCATTCCTATGGGCTCTAAAAGATTCGAGGTGGCTCATTACCAGCCCCTTTATCAACCGACTCACCAGCAAAATACAATCCTAGAACGCGAGGCAAATGTACTATTCCGGAAGATCCTTGCTCATTCGGTCGGTTCTCTTTACTATTCACTCGTATTGGAGTGCCATTTTCCTCCTTCCCGCTCCATTATTGAGAATACTGAAGTTATTCTCTACACTTATCTTTGTTCTGGAACTGCTTGTAGCAATAGAGCCCTCATTTCTTGGAAAACCATATGTCTACCGAGAAACGAAGGAGGTCTCGGTTTCAAAGAGATCTTGTCTTGGAACAAGGCTAATATTGTCAGGTTCATTCGTTAGATCAACACCTCCTCTACTAGTATCTGGAGCTCAAGAATCACTGGAAACATTCTCAAATCTAACACCATTTGGAACTACATTGCAAAGAACTCCAATAGCTACACCTGGAGAATGATACTTATGGTTTGTGAAGAACTCCTCCTCAACAATAATTCCCATAAGATCATCAGATGCATCCCCAACTCTTCTAGCTCCTTTTTCCTTTCGAATGCCTACCATCTTCTCTGCCACAAAGAGCCTACTCCTCCTTGGTGTGCAAGAATCTGGGGTGGTCTTAACATTGCAAAATGTAGACTCGCTACTTGGTTTGTTGGTCACCAAAAACTTCCTACTCTCTATAAGCTTCTCACGTGAAACATTGTACACATCAACACATATACTCTCTGCAACACCCACGAAGAAACGGAGACCCACCTCTGGATCAACCGCTCCTTCACCAATCTGGTCTTGGACATCATACTTTGTTGGCTCCGCCTTCCTCAAAGGTTCAATATCCTTCACGAATGCTTGAATGGACACACAAGACCTGGAGGAACAAGAGTTTTAACCATCAAGTTCGAATCTCCAGCCTCACCTCCTTTATCCACTACACTTGGAAATCAAGAAATGAGGTCATCTGCTGCAACATGAACCCTAATGCCATTTAATGTGCTAACAATATTATCCTCTCGGTCAAGCATTATTCCATTACTAACTGGAAGCCTCACACCACTGATACCATATATTGGGCTAGTATTCTAGATATTCACTTCACTTAAGTTTTTCATGCTTCTCTTCACTTCTGTGAAGACAATTCCCCTTGTAAATCTTCCTTTATTCTAATACACGTAACCTTTCAAAAAAAAGTTTTGCATGTGTGATTAAATATTGGTTATTACATAAGCTAAAATTTAGCCTTTCCAAAAGTTTAATCTTGAATCTGTTCCTTAAAGATACCCTTTTTCTATGGCGTTATGAACGATTTTGATGTTACTAATAGTTATATATTTTATAATATATAGAATAAATTTTATTTTGAAAATTCTTAGAATAAAAATAATATTGATTTATTTCCAATCCACAAAAGTATGTAGCTAATTAATAGTTTGGTTGGGCTGGTTATCGGACATAAAAGTCGTGGTCAACAAAAAAAGAAAGTATGTAGAATTTGTCCTTTTTTTTTCCTGTCAGTTTTTTACTAATTTGTCATCTCCATATTCTCCTTTTCTCTCAAATATCTCAAATTTTTCGGCTCAAGTACTAGACAAATTCAACGTTTGAGGGCTTAAATCACACCTACAATGAAAGGACTTCATCTTCCGATGTACACTGCTTTTAAAAAAAAAATCAAAATGGAGTCAATTTGCAATTTTTGTATTTTGGTATTTAGGGTTTAGTTGAATATATGAAAATTTTATTTTGTTCTTTATTGAGTTGTTTTTTATGAATTAAAGTATAATCTGGGTTGTTAGAGCTCTATTCAAATTGCTCATGGCTAGATCAATCGGTTTCAGGTAAAATAGAAAGAACTAGAAGATTTCACCTCTGGAAAGCGCCTGTACCTAATGTCTTATATTAAGCCCCGTTTCCTGGTCAAAGACTTAGTTGGATGTGGGATCTACTCCACACGGAGTGATATAGACGTGCCAAGCGCTCAACGCTGAAGTAATCCGTTGCTCACAGGGACCGGGGCGGTCGTTCGGCCACCTATGATACTAGGAGTGACCTATAGCTAAAATGGGCTTGCGTTGCATGTTAGGGATGTATGAATTGATGTTATTTTACAAAAAAATGACCGATTAACGATTGAAATGCACAAAATCGAAAATTTTACTATGTCAAAATATTACACATTGAGTATAACTCACAATGAGAAACAATGCGAAAACACGTTTTCATACTGAGAGCCAATGTAAAAATAATATTTTCACACTTCAAGTCATTGTAGAAATAATATTTTCACTTTGGGAGTCAATGTGCATATAATTTTTTCACATTGGAAATCAATCTAAACAAATGGTTTTTATGTTAGTTTTCAATATGGTTAACTTTTGTTCACGTGAAGCATTAACATGGATCGATATCGATGATTTATAATAAATTTGAAATATGACTTTCATTTTCAACATTCAAACTTTAGTCATGAACAACTAATTAGGTTTTTCTTATAAAAATCACAACAAACTTTTTTGATTTTTATAACCTATACCTTAGGACATATGTTAAGAGTTTTGTTGAAAAGACTGTTCTAATTATACTAATATAATTTGAAATAGGACTTTCATTTTCACACTCTTAAGTCACTGTGGAAATAATTTTTCCCATAGACTGAGAGGGAAAAAGAGGGCATATCAACGTCGTACGTGGAAATAGAGATGCTAGAGATGCATAGTTGATAGTCCTCTTAAGAAAGGGTTTCTGATAAGATACTCAAAAGAAGGAAACATGCCGAAAGAATGTCATTTTCAGATTTAAATATGAATTTGATTTCCATGCTCCGAAAGCATATTTGCCTGAAAATAGTAGAAATGTAATTTTGAAGCAAATCGATTTTGGGCTCTTTACCAACTTACCTCTAACCTTACGGCAAGAATGGTACCTGCACAACTAATGCATTAAACGTACTACCACTGCAACTGTCACTCTCTCACGTACATATATTCATGCACAAGATGCGTCATATAAACTAGACACATACTTATGTTTGTAGTCCATACCTTCTTTCTTAGTCATCTATGTATTTTGAATTGGTTTTATTACGTGTTAAATAAAAACTAGTGTAAGATATAAAACCGACAACCTACTTTCATATCACAACTAATTTACGGGAAATTTAAACAAACCTATATAACTCTTTATTCATATGTGCACCTCAATTGTGTAATTAGGATGAACCCTAATTCCGCATTTTGCATGTATAATGGAAGCAAAATTTTCATTTGGTCTGCGTAATGGAAGGTCTCAAACCGAAACAATTCCGCATCCGAAATTCAAAAACGGAATCATTAATGATCGATCAAAACGAAATCGTCAATTTCAACAACCAGAGTAGTAAAAAATTAAAAATATGACATAAAATTTCTATTCCGCAGTCCAAAAGCGTACTTTACTTATATTCTGCAACCTAGGTGCAGAACTACCCGATCTATATTATGTAGCCCAACTGCAGATCTAATAGTATTTCGGGAGCCAAGTGTGGACCTAGTTTCTATTCCGCATACCATACTCGTAATTAAATGGCTCGCTTTTACTCCAAACGGCTTTCACTTCAGTCCATATGTGAAACAAAAAAACAAAACGCACCCAAAATACAGAGTTACGTATTCTTTTAACATTATTTTATATGGGTTCGTCTAACAACCCTTTGTGGGTAGTCATGTCAAATTGATGCACTAAACTTTCGGTATATAATATGTTTATGAGAACTCACACATTTTTTGCATTTTGTAAATTCAACCAAAAAAGTATTTAAAAAGGTACTATTTAGGACTTGTTCGGTATTAATTTCATAAAATTGATGTCCTGAGTTTTGTAAAATTTGGAATGAGAATCAAAATAATTTGAGAAATTAGTGACTTCAATTCGTGTTTATTGATAAATTTAATTCTCATTAAAGAGTGAATTTGAGTGACTCTAATACCTAAACTGTTAATTAAAAATAACATACGTATTAAAATCTATGATATTTTTATCTCGATTCTTGAAATATACTACCTCAATTAAGTGTTGAAATATATATTTGGATGAACTAAGCCAATGTATAGTTGGTTGATAATTTGGCAAACCAGTGGGTGACATAGAAGAAAAGTAAGTTCTGAAATTGGAATAAAAGTGATAATATATATTATATAGTAGCTAGATGAGATGTGAAGAGATAACGAGGAATATTATGATTTGTTGAGAGATGGGCAGTAAATGTATGTGACAAACCCTAGCTACCTATCTATAGAGTGGTCCATTTTTAGTTGATTTGGACACCTTCACTGTATTAGTATTACTGTTTATATATATATATACACACTCACACTCCAAGAGAGTACTTGCATAGTTGCCTTAAACTATATGAACCCCAGAAGATCGATATCGTCACAGAAAACGAATATGGATGGACCTTATGCTTTAATCTGTACATCTATTAGCTTTTTTGGACTTCTCTTTGCTAAAATATCAACTCTTTATTTTAAACGTTTCAAATTAAAATGTATGTCATAGGATAAAACAAGCTACGAAAGGTGATTTGCTTGAGAATATGGGGTTGTTATTCAATAAGCGAACTTTTGGTGTTCAATTTTCTAGAGTATAATCGAGTCTAATTTTGAATTTAGCTTTAAAATTTTCTAATGTTTAACTTATTTAGTTGTGAACGGTGCAAAATCAAACCTTTTTCGAGATTTAAGTTTAATTAACTCATCTTATATATCAACTTTAATGGAAATTGACTCTTCTAGTACTTTTTAATAGGAGTTGACACAAATTTTCGCATGCTCCGATCATGGCCCATCCAATCCATTCTCGAATCCGGCAGTATAGTTTCATCCAAGAATTTACAAGTTGTCCCGATAAAAATTTATCGGAATAGGATGCAGACCTTAATTTAACATAATCATGAATCAATGATACAAACATTTATTAATAAGGATTTATTACATATATTTATACTAACAAGGAAAAGATAAGGGTGAGTTGGTTCGGTAGGCTTTTTTTGTTTAATTAATGTAGCGTCAAGTAGGCTAATTTGTTTATTAAGTGACAAACTATGCCT
Organism: Fagopyrum tataricum; assembly: GCA_002319775.1. Taxonomy (NCBI): domain Eukaryota; kingdom Viridiplantae; phylum Streptophyta; class Magnoliopsida; order Caryophyllales; family Polygonaceae; genus Fagopyrum; species Fagopyrum tataricum. The sequence goes on from CM008285.1 coordinate 14,450,531, forward strand.
CTCTTATTTATTTATAAAGATTAATTGAAATTACTAATTGGTATTTCAATTTACTCGATTTAGTAAAGCTCGTGCCCAATCAGGCTTACTAAATAAACCCAAAGACATAGTTAGTGGGTTTCGAACTCGGGGTGACAGACCCTCCCTATCACCCTTATACTAGTTTTAAAATGAGCTAATGTTATACTTGATAACTTGAAACCGAATATTAATACACAATATTAAAACGCTATATTAATACACAATTTCAAATACACAATGTTGATACACACTTCCGTCGTTTACACAATGTCGAGTTACACAAGCTAAAAAGTCCGTCGTTTACACAGGGGCGAGTTACAAAAGTCTAAGCCCAATCGAGTAACACAAGTCCAAGCCCAATCGAGTAACACAAGTCCAAGCCCAACCGAGTTACACAAGTCCAAGCCCAATTGAATTACACAAACCCAATCGAGTTACACAATATTAATAAACAAGTCATATTCCTATAATTATTGAATTCAGGCCATTTGATGCACTTCCAAAAGTTTTTATTCATTTTTGTAATTATAAAAATGGACCAATTTCTGTAATTATTCTTTAAAGGTCAAATTTGTAAATTACAAAAATATGGGTCATTAACGTAATTACAAAGTATATGTGCCTTTTTGTAATTTACTAAAAAATGTGAGAAACCCTAAATGAAGGGTCGGCTTCCTCCGTCGACCCCTACTGCCGCCGGAAGCCCGGCATGTTGCCTTCTCCATCGTCTTCTCCCACATTTTCTGGAGGCTTCTCCAACCTTCACCCAACGGATGTTCCTGATTGTGAGAAGACAACGCAAATCCGCTGTTTCTCCTCCTCCTCCGGATGTTCCCAATTGCGAGAAAACAACGCAAATCCGCCGCTACTCCGATCCTCCTCCTCTGCCGGCGGTTAACGTTTCGGAATCCCGATTGCGAGAAGACGACGCAATCGACGGTTTATGGTGTCCTATCGACACGGCGGGAGAGAGCGGCTTGTGGCTCCATATCTGGGTCGGGTTTGGCGGATTTGAGCGGGGCTCGTCTTCTTCGGCGAAGCTCGAGGACAGCAAGCTACATGACGGACTCGGCGGCAGGCGACACGAAGAAGACAAACGACGGTTGCGAAATTGACTAAGGTTTCGGAGTGGGCGGCTAGGGTTTCGGAATGGGTTATGATTTATTGTAACTGGATACAAATCATATTTATAGGCCTTTTATTTTACCCTCCATAATAAAATCCGGTTTTTATCTCTTTTATTAATTAATTTTTAAATTAAAAATTTACCAAATAGTTAGAGGAGCCTTGGTTTTTCTTGTTAAACACAAAAGACTTTACTAACCCATTGTTCACGAAGATAATATAGCTAAGACTTATAAGTACACTTCCCTAACTTAGGAAATCATTATATACATATAAAGAAAATGGCCTTATTCTAGGGATCTTTGTCACTCCCTCTCGAGTTGACACATGAATATTAGGAATGTTCAACTTGCATAGATGACGAAATTTACGTTGTCCAAGGGCATTTGTGAAAATATGTTAATTGATTTGCAGATCGAACATACGTGCTTTGTGTTGTACGGTTATGAACTATGACAATCAACTCCTATATGCTAGGTGAGTTCATGAAAAATCGGATTTAAGCAATGTGCATGTAGGATTGCATGATTATCGTACCATAAGTTTATTGCTTGACGGTGGACAATGTCAAGGTAAACCAAAAGTAATTTGATCCATTTGACAGGAAACTAGTTGTAGGCACTTGAAGCCATGACTCTATATTCAACTTCACAGGAAGATTTAGAACCTGTTGTTTGCTTCTTTGTTTTCCATGAAATGGGTGACTCGCAAAGAAAAATAAAGAAATCGGTTATTGAACAACGAGTTAAATGACATAATGTGTAATATAAAAAAAGACGTTTATTTGTATAAAACTAGAATTAGAGAGCAAAATAGCTTGACATAGACGACTTTTAAGATAACGAAGAATACATAACCCGGCTTTCCAGTGTTGGATAGTCGTTTTTTTAAAAACTGGGATAAAATATGTACCAAGTAATTTAAATTTAGACGAGTAATTGTTAAAAATATTAAACGACCGGTTAGAAACTAGTATCGTTCCGGATCGGAGAAAGGAGGTGACTTGTCCAAAGAGAGTGCATATATGGGCTCGATGGGAAGAGTTGACGGTCAAAAACCTATATTGTCAAACTCAGTTTATATATCTAATGTACTATATTTATGCTGAGATAGAAACAAACATTGCGGAGTTGTGCTAACCTCTATACCAAGAAAACACCCAAGTTGACCCAGATCTTTCATATGAAAATAAGAGTTGAGATATGATTGGAAACGAGTAATAGGAGTTGAATTATTACATGTGATAATGAGGCTATCAATATAAATAAGTATATGGAGAATCGAACATGGACGAATGCATTGAAATAAAGTGTAATTGGCGTTGGATTCAACATGCTTTAGGGTTGAACTTAATTTGGACAACCACTTATGAGGGGTTGTTTTAATCCTTAAATAGACTTTGTAAACGGAAGACGCGTGATGGATCGCTTACGGACAATCTGGCTGGTAATGTCATGTAGATGTCCTCATGGAAATCCCCATGAAGAAACACATGTGAAAATTCATTTGATGGGCATGTAGTTCCCAACGGTTTATCGAGGCAACTACAAGAAAATTTTAAAAAAACACTAGTTTAGTTATTGGAGCAAAGGTTTCGGTCTATATACCTATTGACGATTGTCGAGTTCCAGCAAATGTGCCTTATGCCTTTCTATACTCCCATCAGCCTTGGGTTTCATCTTGAACACTCATTTACACCCAAATGCGCTTTGTTGCAATAAGTACAATATAAATGTGGTTTATCTATTTAATTGACTTGATTGGATTTAGTGACTAGCGGTCATTGCTAGGTAATCGATACGTGTACCCGATTCATTAGTTGTTGTACTTGTACACTCTTCTTGGATAGCTAACAAGTAGACCTAATTGACAGAATATAATTTCTCCCTTGAGATCACGTAAGATTTGAGGTTGTGGTAGACATCATCGAGACCGGTGAGAAACGGATGAAAATATGTTCATCGTCTCTCTTGGTGATCAAAATATTGGTACATTAATCACACATCTATTTGTGGGAGGCAAGAGACTAATAACATTCGTTTTATTGTCTTTTTCCACCAACATTTTTATTCGTTTTCTGAACATTTAGTGTAGTTTGCGTTGCATATTGGTAGATTTCCTTCCTTTTGTGTTTTGAAGATTTACTAGTGTGTTAATGATATTGCAAATATTCTAGGTTTTCGAAGCTAAAATGGAATTATATATGGAAGAATGTCCTCAACACACTAAGGTTTTCCCTGCCGTCAAGAAAGTAGGGATCAAGACGAAATCGATTGAGATCCGAGAGTGAAATACGAAGATTTACTCTGAGCTTTGGAAACGATCGGCCAACTTCCATCCTTTTTTGAGCAATCGACCATTTCTCCTTGACAATTTGAGTTGGTTCATTTCCAAGTGATCGGTCAAACGACCCCACTTGATCGGCCGACTAGTCCCACACTTACGTGTTTTATTATTATTATTATTATTATTATTATTATTATTATTATTATTATTATTATTATATCTTTCACCCTTTCTATCTTTTAACGTGTCTACTCAGACATTTTTATCTTTTTGTAAGAAGGTAGGGTTTGATATATTTAGATCACAAAACCTGGGAGTGATGTTAAAAATCCTCCAATAAATATGACGCTTATGCCACTAGTTTATTTATTCATTTTCATTCGAAGATCATAGACAAATTCAATTTTATAGTGGTGATCGACCAATCAGTGGCCTATGATCGACTGACTGGTCCACTTTATTTCGATTAATAATTTGAATTTTTGTAAGGTATTTGTTGTTAAATTCCTTCGTTTTAGGGTTTGAAGAGCATGACAGTGTGGATAATTAAATGGTGTTGATGATAATCTTTATCCTTATGAATATATATTTATCTATCCATCAATCTATCTAGTGTTATGATAATTTAGGGATTTTCTATTCAAAATGCGAGAGTCAAACATGTAATCACTTAACTATTAATTGTTCCTCTAAGTGTTGATGGAAAAATGTCAGAACCTAGTCACCCATAACTTTCATATTCCGCAAAATGCGAGAGCGTATGAAATTGTCTCCCTCGTAATATGATTTATATTATATTTGAATTTGTTATTATAAATTGAGACTTGATATATTTGTTGTGATGATTTTGTGTCATCTTTTGTACAAACAAACTTGGTTACTTACGAAGTTACGATCAATTATGGATCAAGCAAAATTCGCCCTTAAATTCTACAAATTTGTGTTATTGTGCCATCAATAAAGTCCCGGATGATCCACTGATGGCTAGGTTTGAAATTGTTGGTCGTATTTCTGTTTTGTCCGGGAAAATTTTCTTCCTTGAGAATCACCGAGCAAAGAGAGTTTCGGATGATCCGAATTATGAAACTTAAATTGTATAGATTGGTGACATTGAAAGTGGCGGATGTTGCTTTCTCACTGTGTGTGGATGGGTGGTGAGAGGGTAACTTATGAAAACATTGTATGTGTGTGGGACGGGTAAACACTAAATTATGAAAACATTATATACATAATGTACGCATATAAAAACATTTTTCTACTTTCTGCTTCATTGATTCTTCACCGTCGTATTAGATGGGTTGGTTCCGTCCCATCCCGATCAAGTCTATGTATAATAGTGGAGATGGAATGTGACATGCTCTCAATCTCATCCCATGCCTAATCTGTAGGGTAGTATTGTTATTTGAGTCGAACTGGATGACTATTGATATGTTAAGGATTAACATGTTCATAATCAAGCCGAACTGGATGACTATTGATATGTTAAGGATTAACATGTTCATAATCAAGCCGATCGAGTTTAAGCTAAGCATAGATTTGAATCAAGTTTAAAAACATACTCCCACGTTACATACATACGGTTTCTTTAGTCAAATGAACGAGCCCGGCCGATTCAAGTTTCTTGAGCCAAACCCGATACGATCTCGAGTAGCCTGCTCTCATATAACAACCATGCTATATAGTATACGTTAGATAAGTTGTTCGTAAAAAATGGTAAACTGTGAGTTATGAACTTATATGAGCTACCCATCAGTAAAGTAATGAACACTGAACAATTTATATTTGAGGGAAAAGAAAAAAAACTTGAACTGATGTTGCTAGCCAGTAATCACTAGGCCTAGAAGTGAAGACTGGACATCCAAGAACTTATGATGATTGGGGTAATCAAACACACATCCTTCATATGTTCAAAGAGAAGTAGTGTAATCAAGCTCGTCGAGTTGAATGGCTCGCGATAGACTACCTAAACACAACCCGGTATCAATGTATCTGTAGAGTATTAAATGTTCAAATATCGATAATAGAGGATTCGAGGAGTAATGGACCTAACACAATTACTTTACAACATTGAGCCTAACACGCGTGCATGTGTCCTCGGACGTGAAAAATGTAACACATGTTTACCACATCGAGCAAGAAATATAACAAATGCCCAAGTGTTTGAACAAAAAACTATCACAAGTCGATGTGTTTTTTCTAGCTAGCACGTTATGATAATATGATACTACTGTACGAACATATGATTACACAGTACGTTTGAATTCTTTTACGAGGAGACATGCCTGCAACTAGTTTTACTGAATCAACGTATATATGTCTAGCTTGTGACTTACAAATTAAAGAAAGGAAATGCATGCAATGAAGCCTATAAAGGAGGCCTACTAGCAGAGAATGGTCCTGTACGTGTGGGATATATATAAACAAATTTGTGTTTTCAAGAGTCGCAATATAGCGGTCCATATATATATATATAAAATTTTATCATTCTGATCAATACTACAACAGTATAGTATAGTGCAGAAAAAGATTATTTTTATCTACCCAAAAAAATGATTATTTTTATCTTAATCGACATGAATTTTACCGCCTTGAACGTGTAAATCTAGTGTATATTTCATTAAATCGATCTCTAAGAAGTAAAAGAGATAAAGCAACAGTGTTTGTATTGTCCTAAAGACCATAAACCTAGCTAGCTTGACGATGATCACGTAAATCAATGTGAAATCTATTCTCCGGAAAGGAAAAAGCAATGACAAAAACAATTCATGTGTACGTTGATCGAGGTTCTACTTTGTGAACAGATGATTGAAATTAAGATGTGGTTCAACTGGATACAAGGAAAAGGAACAATATCTACTGTGTAGTATAAATTTTTTTTGTCTTGACTCAATTTTGAGGTAGATTCAATACGAGGTTATGAAAACTGTTTTCAGTAAAAACAGGAAACACAGTAAATTCTAATAGAACAGCTGAAAATGCTGAAGGGCATGACAATGTTTGATTATTTCAAGTTGTGAAAGAACAATGACCAAAGCTCACATCTTATGAACCCAGATTGTTAGTGTAGCTGTGGAGATCTAATGTAAGATAAAACCGAAACCGAAAAAAAGAGTGCAGTCTCAGCTGCGTGGATCATCTCAATAGTTCTTAGACCAGTTTGACTCACTTCCAACCCTCGGCATCCCGGCCTCCCTACGTGGAGTATCAGAGTCAACTTTGAACATTGAACCGAAAACTTCACCGGAGCTGTCCTTCCAAGGCTCCGCCTTCAGATCATTATGGGGATGCTCGAAACTCCTCAGTCCACTGGAGCTCGTAAAGAAACAACCTTGATCATGGAATCAGAATCAAACATTAAAGACCATGATATATGTACTAAGTACCTGTTTGGTATCCATTTCAAGATATGAATGTACCTATAGGAAAGGGTGCGAAAGACTTTCCGCAACCTTTCTTCATGATTTCTACATCTTCGGACATGACAAGATGACCATCTGAATCAGTTCCCCAGTAGAAGGGGATACTCCCAGCAGCATCCTTCATTTCATCAAACATGAAACTAAAATTAAACAGAAAAACAAAAGAAACTCGACATGTTAGGGGAAGGCGGTCGTGTTACTCACAGAAGCAATAAATGCAACCTTTGAGGAGTTGTCGAAGAGAACGAAAGCAAACTTCCCTTGTAGATCATTCACGACTTGATGGGCAGGGTAAGGGCCTCGGTCTCTCAAAGTTCGGTATGCTTCTATGACAATGTTAACTTCGTTTGTAGACTTGCCTAAGCCGTATTGCTGCTTTAGAGGTGCAATGTTCTCTATGTGTCCACGGAACAAGCAAAATATATCGTCCACAACAGCAAACATTCTGTTTCGGAATACAGATAGATTGACACATCAAAGTCACAACCAAAGTATTTACAGCAATGATTATAGCCTTATGGATGTATAATCATCAAGGGAATCCTCAAAGAGCTTTCAAAATGTTTGATGCATGGCGAAATTTTCTTGTACCAATATAAACGGTTAACCGTTTTCTCATGTGATCAGGTATCGGGTATGTATCATAACAAACACTTCAAGCCACTGAATTATTCTTACCCCGCCACCACCTACCGGCTATCTATATCGGATAATTGCCAAATAGGGCCATAAGTGGAAACCACCAATTTAAAAATAAATGGTTAACCGGTTGAAATATTGTTCAACTAATATGCAATTTGTGCTATCTCTTTTCCTATTTTTTCGATTTTCATTTCTTGATAAAATCTGACAACTCGTGATCTATTCAAGTCTTCTTGAAAAATAGACAAGATAAAAAGAAAACAGGTTTGGCGTGAACTCGGGCAGGATCTAACCCACATTTTCAGTGTATGAGCCGATCCGGAAGACCGGATACCCGTTTTTATATCAGGCCTGTATCCGCAAGAAAACTAAACTCAGATCAAAGAAGATCAATTAGAACACTCTAGAATCTTGTTACAAAATTTAGCGATGGCCGATTAACGATAGAGCGTCAAATCTCAAGAAGGCGATCCAATAAGATCAATATATGACAGATTGTCGACAAGATGAATAAAAAATGTAAATCAGATGAAGAAAGAATTAGAAGCTTATACCTCGGGAGAACTGGATTTTGTTGATCAGATGAGTAAGCGATGATCCCGGAAGAACCAAAATTGAGAGTGATGCAATTGGAGCGAATCGAAGAGAAATGACGGCTCAGATTTGAGTCCTTCAATGCGCAAACGGTTTCTGAGTTTGGATTGTGCAACCCTTCTGGGGATTTTGCCACCGATTTGTCAAACACCGCCAACATTTTGTTTTGTTTATTACTCTGTCTGAATCTGAGGAACAGTCTTGATCAAATGAGAAGATCGATAGTGATTAGTAACTTGTTGATCCTCTATCAGGTAGTTTTTTGGGAGGTTAAAATGGATTATGTGTAGGGTGAGGATTTTAGATCAAGAGAGAGTAATTTATACTATAATTCCTTTTAATTTTTTTTATAAATTATAGGACAGTTAAGTGGATATGATTATAATTTATGAGTAACTCTATTTTAATAACATTAATGTAGAAAATTTATTTATCTGAAGTGAATTATGAAGTCAGTAAAAAACCCATTAGTTTCATTCACAAGAAATGAATTGAGAGATAGAATTAACTAGCCATTATTTTAGATAACATTCGAGTTTTATAATAAATAATAAAAAAATAAAAAATTCTATAAAATCCAACCTAAAAGAAGAGAGGTAATTCTCTGTATTATATAAGTCCCTTGCACACTTCTTTCAGTTCTTTGAACTTTACTTCAATGAATCAAGAAAACATAATGATAGTTCATATATTGGATTCATTATAGCAAAAACCATAGTGATATAAGTCATATGCTCGTATGGACAAAGAGCAAATATGTGATAGTTATCCAAATTGAGGATATAGCTTTGTTAGAATATTTAGAAGCTAATATTAGCCTACTTATTAATAGGATGTTTTATAATTTATTTATCATCATAGAAGTCAAGATATCACTCTTTCACCATTGATTTCAAAAGTAAAAATATTCATAATCATTATCATAATTATTATGAATTTATTACGATTATCCTTGAAAGATTTATGAATTTATTACGATTACCCTTGAAAGATGATCTATGCTTGGTCTTAATCTTACTTAAAATATATTAAAAAAAAAATCTTCCTCGTGTTTATCAAGAATTTAGTATAATCCTCCTAGGAATATTTCTAGACCGATCGTACCATTAAAATGTTAAATGGTTTAGACTAGGACAACTTCTTGTCATCTTTTTTGATTTTGTCCTTCACTAAAGAAGACAAGTTTAAAAAGTATATCAACTATACTACCTGGTTCAATTACTGCACTTTCGTTTATTTATTTGCTTTAAAACTTTGTAAACTATTTCGCATATATATGTTATATTTCCGAAAACATTAGGGTTTAGGACGGATCGAAAGATTTATTCAGTTTTAGCTAATAAGTAAGGGTGACAAAAGCTACGAGAAGAACACGACAGGGGACGGGTCGGATGGGTCCATCCACCCACAATTGTTGCCATCTGCCCATCTGTCATCCTAATGTAGACTGATAATATAACAAAGGAACATTCAAATTTTGCATTATTTCAAAAAAAAACGGTATAAGATGCTAGTGACCGATATCTTATTACAAGACCAGTATTGCATTAATCCAAAAATATGTCAATTTTGTGAATTTGTGAATGATAATATCTCTGTTTATGTAAGCACCACCCCTTCATAAATGTATCATGATTGAAGTTTATAATGGTTTTCCAACCAAATAAAAGGCTATAGAACACAGGCAGAGAAAGCTGTTCAAGCTTCAAAAGGCAACTGCAATGATAGAAAGAAGTGTTGACAGCAGACTATGAGTCTATCACATTGGCCTCAACAAAACTAGTTTGTGTCAATTTGTATACCAAATTCTTAGGTTACAAAATCTCCCAAGAATAAATATAGAGTTACAGTGAAAAAATAAATAAAAATTCAGAGGACGTAAACCCATAAGACATCCTCTTAAACACGATTGTATCCCACTGTCTTGCTAAATAAGCGCTGGATAATTAGTACCTGAACTCCACTTGCCACAACCAGCAATACGTATTCTAAAACAGTGTACACAATCAGCCTCTTTCTCGTGCTCTCATTTGCTGCAACAGTCATCACAATTTCATCAAATTGTAAGCAAAATGAAGAAAAGATCAAGCATTGAATTCTGGTTCAGAAGTGATTAGAGGATTCACACTGCGAAGGCAAGCCAACCTTCATATTATCATGTATAATTCACACAAATTAGTATAGGATTGTATTTAAAAAGCAAACACGATATCATATAATCAACAAAATCAAAGATCAAACTTGAACCCAACAAACTTCCGGTTTTTTAAAGGCATATTTGTAATTTGTAAACATCTAGAGAGCCAACTAGCACTACCAATTCGAGAAACAGTACATTTCAACTCAGTTAGCTGAAACCATTTATGCAGGGTAGATAATAAGTCACATGGAGCTAAGTTTAGGCATGTTGTTCGTTGCGGAATTGATTTGATTGTATCACAGCCATTGTATAATGTACAAGGTAAGAACATACTATGTCGATGTCGTGTATCACGTGCTTTCAGATATTGCTGTTCATTTGTCACAGACTCCAATGCTTCCCTGAGCTCAGCAATCTTAACATTAATTGGGTCCAAATGTTCTGCAATTCAAAGTAATGATAAAAGGTCAAGGTGATGACTGAAATTATTCGCTCATGACTCAAAAGCTTCAAACAAGAAACAAGGGAGGAAAGGTAGTAGTCAATCTTAGGTAATTAATTAACAAACCATCTTTAGCAAGATCGTGCTCAGTGGGAATATGGCCAGCGTGAATATGGAAGGAGACGGTATCTGGAGTAGACGATGGGTTATGGAAACAGAACTTATACATTCCACTACGTGGGGCCTTCAATTCAAACTTGTCCCCAGACGTGCCTTTCTGAGTATGCACTACATTACCGGCCGGGGATGTCACCTGCAGGAGAAGTCAAGTTAGACATCAACATCTTTCCAAAACATGCTTCAGAAACAAATTGTATATGATCTAAGAGACAAAGTATTTGATTCATAAATCATTGTGTCCGGTTGTGTTCTATACAAAACCTCTCCTTCCTAAACAGATCGAGTCAACACAGAGGGTAACGAGAGATTTGTGAGGACTTGAGAAATGTTGGCCTTTATTCAGTGTAGAAACGGATCCTACACTCTTGGGAGAAGAGTATGGTAGTGTCCAATTTCTGTACTAGCAGAAGCATGAGAAACTAGTTAATTTCTGGTACTCATAGCCCTGATCGGGTATAGAAGCTAAGGATCCTATGAAGCTTCTATCAAACCAAGGACTGTTCTTTGGGTTTCTAAAAATCATTCAGGGTGTGTTTGGCACAATAGTCGTTTTGGGTAGTGATAGCAGCTCATGCAGCAATTGCGATTCTTGAGAAGTTTTAACTAGTGGTTTTGTAGTTAAAAGACTGAAAAGGGTGTGTGCCCTATCAATTGTCATTCACCTGCAAGCTCCCGCCGCTTTCCGGTTTCCCGAGTTATCTGACACCAATTTGCACCCCCCACCCCATTTCTTCGTCGCCATTCCCTCTTATGTATTTGCACTTTGCAAATCCACTCTTAGATGACTTCTAGATCTATCAATTTATATTTCAAATACCCACTTCATAGGGAAAAAGTTTTAAACGAAAAATTGCAGATCACAGAATCCAGTGATTCCCTCTCCCAATTTTTCCAACGTGTCCTCATTGCTTCCAACTACTTTTAGCCTAGTGTCCATACGAAGTCAAGACGTGAATCTGATCATCTTGATGGCACTGGGAGTGGAAGTGGTGTTGGTTATCAAATAAGGGTTATCATCCTCCTTTCAATTAGCTCGGTTCGTATTTCCAGTTATCTACAATCTGTAGCGAGGAGAAGCAGCCTCTATAAAAATGCCGATCAATACCCCTAAGGTTAAAATGCCAATCAATACCAGCTAAAGCTGGCTTGACAAACACCTCTATAAACATCAATACGCTAAACTGTTTTTCTATCATTACTATTTTGAGAAAGAAAATTGGATAGCAAGAAGGATCACTCAGCCCCTCTGCTCTATGATCAGCTAGCAAATCCTAACACAAGCTTTCAATGTGCAATAGAATGAGAAATAAAAACAATGAAACCAAATATAATCAATCTTCAAACATAATCCCATTCAAGGAGACAAACTTTCATGCTAGAATCAATCCACATTTACTACAATAAAAAGAAAAACCTGAAACTTCTCTCCACATTCTTATAAATCTAATACCCCACTCAACTTGTCGATTTCAAGTTAAACGAAAGTTGCACAACATTGCATTCACAGGTCAAATCCCAAACCAGAGAAACGATTGACCTACAGGTCAAATCCATCAATCCACATCCCCGCGCAATGTCAATATTGAAACCACCATGCAAGATCTCAAAAAACAGGTTTGAATTGACAAATTACAAGTTAAACTAAACTCAAACTGAACCTTGGAAGCCCTAAATTGGAGCAAGTGCATGAAAATCAAGCATATGAGGAAAAGAAATCATACGGAGAAATCGATTCCAGGATGATCTGATCCCCAGTAAATGTCGTGATCAACAACAACGAAGTTACCAGAGATGGTGTCACCCTCGTAGAGGACGTACTCATAGACGCATTCAACATCTTCGACGGTAATAGAGAGAGCAGAGCTGTCATGAATGAAGCAGCAGCTCAAGAGCAGCCCTAGAAGCACACAGATCTGCGCATGCCGCTTTCTCTCTCCTCTAACCTCCATGTTTTTCTCTCTCGGTTCTTCCTCACAGTACCGATCGATTTCCTCGGCAACGAATTAAGATAGAAGAAAGTTTGACTTCACAAACTTGTAAGAACGACGTCGTGGCGTTTACGTGGGTATACGTGGCAGGCCGTAATTGGGCCATACACGTCGTATCCGGTTTGGGTTATTAACACAGGCCGGTGACACGTCGTAAGTCGTAACTGCTATTGAGGAAAAAATGATTTGTCGTATAAAAACTTGTCTTTTTTGTCTATAAAAATAGCAATGAGAGGGAATTTACTAATTCGGTTATGGCATATATCATTCACATATTGTAGATTCTACGTTAACTTTTTTATTCTCTTCTAAAAAAATTAAATTTTAAAGTAACAAAATCGAACTAATTTTTCAGGGGATTATTAGTACCCGATTATTAGTACCCATGCATTGTACGGAGTTTATGAAATTTATATTAAGGAATAGTTATTAATGTAATAAAGAGTCAATGTCAAATAAAAAATAGCATATAATAACTTTAAATAAAATTTTAATCTTTTTTAATAATATCAAATGACTTATATTTAGGTTATTAAGTAAGTTAAATATTTATTTGTGTGATAACACTGGTTATATACTCTAATATAATTTTAATATATATATATATATATAGTTAGGATCATATAGGAACCTCTCTTAGAGTAGGAAATAGAGACTTATAATAGCCGTTGGATTAATACATATGAATTTAATTGGTACATAAAATTTAAATATATAATATAATATTTTTACTCCTAAATAGAAGATATGGATAAATGGGTAAACTTAGTTTGGAAGACAATAATAACATGAAAATAATAGATAAAATATGAAAATAAAATATGGTAATTTTTGAATAAGAAATTATGAATAATAATCTAAAATTTCTCCTACAATTATAGAAAGTCAATATACAAAATGGAACCATGTATTAAAAAAATTATACAATTTTCCTATTTAGATTATGTCTTTATTTGTTATCTTAATTGAGAGAGCTAAAATAATTTTTGAAAAATCATGTAAATAGATGGCACAATGTATAAGCGACATGTGGCAAAATCCAATGTGCGCGCGATTTAAAGACGACACTTGGCGTAATCAGATGTGGTGCAATGTTAGGGTGACAAGTGTCAATATTCACTTCTGCTTTAGTATTATATAGTAGATTAGTCGTACCGACAAAAATCACTATTTGTCACCGTAACTACGCACTTCGCGTGCGTAGTTGAGTGGTTTACAACTGCGCATATGGGGTGCGTAGTTGGAGCCAACTACGCATATGGAGTGCATAGTTGGAGTCCGAGAAAAAAAAAATTGAAAAATTGAACTACGCACTTGGCGTGCGTAGTAGAAGTAACCAAAAATTTTTATTTTTATTTTTTATAAATATTAACTACTACTACGCACCCCAAGTACATAGTTGAGTGAGTTCTCAACTACACACGCGAAGTGCGTAGTTATTGTGTTAAATAGCAATTTCCACCGGTACGTTTAGAAACCAAGATTTTTCATATCATAATTAATAAGTATAAAAGAGTTCATTTGGGAGAACATAATTGCAAATCCATAAAAGTTGATTTATTTTCAAGAATACATTTATAAAATTTTCATTTCATTTTGTTTTTTTAATATATTTAATTTTTATAAATTCAAATATGACAAGTAAATTTATATTAAAAATGCAATTAGAGCTTACTATGACAGTATGACTCCTTGTCAAAGTCCAATACAGATGGATCGTAGAGCAGGGTCGTGTGTATATGAGCGCTGATATGTATTAGGTTCAAACCGAGCACATAAATCTAATAAGGATTTATCCTAAAATCAATTGACAATATAAACAAGTAGCCTACTGACCTTATAGTTCTACACTAGACTCGGAATGTCCTCACTTTAGATGTAAGAACTTATTATCTTCTAAACGTCCTGACAAGTATATTCGGGGCATAAGCCTAGTTGACATGTGCCCACATGTTAGAATTGCAAGCTGAATAGAGGCTAACGGCTAACCACTCGGACGTCATTACAAAGCCCGTTATAAATAGACCGTACATACGTGTTATGTCGAAGCCCAACACATAAACCTGATATGGTTCTATCTAAGATCAATTAACAATAGAAGTAGTACCCAGCCGACCTTATATTAGACTCGAAATGAACTCATTTTAAAGTGGAATTTATTATTCCAACACAACTCTTTAGGTAAACTAAACTCTTTTTGTGAAATGTTTTAAAAATATGTAAATAGTTGGTGCTATTTTTTGAGTTATTACACTAGACGTGTGAAGTATGGGCTAGCAGATTGGGCTCATAATGTTGGGTTGTGTGGCGAAGTCCATGAGAAACTGAAGATCGAACTTCAAGTGGAGATCGGTCAATCAAACAGCTGTCAGTGAACGTTGGTGACAAATATCACTTGCAAGTTGCAAACTTGCAACGGCCAACGAGTGCCAACGTATAATAAACAAATTTATGTCCAATTGTCCATAATCCTTATATGAATTATTCATATTTCATACTTGTGTATATATTCATGCCGTTAAGGATGGAGATTGTTAAAAAAAAAAAAAAAAACATAATCAACGCATAAGAGGTTAAAGAAAATCCCCCAAATTTATCCCATAATCCTATAATTTTATGTCCATAATCCCCTATTATTATACTATCTTAGTATACACCTCGTCTCTATTTTATAACATAATTGGTTCATTATTTCATAAAATGTATGTCCATGATTCAAATATAACTCATTTCATACTTGTGTAGCTTATTAAATTATGTGTGTATTTTAGAACACAATTTTATACTTATT
This sequence comes from Fagopyrum tataricum, assembly GCA_002319775.1. Lineage (NCBI taxonomy): Eukaryota > Viridiplantae > Streptophyta > Magnoliopsida > Caryophyllales > Polygonaceae > Fagopyrum > Fagopyrum tataricum. Next base: position 14,466,159 of record CM008285.1, read on the forward strand.
TTTTTAACAGTTATTCATATTTTATAACATAATAGTTCGTTTTATGCAGATCCTTGTACAATTTTAACACGGTACAAGTTATGCACACAATGAGTATAACTATACAGACTATGAAAAAAATGACTACGCACACTAGGTTAAAAAATATGCTTAAGAAACTACAAGCATTTTATATCATTGCATGTGTAGAATACAGAATATGCACTTTATTCTATAAAACTAAGTAGAATGATTTTTTTGTTAGTCCAGGCTTGACAAGTTGCCACACTTAATTTTTTGTATAAATCTATTCACATACTAATTTATTTTTTTTGTAAATCTCAACCATCACCTTTTAAGTTTTACTAATCACTTTTGATGGTAAGATAAATTCTTACTTATCATTTCTCTCTCTATATATTGTACATAAAGTTTAGATGGAAATCATTATTATGGTAAAAACTTGTCTAAGCCATCTACTTGGCATCCAATGGTGGATAAAAAAAACACTGAATTACTCATTAGACCCGAAAATAATTATGAGACCTCGGCGTTTTTAAAAAATATTAAATAAAACTCATAAGTTTTCCCATAATTCTCATAATTTATTATCTAAAGCTTACAAAAATATCATAAATAAGTCTCATACACACTATTTATACCGTAATTTTATTTTATTTTTTAAAATTCCCAAAAATAGTGGTAAAATATATAAATTTTCATAGATATATGCAATTTTGTTATCCTCACACTACAAGCTTTTTTTTCTTTCTCCTAATCAAATTAGTTAGATACGTTATAGCTTTTTTAGGATTAGAAAATAAGGATGATAAAAAAATAATTATACCAAGATAAAATCAAGTACATGCAATTCAAGAATAAGATAATTCCATTCTTTTCCACTCTTATATCCAAATGTTACCGTTACTATCAATATATCGTGTACTTAACGATTGTACAGTACCATGCAAACATACTTGGCTTCATAAAATATACCACAATTTTTTTTATTGGAAATGGTAAATAATAATGGTGCTGCACAAAATATAGATTACAGCTCGGCCATCTTCATCTTCATGAGATAATAGTACTTATAAGATGCCTTCTTAAGAATAAAATTAAGTTGAAGGCAAAACTGCTGAAATTCAAAGAGAAGTTGTAGACAGTAAATCATAAGCTAAGATCAAACCTCTAAAATCTGTGATGAGTTGTATCGTCTTCATTTTCATCACAGTCAACACCCAAGAAAGCATTACTATCTTCATGATTCGTCAACCCTTCCCAAAACCCTTGATCAAGTGTATCCCCTCTACCACTTCCATACACATCATCTTCATCTTCCATATCCATTCCAAGCACATCAATTTCATTTGGGATTTCAAATTCCGAAACACCCCCAAATTGTTCACTGTAATTTCCATACAATGAATCTTCTTGGGTTTGACAAGGTACAAATCCCACATCACAATCACCTTGATAATCAATTGGTCTTCTCTTCTTCCTAGCCACGGCTTCTTCGAGTTCTTGTCTCTTACCCTTATCTTGAACAAGCTTCTGCAAGAATTCAGGGTTTTGGATGGCTTTTGCAAGGAAGCTCATCATTTGCTTTTGTTTTTGTTCAGTGCCTTTGAGTCTTTGTTCCATTGATTCAAGGTAAGCTTTGTTGTTCTGCTGCTGTTGTTTTAGCTTCACCAATTCGCCCATTAGTACTTGTTTGTCGCGTCTTAGTCGGTCAATCTCTACTTCTACTCCAAACCTGCCTACTTCAACACAAGCATCTAATAAATGAGATGTTTGGGGATTTGAACTTGTCTTTCTCCTCTTGATATTCTTCAGTAGATGCTTTTTTCCTCTTAGAAATAGCTCATTTGCAAATTCCCATCTATCAGGATCAACTTTCCTAAAACCCTGCATATATCATCAACCTCCATCAAATTCACTTGCTATATAGGATGACATGAATGCCAAAAGGACCAAATTACTAGCTAACATAACAGATCTACTATTATCTTGTTCTAGATCATTCCTTAAAATCGAAAGTACAATATTCTTAGGGTAAACTTACTTCCATAAATAAAAAGGGGCTTCGGGTTGTATTTACTTATCCCAAAATTAGTAAAGAGAAATCATACAAAGGCTTTGTTTCTATATTTCTCTTTTTGCTCAACAAATCCGACCTAATTTTGCAACATATATCTCTTTCAAGCATTTTAACAAACATGTTGTCCACATATTTTTAGATGCTGATTATATGCTATACTAAATAACAATTAAAACCCATGGTCACAAATCAAACAACAAAATTCGACAAAAATGTCAAAATCAATCAGAAATATTAACCTTTCCTTGTTTTATTGGACCAAAATGACCAAGAAATAACAAAATCACTTACATAAGTATTGAGCTGTCTAACAAAGCTAGAAAAGTTGTTGTGCTTGAAATATCTTGGAAGAAGGCTAAAGGAGAACTTTTGAGGATCCCACACAATAAAACTGTTGTTTCCTCTACCCCAAGAAATCACTGGATCTGTAGATGAATCATCCACCATGTCATAAGTCTTGTTCAAAAATGGAGGAGGACCGACTTCATGAATAGCCTCTGACGGTTGAGTATAAAACCCCATTAACGAAGAAGGATCGTCTGGGTATGAAAATGTAAAAGAGCTTCCTGGGATTTCCTCTTTCACTTTGCTTGTGAAGTTCATGATTCTTCAAAAAAATCAACCCAGAACCCAAAAGTGATTTACCTCCTGAGATTTGGATACCCTAAAATTGAAAGCTGAAAAGAGCAATAAAAACAATCTCTTCCTCTAATACAGATCGAAATAGGGTTTTTTGCAGGTTGAAGATTGAGATTAGAGCTGGAAATAAATAGAGAAATTGTGAGGTTTTGAAGGCGAGGGTTTCTGCTTTGGGAAGTTAGTTTGGGGAACAGTTAATAAATTGGGGATGATGATTGGACATTGAAGAGAGGGGAGCTTTGTTTTTTATGAATTGAGATGATTTGTTTGTTTCCTTTTAGGGTGGGTGAGTAGCTGCACTTTTGACTATTTTAATTTCATTTATATATACTTAATTATTTTCTTAAGCATGTCGGCACATTGTTGATAATCATCATAAACCATATGTATTAGACTATTACTTGTTGGTGCTAATAACTAAGGAAAGTGTAAAACTCAAAATGGTCACAATATGATCACAAAGTCGATAACAATTAGTATTGCACTAAGTTTTCAATACGATATATATACACTCGGAATATACTTATAAACGTGATAATAATGAGAGGATCGATTATGAGTCCAATCGGAAATCTTGAGCTTATTAGAGTCGAAGTCAAGACCTATTGTTAGTCGAAGATTATTAAGTAGAAGAAAGAAGTAAGCATTGAACGGTTTTCATTTTAACAAATTTGATAAATGTTTGGAAGAAAAAAACGTATCACAGTTGATATACTTAAAAAATTAACTAAAACGGTTTTGAGCTTATTAGTGTTGAAGTTGAAAGTTATTGGTAGGAATAGATTATTGGGTGACTAAAATATGTAGTTGATTGAACGGATTTTTTTTATAAGTATGATGCGTACGTATTTGAAAGAAATAACTTATTGTAGCTAATACATATATTACCTCAAAGGATTTACTTTTCCATTCGCCATTAATTTTTATATAATATATCATAAGTCAAACACCTATATCTCACCACTTATGTTTTTCTATAATTTTCATAAACCTACTCTTCCAAATGAGCCATCACCTAAAATTTACTGACATAATTGAAAAGAATATCGAAATATCCATCTTAATGAGAATGAACAATTTTTGAAGGTAATAACACTATTAATTTTTTTTTGTAATTACAAATGTATAAAATAAGTTATTTAGTTGTAATAAGATAAATACTTTATTGTGTCAATATAAAAATTCGGTTATATAATAAGATAAGTATTCGATTGTATAAACATAAATGTATGGTTGATATCGATATTTAGTTGTATCGACATAAACATTTTAGGCACAATAAGATAATTAGTAAATATATATTTAGATATAAGTGTTCAATTATATCAACATAAGTATATATTTATAAAAATATGACGTGTCATGCTTCTCAATACACAAGCATGCAATATATCGGTCAAGATCTTCTGTATTCCTCCCCTTGTGTATCCTTGTATCCCTGTCACGTGATTGGTTGAATTTATATTGTTTATTATTTTTCTCGTAAAACAGTAAAATTTTAATTCCTATTTATTTAGCATCAGTCAATTACATATTAGAAATACATGTATCACTATTATAAGAGGTTACAGGAGATCTCAACTGGCAATACATTGTGTGTGATCTCAAAAATATCATTGTTATTAAAATTGTATGTAATTGTACTAAAATAGATTAATTAAATACTCGATTATTTTACCTATTTGCAGATTGAACAAATTTAAAACAGTTCACATGGGATACGACTTTCTTTCAAAACTTATTGAACTAATTATTAGACTTATTAATTTTAAGCGTGACGTAAGATTGATTATGAATTTGTCTTTTCACCCTTTTATGTTGTGATAGTTAGTATCTATAGATGATTCTTCAAAAACTCATATAATTTAGTGGAAATTAGAGGAATTATTTTCTTTTAAAGTTTTAATCGGTGAACTAGGCTATATTAAAACTTTGTAAATACAATAATATTCCTGAGATTTTTAAATAAATTAAAAATAATACTAAATTTTATAGCCATAAAAGTATGAACTCTAGTTGATTTTTAAATGATCACTCTCATCCACCTTTTTACCAAGTTAATAATGTATTTTTTACGTTTTTTTCGTAAACAAAGTGTATCTTCTGATTTTCTTCTTTACACAAACTAGTGTTTTGTGTACTTGATATTTCGTGTAATCAAAATTATTTGTGTAACCGAATTCATAATACTTGAATTTGTGTAATCAAAATTGTTGGGTATTTTCATTTTATGTAGTGAAAATTTGTTGTTTCATGTAAATGTACGAAATTTTACTAATTCGTGTAGTTTTTACGATGTATGTAGATTCAATAACTGTATCGTCAATTGTTTGATATTTAGATTTCTTGTATAGTTAAGTTTAATTTTGTATAAACATATTAATATGTTTATTTTATAAATGTTTTTTATAGTTAAAATAAAGTTTGTGTAGATTATGTAACAATATAAATTGTGTAAATATTCGGTTGTGAAGACATTTGTGTAATATATTGAATTCACACTAATTTAGGTAATAAAATATCTGAATATACTGTGAAAGAATGGAGAAGATCTTTTTAATTTCTTGTTACATTTGTTTATTAATTTATTCATTATCTTTAGAGTAAAAATTACATTAAGTTAGAAGTTATGCGGACAACAAATTGTGTCGTCGATACTTTATGAATAGAAAAACCGATCATTTTAGATATTATATCTGAAGACTTAGGTGACACAACATTACTATGCAAGACCCGTTGCACCCTCTTGAAAATATTGACGGCATCAGACGCAAGAAAACCAAACGTATCAAAATCAAACGGAAGAAACACATGTTGATTTTCAATACAAGCCCTTTCATGCTTAGCCACCTTCGTAGAGGCAGCGTTGGGGGTCGCCTTACCCACCACAAAAGGGCCGTTACCCAAACCAACCAAAGGAGAGACTCCTGGCAAATCAATACAAGCATATTTTCCACCCACTCATCCAAACACTAACACATTTGCGGGTCTTAACGTAGACCTTCCTTCGCGCGAATCAGTCAAGAAGGATACACACGCCTCTTTTTTGGCCGAAATCCCTGCTCTCTTAAACACGTCACATAAAAACATCACGAACCAGATCGTGCCTATATTTAAAACCGGGTAATTCTTTACAATGAACCGCATGCTCCCCAAAATCATCAAAAGCTCTCCCACAATTAGGCATAGGACAAAACACACAAGACGAAAACAAAGGAATCCTAAGGCGATACTTGAGGATCGTACGATACTCAACGGGAGACATACATTGTCCAAATCCATCAATATGTATGACAAGAAGGAAATCTTGGCTATGCATGCGGTGCCTGTAGACACTGAAAAACCGCTTTTTTTCTAGGGGTCAAATCAAAAACTACTTCCATCGCATGTACTGGCTTACCAAAAAGAGCACTCGTCAAATCATGTTGAGCTTTAGAGGGGACGGTGCTCTTAACAGTAAAACCAGAAAGATCAAAACTAGAAATAGAAGCCTGAAAATTACCCAAAGCTCCAAAAAACTTGGAGTCCATATCAACAACTTCACTGTCCCGTAAAATGTGGTCTTAAAGGGTCCAAGACTAAGCTCTAGAGGCCACAAAATCAAAATATTTACTTGTGTAATGAAGACATTAATATGTGAGTTATTATTACATTAAAAAGGATTATTTTATTCCATATAATTTTTTTAAGCTTATTGAATACACCATTAGTAGATGTAGGCACATTTTATAAAGTCATCCTACGAAACCAAACTACTTAGATCGAAATACAGATGCTAGGACAACCTTCGCTTTCAGCTTACATGTCAAATGTCACTGGAATTCATAAGACTATTCGAAGTTTGAAACTGTATGCTGATTCTAATTACAGGTAATTAGGTAAGGTAGGAATCTTTTGTCCTACTTGCTAATACTTTGTCTGGGGGCCTCAAAATATCTTATTTGGCCTCAAAATATCTTAAGCTCAAGATTAACGTTTGATTATTGCCTATAAGAAAAAGATTAGACTATTAAGATTGAAGATCGCTTGCTAATTAAGACTAAACCAATTAACCAAGAAATTACTCATCATCATCATTCTTTCGATAATTTAACGTGATTTTTGTCGGATAGCTGCTAAAGCAAGCCACGTACCCACCTGACACCTGTAATTTAATATTCCAAAGTTGTATTATATTAGTACTTTTAATCACTTTAATCAAAAATATTATAATTTAATTATACAAGCCTTTATATTAGGATCCCCTACGTAATATTTTATCATTTAAAAAATGTTTAATGTGTGATGAACAACACTTGAACGTCTGTCTAAGCGTGAATTTTAATATTATATTTTTTGATTAGATTTGGAAGGTATTATTATCACGAGATTAAATTTGACGGGCTTTATTGGTCAATTTGGCCGACCAGGTATGTGTATTAAACAAATTGATTTTGTTTAGTTACTAATCTCGATTATGAGTGGAGATTAACAAAACGGTTGGGTGTAATTTTTTTGATTCTCATACCGACATCGACATCACACGATTTTACTCGCATCACAAATTTTTACCGACAAATTTTACTGAGTAGATAAAAAAAGATAGTAAATAAGAGAGACTTGTACGTACCAATTGTGTGTTAGTGGATAAAGTTTAACAAGTTTGAAATTGAGTGGTGTTTATTGATACAAGCCTTATTCACGACCACAATTTCCAACATAATTTTGGATTAAGTGCAAACTTGTGCAATCTATGAGTGAATTTTTGTAGTACCGAAAAGTTTGTTGAAATTTTAGGCTACGCCGATAAATGACACTATAGTCTATACTCAAAGTACATAATTTATTTTGTCTTTCAATGGTTCGTACCACTTGACACTGTTGAACTGAATTTGGAAAACTTCACTTGTTATTCTAATTAACCCATTTATAATTACATGACTACTCTCACTAATCAATACCCTCTATATATAATTATTTATGACATGGAGAAGAAATTTTATATCTTTTCACTAATTAATAGGGGGTAATTATAATTACACATAACTTGGAGGAAGAAACTAAAAGATATATAAAAAAAACATACATAATATTATCTTAATACCTCACAAGTTCGTGTGGGAAAGACACATGAAACTTGTCGCGGAGTGAAATATATCGTCTACTACCAACAACTTGATGAAGATGAAGATGAAGATGTCCGTGGTTTGATCTACGGAGCGATTGTGACGATCAGCTAGATCATTTGCCTCAACTTGTTCGCGCACAAAGAAGTAGTTTATATGCATGTGTTTAGAATGTTGATGAAGGATGGGATTGACGGACTTGTCGGTGACACTCAAATTATCACACAAAACAACAGGAGGACTGAAGACATAAACATGAAGCCCGGACAACAACTGATGAATCCATAGAAGCTCGCCAACGGTAAATGCAATAGAGATATACTCAACTTCAGGTTAGATCGAGTCAAAACCCTCTTCTTACGAGAGGATAAACTGATCAAGTTACCACCATAGTATATAGTAAACCATGTTGAGACCGACAATCATCCATATAAGAGGCCCAACCGACATTTGTGAAGGCAACAAGACGAGCATCAAAGGCGGGGCGAAGATACCAATCATGAGTAATGGTGCCCTTTAGTTAGCGGAGAATGTGCTTGATAGCTATCCAATGAGTGGTAGTATGATTATCAGATTATGCAAAAACTATCAAACACGATTAACAATAACAACATACGAGACCTGATGGAGACTTATGGTAACATACTATAGAGTACCAAAAGGGATCACTATCTTGAAGAAGTCCGGAATCAGGTTCGATCGAATTGAAGAAGAGATCGGCTTAGCATTAATTATATGACTACACATGGAGGGCACACGTCCAATGAGTCTTGGCGATGAAGTAATTCAATGTTGCATTTAATTTTATGTTTTAAATCTGTCTTAGAACCTTACGACGTGAAGGGCACATGCAGGGACGGACCTAGGGGAATGCAAGCCTAGCTCCAACTTGGTAGAGATTCAAAACATAGTAGGGTAAAAAAAAATCTGCTAAGCCAAAAGATAAAAGAAGTTTGTTAAAAGGCCTTCTTTTGGTCAAAATATAACTCCACATTATTATAAAATGGGTTTTACAAATCATAAATCAACAATTCATCAATTATGTCTATTTACCTTAAATCCTTTATTACTTTATTAAAAACATTGTATCTTTATTGACTTAATAAATTCTCAAAGTTTTAAATTAGTTGATTGAATTTTATGAGTTTATAAAATTTTTAAACTAAGATTTTTAATTACTTAATATTTTATAGGAATTAGATCTTGAGATTTGCTTCTTTTACTTTTATGTATAAAGATTTACGTTCTATATAATATAAGACTATAATAATAATTTTGTTATATGCTAGGTGGTTTTATTTCATATGAAATTATGAATTGAGAATTTAGGACTAGATTTTTTATTATAGTTTTTAATGGTTATATTTTATATAATGTACTATTTTGTTGTATAAGAACCTTATTTTAAGTTTTTACGTGATATTTTTTTAGCTCACCTAGATTTGAGACGATAGGCACATGTACAATGAGACTCACACAAACACATGAGTTTTATCATAAAACCAATTCAAAATAGAAGGAGTAATCTACTATATACTAGGCTCGAAATGTCCCTAGTTCAGAGATAAAACTTCATAGTTCAGAGATGAAACTTATTATTTTCAATAGACACCACTACGTCAAAATGGGTTTAAAACATGATAAATAACCACGAAAATTATTTTTGTAAACTCAAATCTTATAAAATTATTTTTGTAAACTCAAATCTTATAAAATTATTTTTGTAAACTCAAATCTTATGCGCTAAAAACAGGGCAATTTTTTTTAAAAGAATAATAGCAAAAACAATTTCAAAATCATCAAGCTCGACATTGGATGAACACCGAAGAAGAGGAAAGAAGAAGAGACAAGTCGTGCGGAAATCAGAGAAATAGTTGAAGAATATTAAGATAATGTTTCTTTAAAAAAATTGAATAAAAGAAGCAAAACCGTATTTATAGATCGCAGACTAGAACTAATTACTAGGGTGGGCATGGGACGGGATTGAGGTCATTCCAGTTCCGTCCCGGCTATTTTAAATGGGACGGAATCGGGACGGGTCTTGGGTATTTTAGATTGAATTCCAACGGGTCCTATTCCGGCTGGGACTGGGACGGGACAGGACGGGATGGGCCTAATCCGTTTACACATTAGTTTATTAAAAGTTTTTAAAATTTATGCTTTATCCACAAAATATTCGTATATATCGTACTTAAAACGCAAAAACACTAAAGTTTTCAAATATTTCATGATAACTTATTAGAGTTAAACTAAAGTTTCCAAATATATAATAAAACACATCTAAATGAAGTTGGTACATTTATTAATTTTAACGGTTTGACCGACATTGTTTATTTTTAAAAATATAAGAACGTAACTATGTAATAACTATATAAGTATTTTGCTAATGCTTAGTGATCCTGCTTATATTTATAATTTAAAATTAAAAACTTTATTATACACGAGACGGGACGGGCCTAGCGGGATGGAGAAGTTAAGGCTCATTCCCGTCCCGCATAGTTTTTGGCGGGACGGGTCCGGGACGGGATTTATATTTTTGAATGAAATCCCGCCGGGATCGGGACGTGATCGGAATAGGCCCGGGACGGGACCGGGATTGACGGGATTTGTGCCCACCCCTACTAATTACACTAAACTTTAGGTAAGAACCGCGTTTTCAAATAAAATTCCGATGAAAAATTGATATTGGTTTTTATTTTTCGTTGTTATTTTGATGAATAGTTTAGTGTTTTTTGAAATTTTTAGAAAGAAAATTTTCTCTTATAAAATATTATAATCAATTTATCTCCGTTGCTTTGACGAAATCTTTATTAAACATATTTTCAGATAAATCAATTGTGTTACTAACCGATTGACTCACCTGAGCATCTCGAACCTAACACCAACTTTTTATGAGATCCCGAACTTCGTGTTCTCATCCGCAAGGATGTTTAGGTCGGACTGTCTCTAGGAGGTACACTAACCTAACCGTTTTCCGTTAAAAAAAATGATGTAATCATACATCGTTGATATTAATTTTCTTTTCACCGATTGACACAATCCTTTTCTTCTTAGACTTTTAGAATATTGAACAAAAAAAATTAATTTATAAGTGAAAAAAATCTACAAAGTATTTTTAAATGTTCATTATATTTTTTATAATTATAGTGAGTTTTTTGTTATATATATAATTATATAAATCATATTTTTTTTAAAATACTATTATAATAACTATCTTATTTTTTGAAATTAACAACCAAAATCGGAGGACGTGAAGAGGAATAGAGTGAAAATACAAGGTATTAAAAGCAAAATGAACATATATGGATATAGAAAAGGGAGTGGTTGTACGTGGTGCACCGGTGCCGCGGTGCGGAGAGGACTAGAGGAGTTGGGGTGCTGCATTATGGAATAATTTGGTTGTTAATTCACTTGATCCATTGGGCTACATTTATCAACGTTATTTGATTTAAGAGAGGTGTAATGATAATTTTTAATTTTTAAAAGATACAGGGGTAAATTTGTCCTATTGAAAATATTTTTTTAAAAAGGAAAAGCGATCAAATTTTGTATTTTTCATGAGAAAACTATTAAAGTTTCATCCCACTTCATAGTTTTACTTCAATTAGTTCAAAAATATATATTATCAGTTCTGATATTTTCTGTTAATTTGGTATTTATTCATTTTGTTGTTTGTACGTGTTTGAACTAATAAAATACAATGTTTGAAATAACATTGCACAATATTCAAACTAATGGACTCAAATTTCGAACTAATATTATAAAAGGAAAAGTCTCCGCCAGGAGAAAATTTGAACTAACAAAATAAACTAGAAACACGTAACCATTTGTACATTTGAACTAACTGACCAAAAATTTGAACGAAAAAAATGTTAAAGATAAGAACTGTTAGAACAAATAGTTTAGACTAATTGAACAAAAATATAAATCATTAGAACAAACAAGTTGAACTAATTGAACAAAACAAATTCTATTATTCTAACTAGGGCCGATCATCGATTCAAAACCGACCCGAACCGACCGAAACCGAACCGAACCAAAAACCTATAAACCTGAACCGAAAACCTCGGTTTGGTTGTGGTTTAAACTGAAATTTTTCGGTTTCGGTTAAACCCAAAATTAAAGAAATCGAAAACACAACTTACAAGATGGATCAATTTCTAGATTCGAAACTTTAGGGAGGGAAAATCACAACAAATTCCACTAAAAACAATAAAGAATAGAGATTCAATTACAAAACCATATTCAATGACAAATTTATTGACAAATCCAAGCCAGATTCGAAGGAAAACTACACAAAGGAACTTCTTATGATTAAAAAAATGTAACAACGCTATCCAAAAATCATTAAATGACGTGACCTAATATAGATTGTTGGATCAAGTACATCAACGGTAAAAATTGCTTCGTAACTTCTTACCGAAAATTATACTCTGTATCTGAACTGGATAGTATAAAAAAATCTAAAACTAGAGGATATTAAGGGGAAGGAAAAAAAACAAAAGCGAAACCACGAATCTAAAAAATTTTGACACAGAAAATTATGAAACATAAGAAAATCTCATTTTTAAATGAGGGCGATCCACTCTTTTTGGTTTGTTTGACATTATTTTACACACGAAGTCACCAAAATGCCTACAAGCATTCTTCGATTATTATAACGTAAACTAATCCGGTTGTTTGTTGGAGCGACTGGGGCGCCAGACTACCTTCACCACATCTTTTCACATTGGTCTCGAGTGTTCGATTACGCCAATGGCTCGAAAAACCCTTTGTGTTTAGTGGTACGGAAATCCATATTCTCGTAAACTTAGGGGGTGTGCGCCTGTCCGGTAAGAAGATTTACAGATTTATGGGATGAAAACTATGCATTTTCTTCAACCACACATAAACAAATTAGGAGAATTATGAGAACAGATCTGTTCGGTGCTCTTGGTTGAGAATTACAAAAACCCCATAATTCCCCATTATCTATTAGAATGGGGTCGGAAAACATACATAATTCCCCGTAATTTTCCTCTCATAATCCCCTTAGGAGCCTTAGAGTGCATTCGGTGGTTCGGGCATGAATTACAAAGTCCCATAATTCCCCATAATGCATAGTATAAGGTTTAAGAAATTCCATAATTCGGCGTTATTTTATTCCTTCATATGTTGCCCTGAATGCCCGAAGGTTTCAACTTTTTTATTTTTTTGAAGTGTATATGAACACAAGTACAATAGTACATAACCCAGCCACAAAAGTAGCAAAAGCAACAGAAGCACAGACAAGCGGTCGTCAGAGTATGTCCAAGACCAGCAATGCAGAACACAATAAATCAAAAGCACATCTTTATTTTGTGTATATAGGCTGAAACTTGGTTTATTCTATGCAGCTGCATTCACAGCTTGATTTGCCTTCTCCTTGTTGACAAAGTTGGCCAAATACTCCTTCCTGTAAGAAACAGATCAAACACACTTCTTTTAGACTTTGAGATGACAAACACTTAAGTTTATTCAGAAATGTACTAAAACGGTGTCAATGCAACACCATACCTTGCATCTAGATCGTCATTGGGGCGGTTATGTGGTGTCCATACAGGGTCCCCAACAAAAAGCCTCATTGCCTGTGAGAGTGCACATTTAAGGAATAACCACATTAAGCATCAAACAGCTTTGGAGATGGTAGATACTCCATATAGTTTCAAGGATGTATGAAGAGCATAATACACATTAACTCTAAAGTGGATAATGGACAAGTTGATCACATGATCAAACAGAAACTTCCAACAAAAGTGCAGAAACTCGGATTCAGGATAGAACTCACAGTAAAAAAAAAAAACCAAAAAAACCACAAGATAATAATGTAGATGTAGTGCAATATACGGAATAAAATCAACTCTGAGGATACATGAGTATAGAATCATATGCTGTATATTTAGTTTCAGCAATTGGGTAGTATAGCTCTAAGTACCCAATCGTTAGTAAGTGTTAACACATTCGTACATTTCAGTTGTTACATATAATCATATGGTAATGGAAACACCCGCGACATGCAATATGATACTGAAGGTGCAATTGTGAATATCCCCCAAGTATTATTTATTCACATTTAACTATGCCTATGCGTTTGCCACCCAAAGTTGGTGATACTCTTAATAATTTCCCTAGGGAAAAAGGTAAGGAAGAACTCAATGTTTTATATATATACTAAGGATATGTAACTTGATGTAAAATTAAATATGAATTTGATACCTTAATGTAGTTATCAGTGTCCAATGTGAAACGGTGGTAAATTCCAGCTGGTAGGACAATCATACCCCCTTTCTTCACCCACACACGAATCCACTTGTCATTGTGATCCCTCACATCAAAGTAACCTTCATCAAAGGGGAAAATGACTTTTTAAGTAGACAGTCATTCACATATCATTGTAAAGGAAATCTACTATGCAAGCTAAATTGACCGAAAAAAGAGTGCTCAATCTTACCACTTCCGGCAACAGCATAACGGATCTCCTCATCAGTGTGGAGGTGTTCCTCAAAGAAATTCTTAATTTTCTCCTCATAGTTTGGAAGCTTTTCAGGACAAACCTCACAAAAGTCCTGGGATAAAGACGAGCTTGGATCAGCAGAAGATATAACAGAAGAAGGGTGTTTTTGTATCCTACTATATTTTCCTTTTTAACAAAATCTTGAAACGATATGTAGTGTGACTTAAAAAAGTTGCAACCAACCACATAGGAGTATCCTCGTTCTGCACGAATCTTCTTCAATTCCTCATCTGTTTCATAGTTATCAGCATCTAAACGCCAGCTGAGAACTCCAAGTTCTGAAGTAATTTGGACACCAATTATTATTTGTAATATGTAAATTTCACAGCTTGATGAATCATCATGAATGTAAATCTCACTATCATAGGATACACACCATCAAGTTTTTCAAGAGATACAAATTCCTTAGGCTCACGATGATGAGGAAGTCTCTGATCTTCATCACTGTCATCCATGTACCATGCTTGAATCACTTCTTCTCTTGGATCCTACAGATGAAGAGTCAACCATAAATAAAATACTGAATAGGTCTTGAATTCATTAGAAGTATCCTTTGCTGCACAGCATGAGACCTTCAATTTTCTCAAACTCAATCACAAGTTTCAGAATTTAGGTTCAAATTCCATGTTAGTGTTACAAAAATAATTCATACATTGGGAATATCACCTTATCGATTGCCACCCTAGACTATAAAGTGTGGATTTCGCATGTTTCTGAGACCGGTACATAAAGGCTTCATGCTAAAACCAATTGATGATCGGAAAAGATATCCACCAAGCTTCTACACTAGTCTCGTTATTACGTTATATACAATTTGTTATCATTCACTTAAAGTAAAAGATCCATTTGATACCCGAGGGTAGAGACATCAACTAGGACAGAAACTTGAACAACTAAACTAAAATAAGTAAAAGAGACAGCGGGTATACCCTTATTCAATAATCCATAGAAAACAGTCTGCAGAGAGATACTTTAGTTCAAACAAACTTCACTAGGGAAAACAGGAAATAGTTTTAATGTCAGTTTTTTTTTTTAAAAATGCCAATACGTAGATTATATTGAATCAATCAAAGAAAGGGAAACAATACCCTGTGGGAACTCGTTTTCATAACAATCAGTGTCACCGGAACCAGGACTTAGCCTAGCAAGGAGATGAGCACTACGAGGATCTTACTATTCCACTCACAGTAAATTTAAGGTGGGATTATAGAGGACGTCTTAAATTGCTTAGAAAAAGGGCATAAAATTAATCCAAAACCACAAGCTGCACAAAAAAAACAGCTGCTTCGGAGAATCAAACCCTAGAAACAGTAGTCGTACAAAGAATACAAAAAGCTTGGACAAATTAACCTACCCTAAGATGAAAAAAGAGCTGATTAACAAGATTAATCAAATTACCAACATGCAAAGAACTCAAATCAAAGAGGTACAGATGTTCATCAGACAACTTGATCGGAATCAAACTGGAATTCTATAAAACTGAGTTATGGATAAGACAAAGATGGATCGCTACGTAATCGGGAGGAAGTTGAAGAAAATATTACCTTGTTTGAAGAAACCATCTTTGTTCAATCTAGGGTTGCAGCGTTTCTTCTCTCCGGCAAGTACAGCCTTCCCTGGAGGTCTCAAATGAATTCGACGCGAACAACTCGCAGGCAACTTTTATACGACTGTCCAATTTATATCTTATGATTTTATTCTTTTTTTAGTCAACATAGACCCCTGGAAAATACATAATTACCCTTCAACATTTGAACTTGGACTTTTTTCGATCTTCATTCATCAATCCCTTGAGATTTTAACCTTTCCTTATACTGAATATTTAGGGGGTCGTTTATTTGATATTGACTAGTTACATTGCCGTGCGGTTGCAGCGAAAACATGTGTCATGTGTGTGTTTTAAGGGTTCAAGTTATGATCAAAATCGATTAATTATTTATGGTTATGGGTATAAACACTAAAAATAGTGAAAATTTATTCAATAGGAAAGATGAGTGCTTATGAAAGAGATGGACGTCGATAATAGAGTTAATAACTATTACTAGAATCTCGGACTCCTTACCAATAGCTTCAAATAGATTACTTAAAATTTAAGTATCTGCATAACAATATTGTTATATTCCCCATCAAGTTATGATAGTCTTTTGTAAGCCTCTACTTGGAAGCTGAAACCATGGCCAAAGTAGCGGTTATGTGAGAATGTCCGCCAATTGATCATCTTTAGAAACAAAGTCGACTCGAAGCCTTTCTTTTTGACTAGTTCTCTCACAAAATGATACAGAAGAGAAATATGTTGCATCTGGGATTGAAACATGGGGTTTGTGCTTAAACTTGTTACATCTAAGTTATCACAGTAATTGACAGGCGGTAGACTAGCAGTTTGCCAAAGTTCTCGTAGTAATCAAGTAACTTAAAGAATCTCATATGTTGTATCTGCAACACCTTTGTACTCAGCCTCATAGAAGAACGAGCACAAATCGTTGTTTACGAGAGCTCTAACTGAGTGGTGTAGATCCCTTGTAGAGAATGTAGCATGTGGTGGAGACATCATCCTTATCCTCGGTCTAGTCAACATCAGAGAAAGCATGGCGAGTAGGAATCGGTGTAGAAGAAATTTGTATACCCAATTCCATTGAACCAACAATGTAACGAAGAACTCGTTTTAGAGCCATCCAGTGAGTGGTTGTGGGCACCTGCATCCGGGAGAGTTTATCGACAACAAAACCTACATCCGGTCAAGTGAGATATAGGTGTTACAGGCTGCCAATAAAAGTCCGATAATCTATTGGCGATGGTGTAGGAGTTCTTGAGTTGCGTTGAAGAACATTTGTTAAAGAGAAAGACACCCCAACAATAGGTAGTACTTAAGACCCAAGAAGTATGACAAATTACCCAAGTCTTCTAGAGAAAGCTTGGATGAAATAGTAGCTATCAATTGAACTATTTTCGCTTGGGAGTTACCTATTAATATGATGTCATCGACATACCCTACCAAGTAGATAAGAACGGTACCTTGGGAATGAATGAATAGGGAGGCATCCGTGGCATAATTTACGAACCCAATTTGTATAAGATAGACCTTGATTTCATTATACCATGCCCTGGGTACTTGTTTTACACCATAGATTGCCTTTCTAATCTTTGAAGAATGCTTTATTTATATCTGATTGTCGAAGAGGCAACCACTGGATCTAGTTAGTGTTAGGACAACCCGAACCGTGGTTGGTTTAACAAAGGTTGAATGTCTTAGTATAATCACATACATATCGTTGATGGAAAGCTTTGCCACTAGACGGGCATTGTATCTGTCGATCTTCCCAGTGTGAAGGTATTTTATTTTGTAATTTCATTTACGACCAACTAAATTATCTTAATTAAGTAGTTGACGGGACAGGTCTTAGGTCTTGTTCAAGCATAACACATCATACTCATGTTGTATAACCACTCGCCACTTAGATATTTTGAGGGCTTGTGTAATGGTTTTGGGTTCCGAGGGAGAAGGTGAGACGAGCGTTGCGGTGAGGTTTAGTTTTTGGATTGGTTTAATCACGTTGTTCCTGGAACGAGTGACAACTCCTAGTCTACGTATATAATTGGGCCATGTTGGGCTGAGAAGTGGAGGTGGGCCGACTATTAGTAGGTATTGGTTGAGGAGACGGATTGGTTATATGTGGGGATGTGGTTGGCAGAGTGTTGAAGGAAGCAGTGATATTAGGCTCAACAAGAGTCTCATGGTCACTTGTAATAGGAGTGGAGGAATTTGGAGGACGGTCAAGATAAACTTCGTCCACTCGGATGGTGATGGAGAAGAAGGTGTGTGTTGTGATTGCACGTGATGATATGGCATCTCTTGTTATACAAATTGGACATATCTAGATGTGTACATGTGTTTTGTCTTTTGGATCCTTGCAATGGTACCTACTTTGGGAGCTTGAGTAGCCAATGAAGACACATGTGATAGACTTGGATTGAAAGTTATGACTATTATAGGGCCGTCGCCATGGAAAGAACAAACAACAAAAACTTCTTAACTTGAAATAATTAGGTGGCTCATTTGTAAGGAGATAGTAAAGAGACTCATTGTGATAAATGGGAGAAGGAAGTCTATTAATGAGGTAAGTAGCCATAATATATCATGACAAATGGTCAATGATCAAGTGACATTCTTGAGTATGTTAGCAAAAAGAGGCCAGTTTTAAAAACATGTCGATGTTTCCTTTCAGACAAACCATTATGCTCAGGCGTGTGGTGGAGAGGTAACGTGGGTGAGGCCATTGTCACTAGTGAAATGACCTATAAAGAGAACATAATAACGATAGTCATCAAACGACATTACAAGAGAACTCCAAACATCACTATAAATAACTTCGAAAGGAGAAGTGGATACAATAGTTAGACAAGTGAAAAGAAAGTTTGTGGCTCTTATTCATATTGCAAGAAATACAATCCTTTTGACAAAAGAGAGAGAACTTCATAGATTGAAATTCTTAACCAAAAATTGAAAATCTTTTGTGGAAGGATGACCAAGCCTTGTTATGCATGGACGTTAAACTGGCGCGAAGAGTTGAGTGAACTAAGGGACTTGATTGAGGCCAAACATAGACACCATCTATACATGGACCCCCTAAGAAGAGTGGTGTTGGACTTGAGATCTTGTAGATAAAAACTATCAGATAGAAACACGATATCATAGGAAATCAAATGAATTAATTTGAAGACTAGATGATGTTCTTAGACATGGAAGGTACATACAAGACATTTGATAGAGAAAAGTTATTTTGTGATGATGGCATTTTTAGAGAACCATAGTGAGTAATAGGAAGACCCTTATCTTTCCCAACAATCATCTAATATGACCTAGTGTACGGCAAAGTTATTGAAATAATTGGTGACTCTATACTCTACCATTTAGCAACATGTTTATACACGTAAACATGTGGATTCTACCTTTTTATCTTTTTTTTTTTTCCAAATAGTCTCTCATTGATGAATTACCAAAATCAATGACACTTGGAGATTGAGCTCCTGTGTCTACATACAAAATATGTAGGATTTCCCCATTAGTCCACTTGCCTCGTCCTTAAAGAATAAGAGTGTAATTTACTTAGAATAAGAAATTATCTTGCGTAAAGAGATTAACGGAAGCTTAGAGGTATAGCCTCTAGTGTTCTTGCCCTTCAATTCAAAGCATGGAGGTGGGTGTTAAAATCCACCATCATAAAAGTAGGTAGACTTTGAACTAAACAAACTTACCAAACTCTTTTAGGTGAAAGAGTTATTAAATTAGAATGACCAACCTTAAAACCCATCTTTCGTGAATACCTTTAACTACAAAACAACAATATTTAGCCCATGAATTCTAGACGGATGATTTCAAGCACATTTAAATGTATGTTAAGATTATAGGTGTTCACTCACCTTACAAAAGGCTGCCATTAATAAACTCACAACTCATATTCGACGAATCACTACATCCACAACATAAGGTCAACAAAAGCATCATCATATGTTTTACATGTCAATGCAAATTACCAGTTCATTGAAAATGATTTCAAAGCAAATTTTGGATTGGTTTAATCACGTTGTTCTTGGAACGAGTGACAACTCCTAGTCTAGGTATATATTTGGGACAATAGGCATGGCTTGAGAAGTGGAGGTGAGCCGACTAATAGTAGGCATGGGTTGAGGAGACGGATTGGTTACGTGGGGGGGGGGGGGATTTAGTTGGTGGAGTAATCAAATTTCTTTCTTTAAAATAATTTTTCTCTCTAACGGAATTGTTTTTAAAACATCCTATGTTGCTATAACAAAAAAAAAATGGTGTAAAAATCATCATCTTTTAAATGTTGATCAAATCCATTATTTTTCGTGCAAATTTATCAATTAGGTTTTGGGGTGAAAGTATTTTAATGGCTTGTCAACTAATTAATTTCACTCCTTTAATATTAAATGGTATTTCAAGAGGCGTATAAAAAATTGAACATATTTTTTCAGTTTCAAATTCCAACTCATTCACAATCTGACTCTCTCATATCAAACCTATCAGGGTTGACGTCATCCCCTCTCCTTTCATATTTGGCGTTGACGTCATACACCCTCTCTCTTTTCCGTCCACAAACAACTCTAATCAACTAGATTTTTGTACACAATCTTTACACTTGCCTTTCCCATCCTATACACCTTCTCAACTGAACCGCCTTCCCGTAGTTTTACTCTAGGATTCTACACATTCCTTACCATCTACTGAGTCATCTCCTTCATTATCCTATGATTTTATCCCTTTTTCCGTCACACACCCTTTTTAGTCTACTTATTCGTCCTCTCTTCTAGATGTTTCATCCACAACCATAACCCCTACTCCCTCTCTTGCTCCTCCTCGTGCAACGCTCGTATTCCAAAACCTTCTTCCTTACTTCAGGACTACCACTGTGATGCCGTCATACCCGATACGTCATCATGTTCAGTATCTTCGGACAAAGTTATACTTCATCCCTTATCTAACTACATTACTTATACCAATCTCACACATGCACACACAAAGCATCTAATGCAATTGATTCTACTCCTAAATCTGCTTCCATTCGGGACGCTATGGCATCTCCTCTATGGAGACAAGCTATGCTCAGTAAGCTTGATGCTCTTACTAGAAATGGCACATGAGAGATAACGGATCTTCCTTCTCACAAGAAGCCAATTAGACGCAAGTGGGTGTTTAAAATCAAGCACAACTCAGATGAAACTCTTGAACGTTACAAAGCCAGACTTGTCGCCCTTGGCAACAGACAAGTTGAACGCATCGATTTTTTTGATACATTTGCCGATTGCCAAATTGGTGTCCATTAAACGTTTTCTTGTAGTAGCTTCAATCAAAGATTGGGAGCTCCACCAAGTAGATGCAAGTGGGTGTTTAAAGTGGAAGTGGGTGTTTAATTTTACTTTTTTAAAGACTTTTTTTAATTAAAAATGTTTTAAACAAATACTTCTATTATAAAATTTAATGAGATCATAATTAGTTTTAAATTTATTTTCTTATTTTTATTATTTCATAATGAAAATTTTAATGTAATATATTTAGAATGAGTATAAAGGTAAAACAAATTAAATCATGAGGGTACCAAGAGAAAAAAAACTTAGCGGATAGCGAAGGAAAAGTCCAAACCTTGAGCGTACCAAGAGGGAAAAAAATTTCGGGTTTTTTTTGAAAACTTATACCGAAAATATATTTTTGAAAAAAAAATCAAAAAAAATGTTATGGAAAAAATCCAAAAAAAAAAGAAAATAAAATCCGCTTTTTGGGAATATTTTTGGGTGAAAATGATAAGTGTGTAGGTATTTTATTAAAGAAACAAAGTGTGTAGGCAAGATTTATAGAAACACTAACTATGCACTTTCTATTTGTGAAGGGACCCAACGTTATATTCTGTTACTCAACCCTGTTACCCAACTTTCTTACCCAACCTTGTTACCCAATTTTGTTACCCAACGTTATATTCTATTACCCAACTTTGTTACTCAAATTCACTTATGTTACCCAACTTCGTTGTTACCCGATTTTAATACCCAACGTTCTACATCCAAATTCACTTATGTTACCCAACTTCGTTGTTATCCGATTTCAATACTCAACGTTCTACATCCAATTTCACTTCGGTTACCCAACTTCGTTGTTACCCGATTTTAATACCCAAGTTGAGTGCAGAAGATCAGGCCTAGGAAATTCAAGGTTGGCTTGATTTCTAAATTAACGGGTTAAAAAAATTGTTGGTAAATGGAGCATTGTCATTATTTAACATTGGCTTCAATCTTGTTTTCAATGGTGGAGAAGAGCGATTAGATAATTGGATCATGACACAATTTTTGCGATCATCCTCTACAAATTGAGAAATCAGTCTCAATCGCAATTGCCAACAAATGTACGAAACTCACCCACACACAATTTTAAACCCAAAAAAGAAGAAACGAGTTGTTGGTTGTCGCAATGACAATTGCAAACCCAAACAATCTCAACTTTATGGTACATTCAAGAAACTGTAAGCATGATTAAGACAAGAATTACCCAAAATTATAATAATGGAATGTCATTATCAACTTCACTGAACCCAAATTCAATCCCAATTTGCCATTTCTAATTCCTATTCCAAAATTATGAAATGTAGTTTCATCAAAAAGCATACCAAGTAAGTTGCATTTGAGAAAGAACACAAAAAGTAAGTTGCTCTTAGTACATAAACTAAGATATATACAAATATATTTATTAAGGAAACAAAACCATAATTAGATCTTGATTTAATAATTAGCAATCAGAGTGAGTCTTGATGAGTCTATCACCATCCAGATTGGTAGTCAAGAACATAAACAAGTACCAAAGAGAAGGGGTAAAGAGAGAATGCAATAATCGACGTCCAGAGAGGGAGTTTTGTGCGGAAGATAGCCAGAAGAGCCATCACAAGACAAACGACAAGGATGACAAGAACTGCGGACGATAAACCAAGTCTGCTGCCAAAATGGAAGTGCCGATTCTCTATACACATTTCCTTAGAGAGGATCATCTTCTATATACAGAGGAAGAAGAGACCGCAAATTGCAATAAATTAGGTCCAATTTTAGCCATTCCTTTTCTTCTTTCAACCTTGCTTGTGTTGCCTCAATTGATTGTCGCAAATTGAAGTACACTAAACTCATATTGTAAGGATTCGGCTGATGAGAAATCAGCAGTAGCTGCAAAACCATAAAACAACAGATTAGTCATAGTATATAACTAGCTAATAACATGAAGCATCAATTGCCTTCAATTAAGTGGGAATATGAAACTAACCTACATAGTACAGGCAAGAAAAAAGAGTTTATGCTGACTCTAATGACAAAAGATAATGTAATAATCATCAAGCTTTACACATAATTTTATTTTTCATGTATAAGAAATAAACTCATAGTAGTATAAAACAAAGAAAGGGTTAAGCCGTGGAAGCTCTACAACAGGAGGGCTTCAGTCAAAGTTAGACTACAAGTTTAGTCATTTTACCTGAGATCACATCTTCGAAAGTCCAACAATCCCTACAATGGCCTTCAATCTAAAATAAATTGCTTCTTTCATGAGAACTTTATTTTACCTACACTTCGAAAACCGAGACCATCTTAATTCTTATATAAATGAACACCCTCTCTCTACACATACCAACCTACCCAAATTATAGGCAAATTGAATTATTCTTTGCAAAGCAGAAAAATCACATCTAAACACGAGAATAGTTGTTGCACATATAAACTCCAACAAAATTTTCTAAACACACATACTTCACTTCTCAATCATTACATTGCTCTATTTATACACAAGGGCTGCTAGTTATTGCAGTAAGGAGAGGGGGAGATTCATGAACAATGAGAACTCTTTTTGGTATGTTTAATTTTTGTTTTCTTTCGCATCAATAATTTGCCTTTACTTAATTGTTGCTATTTTTATAAATGTATGAAGAAAATTGAAAAAATTCAATGTCATTTCCCACAATAATGAATAATTAGCATACTCTCCCTAAACAAAAATAAGGGCTCAATATCCTTGACCAACGGGTAAAAAACATTAGCATCTTAATATTACTATTTTGGCTATAAAGTAATGACTGGAACAACTAAGTTATATGATCATCGATCCACGATTGACAGGCACATAAAAGAAACATATATTATTCAACAACTGTGTGGTAATAGCTCTAAAAGAAACATAGACTACACAAACAATCATATATAAGGTGCTTGTTTTCCATGTCCGCATATGAGATCTGGTCCTTTTTCTTACTATTTTATAAAGAACAAGTGCTTACCAAAATTCGAAAAGAAAATAAAGTTGAATAAAAGAGCATACTTAAATGATAAATAAAGGGATGAGAGGGAAAATAGGAAGTTATATTGATCAAACCAAGAAACATTTCTAGCAGTGTGCTTGAAGTGGCCCTTATCGTGTCACTACCTTGTGATTCATCAGGATCATGACCGGAAAACCATGCTTTGCTTCTAGCTGAACCACTTGATGAGCTCTGTCCACCAGATTTTACAAGAGATTCATCATGACCATTACATAATTTATAGATGCAAACCAGTTTGTTGATGAAATGCAGAAATAGGCACCTGAGGCGCCCTTAGACATTGGATGCATCAGAATTGCAGTAGATTGGCATCTAAAAACCCTAAATTATAACGATTAACATCAGACTTTCAGTTGTAGTAGATTGTTAAACCCTAATTCAAAAATTGAGTCTAGGAGTCAAACCTGAAAAGTAGGAGAAGAGAATTTAGCAGAAGGCCCGTTCCAGCACCAGAAATGAACTCGTCAATCTTACTCTAACCCTACGACTCGGCTTAGCAGCGGCCACCCTAACCTCGATCTCTTCTCTTCGCTTTTCAGGGAGTGAGTAGTTCGACAAAGGAGAAGGAGATGTCGCGGGTAGACAAAATGGTCAGAAGTGAGAGCCCTCATCCCCGCCGAAGAATGATCTCTCCCTCTGCCGATCTAGGGCGAGAAGAGATGTGAGAGAGCGGAGACGAAGATGAAGAAATGAGAGGAGCGAAGAATCGCCATAGAATCTCAGCGAAGTGGGAGAGCGGAAAGGATAAAAAAAATTTTAAAAAAACCTTATTTATACGTGCATTCTTAATCCCGTAATTAATTCAGCATGCATACTTAATACACGTAATAAAAAAAACGCATTTATACCCATTTATCTCAATATTTTTTCATAATAAGTTTTAGTTTTTTAATAATAATTTATTCCGGAAAAATATCAGGTATAAAACATTGTGAAAAAATGCATTACAAAATCCGGATATTTACTTTCAGATTTTTTTAATACTTTTTCTTCCAAAAATATTCTTCTAATATTTTTTCAAATTTACAATTTTTTTGATAACGTAACAATCAATCAAATAAAATATGTGATAAAATATTATAATATTTTGTTTAGTAATTTCATGATGTTATAACAATCTTGTCATTTGATTTATCGGGCAATGATTTATATACCAATTAATAATTTTTAAAATTTGTATTATTTAGTATAAGATAATAATTTTTATCATTTTTTATTGAGAAAATATCCTTATTTTAAAATTTCGTCCTCTGGTAAAATGGGCCTACCATGGCATGCTGTCCAGAAGTTAGAACAAAAAATAGATACATAAACTTTAATAAAATGGGTCCAGTAGGGTACCCAGCTTGAATAATGAAAGGTTTGGCCTCTTTTGTTACAACTATTCCTTCATTTTAGAGATCTTGCTGATTCTCTTTATTTATTTATTTGTTTTGCTTATTATTATTGGTAAGAAGATAGAAGTGAGACAAAATGGAAAAGAAGTATATGACAATAATAGCATTGAAGTCGAACCTACAATGAAGTGTCATATATGGCTCTCACTCGTTTTAGCCCTTCAACCTAACCCGCTGTCCGGCCCGGGTTATTTATTTGTTCTAGTAAGAAATAACTAGAACACTACAATAAAAAATTTAAAATGTGAAATTGTTGTTTTGATGGTTTGTCAGATTAAAATTTTAATATAAAACTCATGATAAATTCTAGTAGGCCAATATTCTACACATCCGTTTAGATGTTTAGGCATGAAATGTACCAATACATAGACACATAAGTACACCGACTTTATTCACTATAAGCATTTTCATCCTTGCACATACAATCGTCACCTAAAATAAGGAAAAAAAATCGCTTTCAATTGATGGTAAAGACCGTCACGCGTCGGAGTTTATACATATAAAATCATTGAGTTTGTGTAAAACAATTAATTTGTCGTATAATTTACAATTTTAGCACTTCTTTTGAAAATAAAATAGTAATAATAATATGATAATATTTTTATTATTATAAGTAATAAAATTTTAATATATATGCAAGTTGTAGATTCATGGGAGCAGATTTTCGTGTCTACCTCAAGATAAAAGTAACGTGGGGTTGGTTTTAACTTTTAGGCCTAGTAGCCTTGTAAATCTTGTTATCTAGGTCAGACTGCTCATCAAACCAAGTAAATGGCGATTTCTCCATTAATCTGTACACAACTTCAAGTTTCATAGGGATGAATCATTAAAGTGACAAAAGGTACTCTGCACATTCAAGTTATAGCTTAACGTAAAAATAAAGCTTAGGATCCGAGGGAGCACCTTTTCCCACTTTAATTAAAATAAATATTACTATGAAACTTGATTTACAAGAGGGGAAAAGGAGTGTGTAAAGTGGAAGATTACATAAGAAGCAAATCAAGATTTCCCACCTGGTGGTATCCTTACAAGTTACAACCAAGCCCAACATAAAGTCATATTTAAACATAATAATATTACAAAAACATAACACAAAGTTAAATAAATGGCATTAAAGGGTGTCTTTTAGTGCTTTATTCTTTGCCCACAATGGGATTTTTCTCTTTGCTTTTCTTCTTTTTGACTGCCTCAGTCCAAGTTATTCCTTTTCCTCTTATATCTTCTACAGTATTGGGTATATTTATGAATCACATGCTTCTTTTTAACTTTATATCCATAATACACTTTAAACAATATAACCCAAAACCAAAGATTATTACACAAAAGAGCAGCTCAAATACATACTTTTCACCATTGTAATTTCTCCCCTTTTTTACATTGTGAAAGCATCCCAAAATAACATTACAACAAGCAAAAACAAAAAGAACCAACCAAGGCATCATATTTTAAAACAAGATATGGTTAGCAAGTACTTAGTACCCATGAGCTAAAACCCTAATGCCATTTAATATTATACCACAATTACAAAACATAATACAGTAGGATACCCATAATCACCCAATTTCACATTCTATATCTATTGTTATTCTTATCAGCAGCATAGCTTAGCAACTTTGAAACCCCTTCTGTCCACATATCATACTCTCTTTGGTTCTTGCACTCGAACTCCACCAACCCTCTATCAATCGTCCTCAAACCGAAATACCGTCTGTTCTCACCGCCTTCGAGTAGGTGGCGCCCCGCCCAGGCCGGCATGCCCTTTACTACCTCCAACACCACATCTTTCAAAGAGAACCAAAGGAATCATCAGATTATAAGGAATCAGTGGTGCCTTTTGAAGCTTTTATATTTATCACTCATTATCATGAACCTCTTTCTCAAATCCCTAGATAAAGGAATGTTGAGTTTGAGCCCACCTTAGACCAACTTTGGTTCACATTATGAAAGTGAGACAAAAGCAATCAAGAATCTGTAAAAAATAAAGACTGCTATTGCTGCTAGTACTACTTACTCTTTTTCTTCTTAGTGATGGTCCCAGCTACATGCTTGCTCTTCATCTTCAAAATTACCTAGAGGGAGAGAGGGGGAAACAATCATGGCAAGTTCATCTGGATCCATTATGAATTGCTTTTTAGGCTTTTACTTTCTAGCATCATGTTATGCTAGACCTATAGTTAATCACAAATGATCAACTAATCAATACTCACTATTAAAGACAATTGAACCTTTTTTTGAACCATCTAATTGATATGGTACTAAGTTAAAAAAGCCACTCATCACTAATCATCTGGTAGGACACTTCAATCTATTCAATCCAATAGATAATGAAGCCAATAATTATGCTACATTTAGATGGTTTATATTACTTACTTGATTCGATCTGCTGACATAGACAGAGATTATCTTCCAGTGAAGATCACCTGCAAAGGTAATATTTAGCAAGAGTGAGAGACTATTAAGTAAACAGAAAATTTCAGGTTTGGGATAAGAATTTGAGTTTCTACCTTTCCTTGTTCGCTTAAGCAACTCGCTTCCTCTAGCGAGCAACTCTCTGCTGCATATACCAAGGAAGTTCTCATCTGGAATAAGCTCATCACTATGGCTGCCACTGGAAGCAGTACTCACATTGCCATTACCACTGACCATGACTTTCTCCATGGGGAGAACAGCTGCTATGTTCCAAACATCTTTCAGCACCCTTGCTTTTAGGGTGGCTGCCCCACGCAACGCTGCAAACAAATTAGTGCAAGTTGGGATGATTAATAGCAAAATCATACACACCAAACATGTCAATCTTTAGCTTTTTCACCCACAAAAAAACAATCAATTAATGCAGAATCATGACCACCATACTCAACAAAGACAACACACCCACAATGAAAAAGTAACTCTAAAGATTTACTAACATGTTTATATCTCAACTTTCATGAATTTGTGACAAATATACTTACCAGTAGCAGCAGCTGCAGTTAATGTCATAATATCGCCAGCAGACCTAACATTAACAGCTGAGCTAACAACAGAAGCCAAGTGCTCACGCTCAGCACCCATGGCTTCAGCGGCTTCGACACACTGAGCAGCCACCAGAGTAGCAGCAGAAGCCACAGCCATGTCGGTTCGAGCCATCTCCGGGTCCTTCCCAGACCCAGAGGAAGCAGCAGTAGCAGCAGCTATAGCGGCCACAGCAGCCGCCACTCCAGCAACCGACACAGCTGCATGAAGCTGAGCGTTTTGGGCTCTCATCTCTTCCTTCTTCTTCTCTTTCCTGTCTTTCAGCCACCTCCCCACCGTCTTTCCGCCACCAGGTGCAGTGGCGGTAATGGCGGTGGACGTGGCTCCCCTGTACTGGCTGCTTGATTGGTTGTTCATACGGCAATACTGCATCATCAAGATAAGATAATAATCGTGAGTTGTTGGCATACCTACCTCATTTAATTCGATAGATTGCAAAAGGTCAATGTTTCTTGTGTGACATGTTCACATATACGATTATCATTGACCAATTGTTACTGTTCATTATAATTTTAAGATTGTTTTACAAGAAAGTTTGGAATCTAATCAATCTATCTCTTACGGAAACAGGGGATGTATCAAATATCATAACCATCCACTTCGTGTGGTGTTGGATTGAAGAAATTATTAATTAAATGGAAGAAATTGAAGATGAAAGTGGTTGTCAAAGTCGTTTGTCATCTCCATATTGCTAGTCTCGAGGTTATAATTAGGGCACAGTGGAAACCCACAAATCTATCAATCAAATGCAAAAGTTACAGTGGGAGAACGGGGGAGCGTTTAAAGAAGCACGAACCTAATTTGAATTTTGTACGGCTACTACTACCAAATACCAAAAATGATTAGTTTCAAGTGATCAACATAGAGCCAAGAAGAAGAAGATTTAGTACTATTTACTGAACAGAGGGAGACCCTAGTTTTTCCAATCAGAAAAATATGCTTCCATGGGGAGTCAGAAAATAGTTGGGCATGGAATCATTGAACAGAGTATTTCATTAGAACAGAGACAACAGAACCAAATAGTATTATATAATAGTGACATAAATAAAAACAGTCACAAGGAGCTTGTTTATTTTTTTAATTTCTATTTTGGGGGCGTGTATTGAAGAAAGCAAACATAGGGCAGAGAACTGCAACTTTCACTCTCTGGGTAAAGTGTCCTTCTGAAAACAATAAACAAGAGGAGAGAGGCATAAACGAGAGAAGGGAAACTGAGAAGAGATCGAACATGGATCCGCTCTGTTTCCAACTGTTCAGTCATCGTGCTTTGTATCCCTTTCACAGAACCACTACAATCGACCCCTATTTCCATAATCAGCGTGCTTAATTGTTTAATTAGAGAGGAAGAAAAAGAGATGAGCAAGACCTTGATCTCGTCGATTTCGGAAGGGGAAACAGGCGGGCTATCTGTCAAGGATCCATTCAAAGGTCCACTACTGTGCGATAATCTGCCTGACGTCCTCGGAGACGCATCTTGCTGTCAAATTCAAATGCAAATAGATGCTTCATTAGCATACAGTATTTTATTAGTACAAGAACAGAATCGAGAGAAAAAATACAAACAAAGACCGCCAACTTCTGAAAAGAATCCTGAAGTACGGTTTGAATACAAACAAATCAACCTAGCGAAGAAAACGGGAAAATGAAGTAGGATGAAGAAACATTTTACAGAGGCGGTCAGGAAAGAGAGATATCGTAATAGTGTAAATTTGTGCTTGAAAAACGCCAAATCATATAATTCCAAATTATAAGCATCTTCTCGTTGATCTAAATTCTTATTTGCACTTTTTCACTTACGGATTGTGACATGATTCGTTCGATTATGAATTGCGAAGTCTCTGACGAAGCGAACGAGAACGGATTCCCTGTGACCGATGAATTCACCGACGGTTCCTCTGGTACAGATTCTCCGACGACTTCCTCCAGAATAGTGACGTTGCTGGAGGTGGGGCTGAGGCCGGGGATCATGGCTTTGGAAAGCATTACTCTAGAAGGAGCTAGTGCTTTGGAGACTTCATCTGCGGAGGCGCTCCATGAGCGAGAGAGGAACTCCATGGGCTCTAGTGGAGTTTCTGGAGGCTTGAATCGGAAGCCGGAATCTACCGAGTCGGTGTGTCTCCATGGGTCGCCGACGGCGAGGGTTTTGTCCATTTTGGTGGTGTTGGGGAAGAATTGAAGGTTGTGAAGTGAGGTGGTGGAAGAAGGTGAGAAGGTAACAAATGGAGTACTTGATTATGGCAGTGACAGATTTATATAGAGAGAATATTAAGTAAACAGTTGGGGCTGTTTCTGAAAAAAAGGATAAAGATAAAGAGTATAATTTACATTTAATACTCAGTAAATATGTCACTGGATAATAAATTGGTTATTTTAAAAGGGTAAATTGAATAAAGTACCCTACTTTTTAGGAGTCTTACACTATTTAGCCTAACTTTTTTTTAAATGTGGATAGTAGTCAAACTTACTCTACACTACTCTCCGCCCACCGTTGATGAGATTTTTTGTTGAAAGTGATCCTTCGATTGTTTATGTATCTCTAATCGTAAATGTTTTGATAAATTACAAGGAATTGCACGTTATTAAAGTTCTAAATACGAAATAAGTTGAATGTAAAGTTGTAAACAAGTTAATTAAAATGCTAAAATTTTATTTGAGAATGTGTTGGGACGAGTCGAAATGACGATGGAAACAAAAAAAATTACTAAATAGTTGATAAATTTCTTCAATTTCCATGATTTTTTCTTATTTTCCTGAACGTATTATAACGGGATTTTTAAACGTATCGACGAAAATCTTTAATTAATATCCAAACTACGCAAATAGGGTGCGTGACTTAGTTTTCTCACTGGGGTTTAAGGGCTATGCGTAATTGGAGACGATAATCAAGCCGCAAGCACCAAATAATTACGTATTTTTCTAGAGTGATGAGGGAGGGGGAACACTACAACTACACCATCTAAAAGCGTAGTTATGCAGTTGATTCTTTCTTCTCGGACACCTATGCACAACCTTCATTCCCAACGATTACCGGTTTCCAGGCGATCAACTGCTTTCCGGCGCTACATCCTTCTTCCCGAAGTTACTTCCTTCTTCTCCGACGCTACATCCCGACACATCTTCTAGATTTCTGGAAATGACCGGTGGCAAGAAAAAAAACATCACTTTTCGATGAATCCTTTTAAATATCCAATTCTCACCTAACCAGTTTTTGGTCAACGAGAAACCAATTTTGGAGCTAGATATATGTATGATTGAGTCATTGACTCACTTTCTACAATAGAACTTTTATATGTGATAGTTGCTAACTTGGTATATTTTAGTTTAACATATTTGAATTTGGAGAAGATCCAACGGTTGGATTAGAAATTATGATTGTGTAAAAGTTGGGCCAAAAATCTATATTTGGAGAGTTGATGAAATTTGGCTAAATATAGATTTTTCCTTTGTGGAGGCAACTTTGAGATTTTGTCTAGAATTTGTGTGTTTTGTTTCTTCTAAATTAGAGTATGTATGGCCTAGTATAGCCTAGTATACCTAGATATTTTTCTTGGAATTTTAGGAGTCGTTTAAGGGTAGATAAGTAAAGCTAGATAAGATAGTTGACTAGTTTGCTCATAAAGGTTATAAGGGTTTCTTAGTAAGTTTGAAAGTTCGGGAAACTTTCAAAACTCGTTATGAATTGATAATTGTTTATAACTTGTTGATAGACTTTTGTTTGGGAGGTTTAGAGGTTTAAAGCCTTTTCGGACCTTCTATAGTTATGAGAAAAAGTTAGGGATAAAATCGTTTTTTTTCTGAAGTTGGGGTTAATCTTGTATATACTTTTTGAAATTGTCCTTGCTAACCTAGACGCTTTTTTGAACTTTCTAGATTATGAAAATGTGTTCTTGAGACGTATTCCCATTATGACCAAGCTTTTGAGGTCGTATATGTGCAAGACCGAGAATTAGCTATAGTCGAGTTTTGGATAGGTTCAAGTCAGTCTTATGGACTTACTTAACTAGTTTTACTCATATTAGTGTATGTTAATTACTATAGTGGTGTGTGCTTGGTGGTTTATAATTATAACTTGAATAGGACGACATTACTTTATTACGAGGCTCAAGTGTATGTATAACGGGTCGTGGCATCACTGCCCAACTTTGACATGAGATTGGGAGGTTCTCCGCGACTAGTCCACTCAGGTATACGGTCAGATGCATTAGTATCACTCATGTTGGTATTAGGGGACGGAGGCGGGGGGTCGAAAGACCCTCATGCCACACAATAAGTTGAGTCTAGAGTGAATCACTTAATGAAAGATAATAACGAGGTGTTGTGTGCAAA